>JAKMXF010000099.1:486418-862845 GCA_024704765.1 Oopsacas minuta | reverse complement strand
CCCAATTCAAGTGCGATACTTGATACATTTCACAAATAAATATCCCAACCACAAAGACCAACACCCTACTTAGATGTTTCAAAACTACAATTTCCATGTTACCTAATAATCACTAACTGTGCAAAATGTTTACATATCTACATCACAACATATATGCTAGTGAATTTAGTTGCTGAAATTATGAATAGAAATTTGATCCCTGTAATGCTTTGATGCCAAATGCATAACAGTTTCTTCAAAGTCAAGAACATCATCCGGATAGGAATCATCGGAGACTTCATCCTCTAAGAGAGGTTGTTTCCACTCTATTGCTATGTTCTGCAATACTGTACAAGCAACTATGATGGAACAAACTTATCTGGACTCATCCTGAGCTCTCCATGAAGACAGTGGAATCTTCGTTTCCATCGCCCGAATGTCTGTTCAACAATAACCCTTGTCCTCTTATGTGCATAGTTGTTGTTAAATTGGGGAGTAGATATTGGTTGACGATAAGGAGTGAGTAAATATGGCCTCATCATGGAACCGCTATCTCCTAATTATGCTCCCCTATTGAAAAGGTATTTTCAACATGCATCCCAACACCTGAAATCGTCCAAATCCGTGAATCGTGAACAGACCCAGGCAAACATGCCAATACATCACTAAACATTCCATCTGGTCGGCAAATAGCTTGGACATTAATGGAGTGGTAAAAATGCCGATTTATTTAATCTGCTTCATTTTCCGAGGGTCTTTGGATTCGTATGTGTGTTCCGTCAACTAATCCTAGTACGCCTGGAAAGTGAGCAATTTCATAAAACTTGTTTTGACTTCTACCCTCTTGAGACCAGCAGGCAAACTAACAAACTGATGGTATATAGCTTGCAAACCCAGAGAAACATCTCGGATATAACGAGAGGCAGAAGCTTGGCTTACGTTTATCCCATCTCCACAAATTATCTGGAACGTTCCAGAAGCGAAAAATTGAAGTGCCACACAAACTTGCAAGTGAGGGGAAGCAGCACAAGAACGCTCGGTGAAATTCAAATAGTTAGCTATCAACTCTGTAATTTTAGATATTGAAGCTCTAGAGAAACGGAAACGTCGAACAAGTTCCATATCATCATAACAATCTAGGGGATCATTGAGATCCCTGAAAACTCGTTGAGGTGCATTGAGGAAGAGGTTTCTTCTTCTGCGAGAAATAGTGGAATCATCTGTGCCATTTGTTTATATTAAAATACTGGAATATTTATATATTATATTTGATCATAATTGTATTTAGCAAAACATTCATTAGTGTAACTTGGAATGTATAATTCAGAATGATATTATTTAACATTACGTACAAAGTAATGCATTCCTTAGTAACAGATATGTTATATCATAAGCGTTCGAGGAATTCCTTGTAACATTATTTGTGAAGTATTTCATGAACGTAAACCACAATATTATCGTGAGATCATGCATAAAACATGAAAAGTTTTGAAAATATATTCCTGAATGATTGAAAGTAATTCTGTAAAGCAATCCATCAGAAACTCACAAATTCATGAATATAAGTGATACTTAAGTATGTACATAGTTAAGTACATACTTAAGTACGTACTAAACTCTTAGTGAATACGACTTAAGTACGTACTTAACTAAGTACATACTTAGTTCTTAAGTACTGAGTATGCTTAGTGAATACGGCGGATGATAATATATTACGTATAAAGATATTGTAGTACACTTGTGTGAGTATCCTAAAGAGTTCGAAGATAGCAAACGAACTACGAGTTCGTTTATTAAGTTATTAGCAAGTCTTGTTTCTATGAGAAAACTTGCTTATAGACGAACTTGCTAATAAGGGAACATAATTAATGCAATTTGGGCCCTGTGACCCTAACTAACATGCTAATAAGCGAATCTTGCTAATAAGCGAACTTTTTTCACATAAATCCCTATACCTTTGCTCCGTGCACTGAAAAAACTTGCTAACAAGCGAATCTTGCTAATAAGGCAATTGCTAATAGACGAACTCTACTTTTAATCTACACACACAGCCTACGTAACTATAGCCTATTCAGGCTCTCATTTTTTCATAACCATTGATTACTTCAAGTCTATTATAATATTGACTCATAATGTTCGAATACAATTTTATTTATATAATTTTGGTATAGAAATTTTTATAGGAGGTGAATATTTATTCACTTGTTTATATTGATATACACACAACTGTAGGCTACGACATAACCTATGTTGTCTGTATCAATTACCAACTCGCTATACATCCTCTGACCCACTTTTCAGGAGTTCAATTATTATTTAACGATATTTCCTTACTCCTAAGCAAAATGCCTAATAGGTGTAGTGCGGCCAACTCCTTCTCCATTTATGACGAATTAATTATACTCAAGTGTTTGGAATGGCGAATCATTAGTCAAAAGAATTGCAGGATGAATGGCGAAGATTTCTCCATAGAGATAATGCATGGGAATTGGCAAAAGTTTTCATCTATTCGAAACATTTCAATGATGATGACGTGTTGCTTCAATTCGATATACCAATGGGTGATGGTACAGTGGAGAAAGTTTGAAGAAAGCCTGGTCTTATGAAAATGCCAAGTTAGTCAATCTACCTAATTGCCCTAATTATTTACAAGGATCTTGTAAGCAACCTGATTGTTGGACGGAAATGAAATTGATATCCGACATATCCATCATGCTCTTGAGTTGAGTCGTGCTGAACATAAAAAAGAAAACGATAGCTTTTCTGTTTCTAATATTGATGACATCCAGCTAAAGTATACGACAATTTACTTGACTGAAAAATGGACCTATATTCGCTAAATTTAGGGTACATTGCATATTTTCAAGAAGGTACTATCTGGATCACTATTGACTATATCTCATCAGATCCTTATTGATGTTGCTTTACATGTGAGGTGTTTAGTAAATGAAGTTGAGTTCCATCCATAATCACTCGCCTTTCTGATATTCTTCAAATTTATCTGTTAGCTCAAAAGCTTGACACACATGAACAAGATAATGTTGAGATTTATAGCAATACTGCTATCCATACAGTTAGATCTACATAGAAAAATTTAGATCTTGTGAAGAAGATTCCCAGAGCATGAAAATCTTGGAAGTCCGACATCTCGCTACACGACACCTCGCTACTTATTTGATTGGTCAATTTTAATTATTATTTTAAATTAATTTTTAAAGTAGTTGACGGATTGAAAAATAAATAAAGTACTCGATTTCAACATCAATTGTAATTAGAATTAAGTACTACTCCTAAATTGTTCTTGAAACAATAAGGATTCGATATAATACAGGAATTTGAATGTATAAACTGTGAAATTCAAAGGTCAAACTTGTATAGTTTCCCAGATAAGTAAAATGCTCTGACTAAGATGAAATTATTTTAGTTTCCTAAAATATTTCATCATGAGCAGTAATATGCTGTTCACGATGAAATGTTTTTAGGAATCATGAATAACTTTAATCTATCTTAGAGCATTTTACTATATTTTCCTAAGTTGTATAATACGCGTATAACGTATAATACGTTATACCTTATCAATTTTAACTTATTATACGTATAGGTTAACCTCGAAATGTAAGATTTTGACATTGTGAGACTGGCATAAGTCACATTATTAACAAGTATTATATAATTTGGTCAACTATGTTGAGATTTCTCATTAACAATTCGAGACTCACTGTTATGATGCAAAATATTTATTGCAGAAATCACTCTAATAGAATTTACGTCACTAAAAATTGTAGATTGAACGTAAAATAAGTATTAGACGTAATACATCTTCATTGAAAGACGTATTAAACAACTTAGGTATTTTCCTAATTACAAACGACCGCAATATTTTCTTGTAATATACTCCCGCGCTTTCCTCTTGATGCCCACCTTTGTCACGCAGCAGTTCACAGCCTGCTCGTCAGGCGCATGAGTATGTTCGCTCGAGCGCTTTACTATCTCTGTATTTTTTGTGTGAATTCTTGCCTTCCAAGTTCCCCTCTCTTCGTACTGCCAATGCACCACATCCCTAATCCTCCTCCCTCCATCATCTTGTTGCCTCCTCTGTTCGTCCTGATCAAGCTGAACGGTTGATCAGGAGGCTCTGCCATAGCGAATAAAAGAATCAAATAATACAATAAAATAGATAAATAATTTGTTTAAGAAACACTGTTCTGAACACTTGAAGTGAGCTATCATATTTATTGAAATTTGAAGCATATTGACTTCGATGTTTACAGATACCAGAACTTGATGCTGATTACTTGAAGTTTACATTCGAATTAGTGTATAAACATTATCAGTTGTTTCGAATTATTAGATTGACGTAACTTCTGAAAATATACTCAATCGTGACCTTCGTTATAAAAGCCCTATTAACAACTTTATAATTTGAATCATGGATGAGACCGAAGTCCGTTTTACTGTTGACCCATAAATAATAGACATGGCAAACTATATAAACCTTTTCTTTTAATTATTATGGGTTGATTAAATCTATTGATCATATTAAACCATAATGTTTATTTATCGCTTGATATTAATGCAAATAATAATAACAATTTTTTCGATTCTAAGCATGATTGTTCGATTACTTTGCTATTATGTACTTCGCATTATCTTTCTCCAGATTGCTATTTCTAACATATATAAGACTTGCAAGATAAAATAAATCCTGCAAGACTGCCTAAGGATAGGATTTTGTGGCATTCTAGTGTGTCCATATATTTCATCAAGCTCAGAATATTGGATTCGGTACCAACTATAGAATATTCTCTCTCCATCAATGAATCTTAAGTAGTCAGTGCCTTTGCGCACAATAAACAAGTTATATTGCCTCTAAAATCTAAATACTATATCTGATGTCAGACAAATTGAAGATCTGCTAGAGACACTTGAAAGTATTGTGGAAGTATCTGATAGCTTAACACAACAACAGTTAATTTCTAATGCCACTAATCAGCTACGTATCGCACTCAGTAACCTCTAAGAAGGGAATAACCTCGACAGCACTTCTATACCTGCAGTCAGTGAATCGACCGATCAAATGCAAAGGAATATTTTACCTCATCCACAATTCACCACCAACCAATTAGAAAACCTCCACCGAAGGTACAATCTTATCAATCTTGTGTTGGCACTTATATGTTAGTTAATTTCGCCAGCATGCGACCGATATCTTCAATCTCTGGACCAGGATTGGCAGGTTTTGTTCATGTGGTAAAACCATAGTGGTAAAAACCGTCCTGTCCAAAACCTCCTGACTGGATAAAACTGGTCAAAATCTAATTGTAATGCTAATGCATGTTACTTGTATATTTAATATGCTGAATAAATACTTGTTGATAGTAAGAAAAATATGACAATACATTGATGTTTAATTAACCTATATTCGTTACCACTCTTATTCTTGACATCCTCTCAATTCTCTGTAACAAGCTACTAATTTGCTCGCTTTATCGATTCTCAATCTGTCTGTAGTTCGGTTTGAATTAAACCAAAATTCAAGAAAATCCTTTCAATACTTGCGGAACTTGACGGTAGGATTAATATATTGATAGCTATACCACAAAGCTCATGAGCTACTAAGTTTTTCGATTTTTTAATGGCCTTCCACCAAGTTACTGGATCTAATACATCTGTACATTCAAATATAGATGCGGGAAATGGTGTTTCTTTTGCCTGAAACTGATAAAGTTGCGGCAAAAAAGAGAAGCATTTAGTTGAATAAGCAAATCCCTCGCTTCTTCCTGTTGTTCACATGAAAGCCTCTGCCCCATGTACTTCGGATTGATCATGTTGGCTAGGAAGTGAGTAGTTGTGGTTGCTTGTTTGAATCGTTTCTGAATTTTGCCTAGGTGACTTTTTAGCTCGTTTAACTGGAAAAAATTTCTTCCACTCTTCGCAAGAATCTGGAACGTTAGACTTTTCCCCTTGTAACTTGTCCAATGATGTTGCAATCGGTTTGAGTTGGTCATAAAGATTTTTAGCCTCACGATAAAGGCCAACGTTGTTGGCTAGATTTACAATAGACAAGTCGATAACATCTTCATATTGTGCCAGAATGTTCAAAAGGAAAGGCCTATTTGTCAGGCATGTCTTGATACCCTCCAATTGACTATTCCATCGTGTCACGACTGGTAATTGAGGCTTAAGGGATCCCTTTTGTAGATAGGAGGGCTCCAGGATTGTGATGGTTGCGAAAATATTTAATTATCTCTATAATATGAGAAATAATTTGCGAAGGGGTGATATCCTTCCCCAACAGGTTCAATAAATGCGATGCACAGCCGTATAATGAAAGTGAGCTGTCAAGCAATTTCAACTTTAAGCGCATTTACTGCATTTTTTGTTCATTGTCAATAACGACAGCAACAACTTTACACCCAAATTTATCAGTTACTTCTTTGGACGCTTCGATAGCTAAAGAAGTACAATAAGTAGCAATTTTCTTGTTTGATCCAGCGTCAACAGAAATCAGAAAATAAGATATTTCTCCTGAATGTACACAATGGGAAATTACAGGGGAGTTGTGTATGTCACTCCATCCATCCTGTACTAGAGAAACATCCCTGCCTTCCAGAGCTGAAGCAGTCATGGTGGTTACTTCATTAAATATCTTGTCAAGAAGACCTCCAGCTAGACTTTTCCTCGTAGGAGGTGTATAACCAAGTCTAAGCATAAAAATTGCCTTTTTGAATACGTCATTCTCAGCGAGGTTTAACGGAAGATTACAAGCATAAAATAAGCGAGCAATTTGATTGTCGAGAATTTCTTTCTGGTGAGAGCTGGTCTTTATTGTGAAATCATTCAACTTGGATTGAATGATCTTATGATATACACGTTTTTCTGGTGGTATAGTGAGCCACTACTGTTAAAAGGTACTAATATTTCAGGAAGGTCGTCTTTACGAAATTTATTTTGGAGTTCGCTTTGAGAGCATTTTTCAAGATGAGTTCTAAGCCTCCCAGCCTTTGCGCTGATCATAGCACTACATTTTACACACTTCGCTCGTATTTTTCCACCATCTTCAACTTTGATGAAAATTTTCCATACTGAAACAATGGGCCTTCCTCCTTGTGCCATTTCAAACTGGTCAATTTGAGTAAGTACATATACAATCTGCACGATAGTATTCAATTTCTATAATATCACAAATACTTTGGATAATTATAGCCGTTTAGAAAATATATATGTACGAATACTTTACTTGTATATTAATTGGTTGAAACCACACATTTTATGATCACTTTACAGTTTCATTGTAAGCCAGTGTCAATAGTATATTACCAAATCAAAATAAGATATCAACAAGTTATATATGTATTCTTAATATTGAAGGGTATAGAATTGACCAGTATTGCCCGGTTTTGACCAGTTTTGGCCGGTAAAAACAGGTTTTTTCCTACTGTCCGTCCAAAACCCAACCCTGCTCTGGACTGTATTTCTTTACCTTATCACTAAACTCTTCAACGATTATACTCTAACATTGGTTTAGACAGTGAATTTACATGCTTTCTTCAACAATCAATCATAGACTTCAATTTTATGGAACGGTGTGTAATTATGCAGATGGATGAGGTTCATGTAAAGTCTGAGTATACTTATAAAGGTGGTAAGATAATCGGGGCATCTATGCAACCAGATTATTCTGCAAAAACTGTTTTCGAGATAATGGTTTCAAGTCTCTGCAAGAAATGGTCAACTATAGTTCGACTAATTCCTTGTTCCAGATGATCAGCGAAAGAACTGTATCCAACAATCAAATCAGTTATCAATGATATCGAGAATTGCAATTTAATGGTTGAGGCCATTTGCACGGATAATTCTCCATAAATGTGTCTCTATTCAAGCTATTTTCGCCAATTAGCATATCAGAGACTGTCATTCCACATGCGTTCACCTCGTAGTGTTACTTTTCGATTTTGTACACATACTAAAGAGCATCCGCAATAATTGGATGACTCAGCATAATTTCAATCGTACTTTTCTACCCTAACTTTGAGGACTTTAGCCAGGTTAGGAGGGCCCTCTTTGAAGACATTCGTCTCATATATCGCAGTGAGCAAAACTCTGTAGCTAAACTCATCGTCTCACTGTAAAATCATGCTCGTCATCCACTCTAGAACGTCAGTGTTAGTTTAGCTCATCGAGAATTTAATGAATCAACTGTTGCTGCATTAACTATTCAGGATAATTCACGGGTCAAATTTAAGACCAATACTGTTGATTTTATTACTATAATTTCAAACATTTGGAAAATTTTCAATATCAACACTCCGAATAAAAGGATTCGGTTAAAGGATGAACTGTCTTATCCATTAGTCAACAACGATTCTAGATTACAATACCTCAGGAGAATTGTAGACTGGCTTGATCAATAGAAAACTTTTCCTGAGAAATCCGGCAAATTAACCACACAGACTTTCACAAGTTTACGTCATATAATTTTAAAGAATTCTTGGATTCGTTTTCTTCTGTTAATTATCACTTAGATACTTCTCTTAACTTGGAATCTTATCTAACACAGCTGACTACAAGTGATGATATTGATACAGATTTAATACTCTACAGTCTATTGTATTCATAGCTGGATACGCTGTTCATAAATACCTCTTAAAGTCTTAAAACTTCAGTGAGTGTCGTCTCTTTTTACAGAAGAAAAGGAATCGCAAGTTGAAGAACCTCCTGATTCGAGGTATAAGCTTGTGCAAATCATAGACCGTGGATCACTGAAATGGTCTTCAAATAAAGTAACTGATGCGATTCTGACTGTATGGTCAACCATCAGGAAGATAGAGAACAGTAGTGAATTATGGAATGACTTTATCAGTGGACCATCTCTTCCAATACTTGTAGAATTGACTGTTATTCAGGTTGAACTACAGCAGAGCGAAACATGGAGATATACATGTCCAGGTTGTGGAGTTATTGGTTGGAAGATATTTCGGAAATTGGATACAGTTACTTCTAATTGTATCCTGTCGAATTAAACAAATAATATGAACGCACTAAAAGCACTGATAATTTTCGCAAGTTAAAGAAATTGAAGTCTAACTAGTTACTAGGATTATATTAATACATATTCTTATTTGTGTTATTCCAAGTTGTTAGTTTACTTTTAGCTTTATTTTACTTGTGCTAAACGAGAAGTATTATAAGTGGTGTAGTGACCATCTGATAAGATTAATTTAGAGTTAACTAATTATAGAATCATGGACTTCGGTCTCATTCATGGTCCAAAATTATAAAGTTGTGAATAGGCCTTTTTAAAGAAGGTCACGACTCAATGAATATAGAGGAAATACTTTGAACGGCTTTACAGTAATCTGAACAACAACTGGGATGCTATAAGGACAGATTTCATAAAATTTAAGGGGAATAATTTAATTAAAAATAATAATTAAAATTGCCCAATCAAATAAGTAGCGAGACATCGGTATCCGGAAAAAGGCTCAATCAACTTAAATTTATTTCTCTCATCACAAGATTTTGGAAGATGTGTAACATTCATAGTCAAGGGAAAGATATATGACTACGCGACCCTGATTCAAAGTTTTCTAGCTTGAAGATGATCGTTTTGTTCTTTTCAAATTTTGCATCTTGGCTTCAGGATTGGAAGAGCTATAGTTGTAGTGGTAGAGCTGGAAAACTTAGTTCACAAAATATTTACCAGCTTAATTCGCACTTGTCTAGTTATACCAAGAATCATTAACCATTTAACAAGCAGTGATACTTACGTTTAGGCAGGATTTCTACAAAACGATTCTTGAAAAACCCTTAGGGGTTTACAGATTAATGACTGACTATAATTACAACATTTCCGGGTACATTTATAGAATGTTACACCCCCAACATTTTGCAAGATGATAAAAATCGCTATATGAGCCGTTATAGAGCATGTTGAGAGATGAAGATTGAGCTAGAGATTTCTAAAATCTGTCAGGAAACAAAAAAGTTACAGCAATTCTAGCTTATAAGCCAAAGTCTATGGGGAAAATTGCAACTTCATTGAAGCCAAATATATTACAATAATAGTGTTGCAAATAGCATAGTAGTGTGTATACAATACTACAACATACCTAATTAGCATTCCAATGTCTAAGTAATTTGTGTTACCTATTAATCATCCTCTTAAATCTCCAAGTAAATAAACATATTTAGTAAACATACAATCTGCAATATTTTCATATTATTCAATAGTTATAACTATAGAATGGAATACAGTGGAAGCCACTTAATCGGGACTCGGATAATCGGGATATCCGCTTAAACAGAACAATGGTTTGGGAAGAGATTTTACATAGAATAATGGTCGGATAATTGGGACATTGAATCGGTTAATCGGAATTTTTTATCCCGATTACCCGAATATTTCGAAAGTTCATAATCAGTTATTAGGATTTCTTATCCCGATTAACCGGATATGAATTGTATTCGCTTAATTGGGATTTTTATCCCAATTTAACGATTGTATATTTATTCAGAATCATTGTAAAATGGTTTGTTTTAAAACTAGGAATTTGAATATTCTCTACAACTATAACAATACAACACCGATGCGATTACCATATACTAAGCTAAGATTATTAACATTGCTCAGTCGCCTCAGGTTCCATTTGCTATTTCACCATGTATAATTCCATCAATACTGACCACACTGTTGGATATCCAAACGTTTTGCATGGGTTACAGTAATAAGCACATGCATAATTATTTAAACTGTATTTTCTTACTTTTTAAGTATATATCGTAACGCATTCTATGACCTCTTGAAGCGGAACTATACCCATACTACAACCAAATCTCTACTAGACCTAGATAAATCAGGCTTAGCGGTATAGAAATAAGATATATCTGGTTATGTGACAATGAAAACCTAGTTTTAAATAATTAAATAATCATAATCGGTTAATGGGGACAAAACATTGACTCCCGAGCTGTCCCGATTAAGCGGCTTCCACTGTAACAGTATTTAATTGAGTATATTTGGGAATGCTGCATTTTACCAACAAATCTATGCAAATTTCAAACGGATTTTCGCCTGTCATTTTACCAACAAAAGGATCTCTATTGTGTGATATACAGCAAACAATGCCATTCTACTCGCTATCGACGGAACAAATTTGGAACAATATCAAATAGTAACTGTGTAAAATATTGTCAAATAAACTACTTTTAAATGGTTTGAGCCCATGGCTGGTTCCAATGTTTGAACAACTATAATTATTTTGATTCTCATGTAAATATCTAGCAACTATGAAAACTAGTAATTAGCATGCAAGAGATTGTATCTAAGTAACAGTATATTGGTTTCGTATTTCTATTATCAAGTTGTGAAATGGATTGTCACCATATTTCTTTCTCCAGCAATATTCAGCGAGGTATGTACCCAGGAGCTCGGGATTGGTGGTCATGGAATTTCTCATCTTTTTCTTGGCTTGACCCCAAGTGCTTTCTATTGTTTATGTATGAATCTCTGTCCCAGGGACCACAAACTGGATACTGTGATTAACAGTCAAATGGGTAAACGTAGCTGGTGGAATAAGATTGTATGAAGCCCATTCATCGCATAGAATAATAGTACCCGGTTTGATATATTGTTCTATAATGGGAATCAAAGTAGAAGCTGATCTATCTTCAACTGTGACCATGAAAGCTTCTTTGGTCACTCTATCAATCCCACCAAACACCCATTTCCTGATAGTTGCCTTCCTCGATGGTACTTTCTTTTCCCAAATTTGCTTTCATTGATCTCAACGATGTGCCCATGCCCTCCGATTGGTTCGGGATTAGAGAGGTACTTCTTCACACAGATATCCCTAAAGAAATTTTTCCAATCCGTGATGGTGTTTGGAGACCACTTAGGATTTAGGGTTAAGAAATGTGTACTTTGTACTCCTTCTGCCCAAAAATACAAAAATTCCACCAACTGAGTAAGAGGAATATTGGATCCCTCAAAGAATGATCCTACTCGTAGGGATGCAAATTTCTTGCAACCATTTTCAGGACATCTCCAACCTCTCCCTTCGTGCACCTTAGAAAATACGCCTTCCGACATGTTTGCCCGCATTTACATCTCATACCTCTTGCTAATAATCCGTGAACCCTCAACCAATCGATACAATTGTCACGATTGATGGTAATCCTTAAGAATAATTCCTTCAATCCAATCTCATCAACGAACGGAAAAGATGTAGTCATTATTACAGGTCTAAATACGGGAGTAGCCATGAAAATTGCGACAATCGAGAAAAAATAAGTTTGAAATGATATGCAGTTGTATTTCTGATATCGAAATATATTGTTAATATTTATAGAGATTGCTTAGATCTGTCTACTTGGAGATGATCCACACTATTGATTTGCTTTTTATCACTCAGATAGAAAAATCAATTGTTACTTTTTCAACCATGAAAAAGTCATACTACATTAACATGCAAGAAAAAGTATAAACATCCATTTAAAAATGTTAAAAACTATACAAATGCAAATAATTCGTATGATGAACAATATAATTCATCAACAACCCATTATAATTCATTCGTTTTATGATGTTATGAGTTTGTTCCAACACGCATGGCAGATAACCATCTCTAACTTGTAAAGGAATACTTAGAATATGCTGAAAGCGGTTCATTCTTATTTATTATAATTCACTGAAGGGTATATTTACTCATTCATATAGGTTCTTTGTCTTTCCTATAGATTATAATATTGAATTTAACCTTTTGTATTACTCTATATTTTGAAACATGACTAAGTCCGAAAATTATTCTTACTCTAATAGCAAACAGCTGTATAACCAAGTACGTGAAAGCCTCCTTGTCCTACAGTTCAGGGGGTCCAGTAGCAAGCAGCCCCTGAACTGTAAGACGCAGAGGCTTTAACGGACTTTGTTATAAGGCTGCTTGTTACTGGAGTAATGAATAATTTTCGTCCTTATTCCAGTTTCCTTAATATGGGAATTTTGCTAGAATTTTCGGCCTTAGTCAGTGAACCCAATACTTTATTTTGCTAATACAATTTGAATTGATTCACAAAGAAACTCTTGCATTAGTTATCCCCAAAGTTGCTAGATATAGTATCCCACAACCCCATGCAAAATAAAGTCATTAGTTCTTACAAGTTCCTCAATCAATTCCAGACAAACAACCAAAAAATATGCATACCATGAAATAAAGTTTCCTGTCTCTTATACACATCTATGCAAATCGGTTGCAATAGAAGTTTCATGCAAGTGTAAAAGGTGTCCTGTGTTATAGTATGATTTGATAAATTTCTAAAATTTCATTGAAAGCTTTGTTTTAAGCCCCCTACACATGCAACAATATTTATGTGCAACATTTTTGCATGCAACGATCAATACACACGATGCAAAATTTTGTGTATACCATCCTATAATACATGGTACAACATAGTTGCATTGTGTATAGTGGGCTTTATATTAATCAAATGAAAAAGAATCGCTCGAGATTATTAGAAGATGTGATACCCGGGGAATAGAACTAACAACTGTCTCTATTTAAAGTTCAAGTAGTTACTAAATAATCTCTTGATAAGTAGTTAATTAACTGAATATCATCATTGCAGATTGTATGTTTACTAAATATGTCTATTTACTTAGATTTAAGAGAATGATTAATTGGTAACACAAATTACTTAGCCATTGGAATGCTAATTAGGTATGTTGTAGTATTGTATGCACACTACTATGCTATTTGCAACACTATTATTGTAAAATATTTGCTTCAATGAAGTTGCAATTTCCTCATTGACTTGGCTTATAAACTAGAATTGCTGTAACTTTTTTGTTTCTTGACAGATTTTAGAAATCTCTAGCTCAATCTTCAATAATTGTACCCTTAAATCTTCTCTGAATTCAAGTCGCCTGTGGTGTTTTGACCTAAGAAAATTTGCTGAAGAAAACGTTGTCTCACAAAAATATGTTGTTGGAAATGGAACCAAAAGCAATCTTTCAGCCGTTTGGAAAAGATTTGGTGCTAGCCCCTTCACTAAAAACCGAAATTTAGTTTGTTAGCACAAAATATTTAGCTTCATGCCTCCTCATTTTCCTGTAAATATAACACCTCGTCTACTAGTATGTTGTCTAAGTCCATCATATCTTCCAGTGACATATCCATCAGGGTTAGCAGGTATTAGGGATTGATGGAACGTCCGAAAAGCGATTGGATGCCATATTATTCACATTATTGGAATTCACACACCGATTACGTATTCACAATTGAATCAGTGGCGGTGCCAGCATACTGAGTGGGGGGGGCAACTGCCTCCCCTGACAAAATTAAACAACAGCTTAGGGTCGCATGGGTATTGTTACATTGTACGAATTTTCATTAAGATAGGGAGTATTCCAGCCAATTATGTTTTTCATACCAGGTGGGCTGAAACCTACGACCATCTGTGGTAGGGAATTAGCAAGAATTGGTTGCATTGGTTGGAAATCTGGATCCTAGCTAAGGTCATCTGGCCCAGGAGGCTTATTAATGCACATCCTCTTATTGGAGGTAGGGACGAAAAAGTTCGCCATAAGTAAATTTTAAATATTCTAGAGTATTCATGTGTCAAAATATTAATAGACACATTTAGCGTATAAATATATATCGTCCGTGATTTAGCACTATGGTGCCATATTTTTTCGTTGGATAATTCAAGGAATTTCTTAGACACATTTCATTAAAATATTGTAAGTGGTGACTATAAATTATTATTCATTATTTTTGAGGACGCTAAATCTAAAAGTATGTATATAAGTATTACTACTACTCAGAAGATTAGAACAGCAGGGCCTGGCCTGTCGGGTGGTCCTTATGTAACTCTATTGTAAACTAAGTTGCCCCCGTCTTGGCGGTTTAGTTCCCCTTGTGCCCCCCTGGAGAAATGAAGCTAGCGCCGCCCCTGAATTGAATACATAGTATTTATTGTCATACAAAAGCAATTTATATTTGTCAGATGCATGCCATCTTTTCGAACCCTTACAAAGTATTAACAATAATGATATCTTAGTACTAACTTTATTGACGTGTGATGCAAAAGGCTTTTTAAAAGAGCGAGGAATTGAATACAAAGATGTAAAATAAGTAGCGATAGCGAAGAGCCTCCTCTGACTAAATTATTTACGCACACCCCAGGTATAGATGGTTCTCTCCGAATATGTATCCCCCTCTTCGGTATTGTCATCCCCCCCAATGGGAAGATATCCCCCTGGTTGAGAAGCACTGAATTAACTGATAATAACAAACAAAGCATTACAGCATAGGTATAATGATTGTGTATGTCATGAAACAACTTTGTCTTGTTATGTTCTTAAGTTGATAGGTTGATCCTGGGGGTATAAGTACTGAATCCCCTAAGGAATTTAATGTTGTGATATATTCACCATCAAGGTATACATCTGCGGATCCCTTTTGTAGGTGGAATAAAATCCAATCGTTGTTTATAGATGTGTGCTTCATTCCTCTGGCTAGGACTTCCAGGTAGCCCCACCTAAATTGGTCTGTATGGGTCTGTATTGTATATTTTATTTCACCTGTTGTATTCCATACAGAATTGGTTATTTGATGAGCCACCTAAACAAGTGAAAAGCTTAGAATAATATGTTCAAGCATCGGCGTTATATCAGGGCAATATTATCCATAGGGCACTAGAGACACTGTTCTTCAGGCCTACGAAAGGTTAGTGGCCATGAAAGTATGGGGCCTAAAAGATATACAGTGGAACTCGGATAAGACGTAACCCTTCGGGAACACAAATAAATAAATACCTACTATCATAGTATACGTCATATAAGAATAAGAATTGTATTAAAATGAATGGGAACTAATTTTTTTTATGAAAGAGATAGTAAGTATTCGCCGAGTGTAAGTCTTATAAGTAATCTTAGTAACAAAAGTGCGTCAGGCCTACTATGATACAAATCTGGCCCTGAGATATATATATATATTGGCAATACTTTCAAAGAATGCTCGCCAGTTTGACCTGGAGTTAGGCTTGGACAAATTCAGTCCTCAACTCTCACGATTTTGGGTCTACAAATACTGCATAATTCCAGGTCATTTCATAGAAACCTAATACAAAATTGGAAACCCCACTATAGAATCGTTAGATTTTTGTTTTATGTGCCACTTTAGACACATTTTGAAGGTGTTTACATGCAAATAACTCATCCAGTTTGAATCGAAACGATTTTTTTAGTGTCAATATTAGTAATCAGCGAAAGATATTACGTATCTTAAGTCGAATATGTTCTGGAAAATTTTTTCCATAGCAACACAAGAATGTCTCAGGAATGTGGCAAGATTTTATTCTCAAATTGTCCTAAACCTATCGAGTGACCCCTTGTACAACGCCGCTAGGCTAGCTGAGTCTAGTTATGCACATACAGACCCTCTAAATGATCTTGAATAAGATTTTATGGTTGATTGCCACAAATCAATAAATGTGATAGTTTGAGACAATCAACCTACTTCACACGACATAGAATATCGTTTATCTCGATGCAAATGCGATAATCTTCAATCAGGGGCACCGGACTTTCCAAAAAATTGGACCGATCCAGGAGGCTCACACATATATTTTGTATTAGTTCTATGGGGCTGTAACTAAAATTCGTATTTAATGATAATTGAGAGGGTCTGTATGAGCATAACCAGACTCAACTAGGCTAGCGGCGTCGAACAAGGCATCACTCGATAGGTTTTGGATAAATTTTGAGAATGGATAGTGTGGCCACATTCCTGTGTAACATATTCGAGAGACCACTCAAACGACGTAAAATCTCTCGCTGATTACTAATATTGACATTAAATTCGTTTCGATTCAAACTGGATGGGTTATATGCATGTAAACATCTTCAAAATGTGTCTAAAGTGGCACATAAAACAGATTGTGCATCACACCCCTGATCTGGTTCCCTTTCTAAAGGTTCAAGCATCACTCTACTGTAACATTGTACCTAATTTGGTGCTTTCACCCGACTTGTCACGGTTTCAGCGAACAGCCCTGACTATATGAGGATTTAGTATTACAAATTTGTCATTGTGGCAAGAGTAGGTCTGATAGGGAATAATTATTGAATGTAGGAAAGCACCACTCTAGAAGAGGTACTGACAAAATTTCGGGTGAATTGATTGAGAATTGACAGAGTTTTTAAAGTGTTGAGTTATGCTCATATTTCACGCTGACTTGACACTTGTGGTGACCTCACCAGTTTTTGTATATGATAATGCGACTCAGCACTAATTGCAATGTTACGGCATTATAAATGCCGTAACAAAATTATTAACGATTTGTATATTTTCGAACAGATAGATGTGGTATAGCTATAGCAGAGCTTACAATACTTAAAGGTGGTACAGCGACGTCGGACAACTCTGAAACCAGCAGTACTGGGTTTCCTGCCCCTGATTAATGTATATATAGGGATGGCATAACATGTCAATGCATGACTCAGGATGATGAAATTTATGATTGGCCATCAGTTCTTGATGCTCAGTAGAAAAAGCATGAAAACAAACTTCAGTTTTGGTAGATTTCCAGCTTTACATCTACAGTACGGAGCGAAAAGTGTGGGGCCCTCCCCACAATGACAAACTTTATGCCTATGAGCCAGGGCCAGATTAAGCCGGGGGCTGATGGAGCTGTAGCAGGGTTGCGGTGAGAATGGAATCAGAATGGGAATTGAGATTCCGTTCCCACGGCTATCATAAGGGTTGCCTTGGGAATTTCAATCCGTATGATTGTAATTGAATATAAGCACTATTGCAGTTGAATTCTACGAGGTTATTCACATATTGAGTCACGCGGACGCCATAAGTCAGGGCAGTGAACCGGGAAACTCCAGCCCTGAACTAACAATGAATAGATTATTTGAGTCATGGAGAGGTAATCCTGCTTGAAGGTGAAAATATATTTATCGCTTGAGTATTACGGAAGTACTACTAGTATATCAAAATATCTTGTAATATCCATAGATGGTAGTTTCAAGGTAGGTCCTGCACTCCGAGTAAACTCCTGGTCTGGGCTGACGGAGATTTCCGAGTGCTCAAATGTTTTATGAAAACTATGGCGATCTCCACAATACGAACTCTGGCCAAAGCAAAAATATTATTTTCTTTAACAAGAGTTCGTATTAACTGTAATACCAATTAGATAACAGTTATAGAGACTTGATTTAGTTTGATTATTTGTACTTTTAATCGGGTAAATAGTATTACCCTCGTTTTATTTATTTATTAACGAAGTCCCCTGTAGTTATACTTAGAACGCGATGTACGTATAGTATTTTTTAGTTTTATGATACATGTTATTTAGGCGAGGAGTAGAATGGATAATCCGTCAGCTGGAGGAATATGATGTGAATCCTTCACCCAGGATGCCTGGATTGGTACTTTCACGTATTTCAATGGGGAAATGTATGAAATAAGACAAATGTCTGTAGAGTAAAGAATATATACCCTAGAATACTTTATTATACCGAATTATGATGATTATAACTAGTAGGCGCCATATTCGGTAATTTTCACTTTGGTCGGGTCGTGCATCCCTGGTCCAAAATCCATATCATTTGTGAGGCCTTATTCACCTAATTTGTCGTACAGCTCATTAGAGGAAATACGAGCAAAGGCTCGTTGCTTCGCGATGAACTCGGCGCATTGCGCCTCGGGGATTCAACGGACAAACAAACAGACAAACAACAATTGAGATTTAATAATATAGATTTATGGCCCGAAAAAAACTTTCATGATAGTGGAGTCGCTTATGACTTTAATCAGGCATTTTAGTATATTTTACACACTTTCTGAGGTTGTTCTTCAATAACAATAATTCATTTTTGGAAATACGTGGTAGTAATCTGAGGTTCATGCCAGCGTCAGTTGTCTAGAAAAGTTTACCATTGAGACAAGTGACTGTTATGTAAGATAATACAGGGCAGTAGTTAATAATGGCCATCACCCAAGGAACTTGTCAAAGGTAAACTTTATGTATGGACGTTAGAAAATGAAGTTGCCGTATATAGATGTTGTGACCCTAGTAGACAGGTTTAGTGTCAGCAAGAGCCTAATAATGGTGACCACTGGCCGCAATACAGAAGTCATTATAATGTGAGATGGTTTAGGACTATTTTAGGGGGCCGCAAATCCAACCTAGAGGGGATAATTCAATGTTGAGACCTGAAATTCAGTATATTCTAATACTCTAATGATTATTCATATTATTTAAATCAAAACAATATGTAAAGAAAAAGGTATCAAATATCAGTATGACACATACAAATACATAGTAAGTACATTGAAAACATGACAATTTAGCAACGTTGCGTCAAATGACAAGTTATAGAGTTAATACGCATATAATTAGACTCAGCTAGTAGTGCGGTATCGAATAAGGGGTCACTCGATAGGGTTAGGATAAATTTTGAGATGGAATCTTATCACATTCCTGAGGAATTTTTCCGTTGCTATGGAGAAAAGTGTTGTAGTGATCACTTGAACGACGGGAAATTTTACACTGATCATGAATATCCGTAAAAATTGGATTAAATCAAAATTGTGGCCGTTAGCTTTAAGTCAACACCTCAAAATATGTTGCTTAAGTGGTCAATTGTAATTGGCACTATATCCAAAAGTGATTCATTTGTATTGAGGAACAACCTCAGAAAGTATGAAAATTCTATGTACAAATACATGATTATACCATCATTGCTTACTGTGTACAACAAGGTGTAAAAATATGATTATTGATATGATAAATCTGTGAATTTGTAACATTCAGACTCTGAAATTCTCAAAATTGGACTCTACGCACCCAATTACCCCTGACAACATGTTGAAACCTAATATCCAGCTTGCTTTTGTATTTTACATAGAAAGGTGTGAAAATATGATTAATCACCAAAAAAGGTGAAAACATTCAACTTTAGAAAAAATTCATACCCGAGGTGCTAATCCGACCAAAAATGTACATGTATGGCAATTTTCAAATTAATTGGACTGCTAGATTTCGCACGACCGTGCGTACGGACGTCGCACATCGTCCAAGCCTTTAGGCCATCTTTTTATAGGAGCTGCCCTAAAAATAATAGCAATTTTTCGATTTTCGACTTAAAAATCCTAATTAGGTGCCACAAAATGATGGAATTAATTCAAATTGAATATTGACAGTATTCTAATGTCAAAAACTGGGAAACTTTTCCCAGTTTTTGAAAATTCATCCAATCAATTAGCCCAGTTTAAGTGACAAATATCAACAGGAAAAATAAAATTCTAACACAATGAAATGAATTTTTGGCAAATTTTCAGCCAAATTCAACAAAAAAGCCCAATTAGCCCGTTTTTGGGTAAAAATCATCAGTAGTCGCCGGGCATTTCGTCTCCGGGAATTTCATCGCTTGGAAAGTTCACTGGATATTTTAGGTATTAAATTATTACATACAAATATATTTGTTTTGCGTTGTCAATAACTAGTAATTAAATGGATTCTGCATGGGCAGACAAACACGTTTTGGCTTTCGTTTAGTCTTGCTAGTAACTACTATAATAGATTCAAAAAAGGGGTGAACATATTATCTTATTGTGTTCTGAGAATTAAAATGTACAAGTATGGCTGTATCGAATGCCTGCGGTTTTCGTATTGGCGCATGTACCAGTACAAAATAGTGAGAAAAATTCCAAATACAACAATTATAAGCAATAATTAATTTGTCCTACAATCAACCAAATATTGCTTCCAAAGATCCTAACCAACAACCAGAGCTGGTCAGATATTCGAGCAACACCCATGGCAAATCTTGACACCAATCCAATTGTAAATTCTTAAATAAAGTAAGAAAAGTCCAAAAATTCCTTCTTTATGACAAATATCCCTGATACAATGCCCTCAGTGAGAATTCATTTTTTGGGGACGGTGTCAGATTACCCTCAACTGATGTGACTCGGAACGTTATTGAGTATGCCACCAAAATTACACTGACATAGAACAAACTTGTTTTTAAAGGTAAATTCTAGTAACCTTTAACCCCGCGGGTTTACAATAGTTGAATTCACGCCTGACAAGTGGGCCTTAAATAATATTGAGGAATTTAGTGAACCTACTACCACGTATTTCCAAAAATGAATTAAATATCGTGAAGAACAACCTCAGAAAGTGTGAAAATTCTATCTAAAAATGCATGATTAAAGTCATAAGCGACTCCACTGTATGAAAGTTTGATTCGGGCCATAAATATTTCCTCTAATGAGCTGTAGGACAAATTAGGTTGTTATATAGCCTATTACACATAAGGCCTCAAGTTCGAATAAGGTAGAGAAACACTGATTTAGTGTCTACATTAAATACATATCCTTGGTATTTCATAGAAAACTAACACAAAATCTTACATTTCACAATCGAACCGTGAGATTTTTCACTAACCTCACGAAATATATAGCTGGATATTGGATTAGAACTGGATACCCGGTACAACTCTACAGAAAACGTTAATAGGAAGTGTAAAAACGCTGGGATGACAACCAGGGCTGCAGAAATTCTGTAGAATATTCTTACATGTTCGGAAAAGAAATTCGAACTAATGACTAGCTGTTTAAACTCGATTCGAAAAACGCTACATAATTTCGGACTGATGGGCGTCCCATTATAGCGATTTGATTGGTGAAATTCATTATTTCTTATAAAATACCAGGATATCCTGGCTCAGTCTCTCATTGGTAGGCAAGGGCGTCGGAAACTGGTATTTCAAGGGGGATTTAATGATATGAATGCATGAATAAGAACACTCAATTTAGTAATCTATATAGTACAAATTAGAGCTTTGGCAATCTCCCAGACTTCCTTTCACGGTGTTCAGTATTTATGGACATTTTAAATTTTGAAAATATACACAGTAGTATGTTTATTGCTTAAGTACTACTAGTGTAGCTGGTAATCAGCAGCCATGAAACAAATGGAAAATTACTTTTTACAAGCTTTGTTGTTAGTAGTAATTATTACTATATATGTGAGGTGTCAAATATACAACTAGAAAATATGAAAATAACTACAGGGTGTTTCACCAATTCTATCACAAAAATTTCATGTTATCACTCAAAACTTTAGAACCATCTGGTTCAATATTTTGGATATTATTCAGGAGCTTATGACATTTGTATAACGCAAAGATAGAATTGTTGAGTGATGCCCAAAGGAAAATACAGATGGTGGAGTTCTATCATTGAAATAGGTCAAATTGTAGGTGTCTCAAGTGAGTGGTGGAGGTCATTGTAATGTCATCCTCGGAAGGTTGCATCAAAGTCTATAAAACAATCCCCCAATTGCAATTCTAGAACTAAAACTGAAGATGAAAACTTTATCTCACAAATAACGCAACTTAATCGCAAAATAATAAAGATACCATATTATTTTATCCGCTTAAACACGTTATTATAAAGGTTCTAACTTTAAACATACTAATTCTCAAACAATTTCGTATAGTTGTATCCGTTTATGTCTTTGTTTTCATAAATGTCAAAGAAATATCTACCACATGAGACCAAGTTTATCAATCTAACTTGGTTACGAGTTTAATTCGAGCAATTCTTTTTGTGAATGAATAGGAGAAACACCCTGTATAAACAAACTATGAAGGGGGAAATAACCCCCCCATCGCAGTTGGTTTATTATTATTTTCAAACAAGTATCGAGAATGCCGATCTGGGCTGTAAACTATTGTAAATTATATCCCTCCTAAAGTGGCAGAATGTTCTAATAAATTCGAAAATAACTTAATACTCACTCACAATTAGAGGGGGATTATCCCCCTGTCTAAATCATGGGCGGGATGAGTACCCCCCATCCCCCCATTCCGACGCGCCTGTTGGTAGGGTGGGTATTGTACACTTGCCCGTTGTATTTTGTAATCACCTAGCTATTACAAATTTTTTGCTTGTTCTATCAATGTATGTTCACAAAATACCCAGGTTTGAGACCCTTTGGTCACCATTGCTTATGAGCAGGAATATATTAACAGGTTACCTGTAGCAAGACATCGTATAAATAACATTATATTAGCTTTTCTTCTCAAATTTCCCAACGAGGCTACGACCAAGTTTCTGTCAAGCTTACCTTAACATCTTCCATAGTACCATCTTCTACTCTCAAAGATTTGTACTCCTTCTTTTTCTTATTTTTGAATATGGGTTGAATTTTAATTCTTTTAGGAAGAGGTACTGGTCCATCGTATATTTGACTATCAATAGTCTCTCTGGTCTTCTGATTTTTCTTGGGATGAAAGATCTTTGCCATTGGTGGCTTATACCTTTTGAAAGTTTTATCTGAAGGAAGCTTTAGGGAAGGTTGTGGGATAGGTGATGGGGCTTGATGGGGTTGGAAAACCTCAGGGGGACTATGAGAAAGTCGGGTACGAATAGGAGAGGAGGAAAAAGTATACCGCCTCTTGATCTTATTGACATTATTCTTTGGAGCCATAGGGGCTGGCTTCAGGGCTGGGATGATCAGCTTCTTTTTCATTTATCTAACAAAGTGAGAAATCATAGATTCGTATAAATCTGTAAATACATAGAAATGCAGATGCCTAATACAGGACGTGACGTTATGGTTGCCTCCTAAATACATCACCCCGAATGTATAACTATATGCTTCTTGTATTCTGTGCTATCCCTACTTTCCTGGGATCTTAGAGCTAGTACGTGAAATATTCTGGCGGTGGAAGAGCGTGAGGATGGCCTGATAACTAATACAGTAGGTACAATTGCAGAATCTTACACCCCCCAACTTTTTTAATGTGGTCAAAAATCCCTATATGCACCGTTCAAGAACTCGTTGAGAGAAGTTCAACTATCTCGATTTCTTTAGGTTTTAGCCTAATTTTAACTGTTTCAATGCTTTTATTTACTCCCTAAGCCAAATCCTATGGGGAAAATTGTATTACTCACTATAGTCAAATTGTATTGATTTATACATTACAATTACTATAGGAATGCGCATACTGTTGATATTGCGGTTATACACGCTTGTTACTCTACTCTTTCATGTTCATTTGTTTGCTATTCAGTGTATTTCACTGCCGGTAATTCTTGTTACTTTAAAGGAAAGCAGGTTATTACATTATTCTGTCTGCAACACTGAATATACAATGCAACATTTCATTTCATATTTTATACTGTGGCACCTCGATAATTCGACCTAGTTAATGGAATTCCCGATATGACACATATATTTGCATATATTCTGTTTCCTAAAATGGTAGTTTAACTTGTATTACTCCGGCCAAGGCAAACCAATTTTGATCGTTCGTTTGTGTTCGTATCAATGTTAGAAACAATTCATGTACTATTTAATGGCATAGTTATGATCCAGCTTCTCTCCAGGTGCGTTAGTAATGTTGAAACAAAGTTTTCATGGGTTTCTACTTATGATAGTGGGCAGAATATTAAATATATGACACCCCATAGCTGGATATAATACTATGGGTAGTAGTTATATTTGGAGTAACTAATTAGTATTAAGCTTTCTATACACTACTTTAACTACAAATCTACAATATAACAAGTACTGCTACAAAAGAAACACCAAAGCAGAAGTATGGTACAGTTAGACAACTGGATATTGTTTCCTTATTTCCATGATAAGGTTGGAGAAACTAGCTTCTCCATATTTCTTCTGCCAACAAACTTCAGATAAGTGGGTATCTAATAGTATGGGGTTAGTAGTCATGCAATTCCTCAGCCGTTTCTTCGCACCACCCCATGTACTCTCAACTGTTTGCGTATGTACACCTGTAGTAGGGTCAACAAAATTGAGACTATGGTTGACGGTGAGATGCTGAAAACTTGCAGCGGGGATAGAATTATACGATGCCCATTCGTCAGAAAGTATGGTAGTGCCCGGAAGAATATATCTCTGGATGAGAGGGACTAATGTTGCAGCCGACCTGTCTTGAACAGGTATCATAAAGATATCTTTTGTCTCTCTATCTATTCCTCCAAATACCCATTGACCTGATAGCATACGACCTCTTGAATACTTTCGATGTCCAAACTTTGATTCATCTATTTCTACAATATGCCCAGGCCCTCCAATTGGTTGAGGATTGACTAAAAATTCTTCAACACATAGGTCTCTGAGGAAGTTCTTCCAGTCTGTTATAGTATGCTCTCCCCACCCCAGATTCTTGTGTAAAAAGGCAGAGTTTGCAGATTATCGGCCCAGAAATAGAGAAATTCTACCAACTCAGTTAACGGTATATGAGCACCTTCAAAGAATGAGCCAATCCTCATCGAAGCGAATTTCTTGCATGACTTTTCCGGGCACCTCCACCCCTTTCCATCTGCAATANGAAGGACATTTATCACCGAAAATATCCTGCATTTCACGAAGAATTTATGAGCTAGTCTTCTCCTTTTTCCACAAGAACCAAATTGTTTGTCGTTTTCCTTCTTGCTAAAATGCATTGTTGAAAAAAGTAGTCTATACAGATGTAACTTTATACTGAATGATATGCTAGAAGAGTAAAGAGTATATTGTATCGCAGTTAGACAATCAAGTTAGGCTTGTAATCTGATATTAGCCTTAGAGCTGTATTAACTAGAATATGAATTCGATACATTAGTATCATTACTTATTGAACAACCCTTGTAATATTTCTTTAGATTTCAGTTGATACTTGAGTTATTTTGACATTTCTCGTTTAGTATATGACTGCTATCTATTTAGCAAATGTCAAAGTATCTCAGAGCGTATGGACAAAAAGCAGAGAAACTATGTTATTAGTGAATAGGTATTGATTATTATTGAACTACTGGTATACATTTAGAGCCATAGCACTCATAGTTTTTTAGTTAGTTAAAGAAATGAAAACCTATTCCCTTAGCAACGCAGGAATGTATTCACATTCCATTCCTATCAACTAGTGTTTTACATTATACTCGCCTTTGTCATTATATACAACGTTCAAGCACTAAATGAGAATATGGTGTGAACATAGTTTGAGAAGCAGCATTTTTCTTTCTACAAAGGCTCTTGCGGAAGCACATGATGAGAAATCATATTTCATAATAGAAATACATACCTCTGCTCTGAAACAAATATTTCTGGATATATCTGATAACAAAACATTTTCTGTTAACCTTCTTGGTGAGATATATAGTATTATATTTTAGTAGGCGGCCATCCTGCCCCATTTAGTATGTTACTTAGGTCACTGGTCCCCGAACATTTGCTCCATAACATGGAATAGAGGCATTAATAAAGAAAACAATTATGTACACCCATAACCTTAGGAAATGTAATTCTTCATTATTTGGGCTATGAATAAAAATATAGAAAATGAAACTGAACTAAAACTTCGTAGCTAAGTTTAAGAATTAACAACTGTGGAATATATTTTGACCTTTCCGGATAAGGCCATGCAATATCTAAAAATGGTATCCAATTATTCAATTACAGATAATACCCGAAGCAAAAGCAAGAAGCTACTTAACAAGGACTGATAAAGAAGGAAACGAAGTATGAGTCTATAATTTAACAAAATTCTTGATATTTTGGTAGGTTCGGATGTTGTGTCTTATACCTCTCTTAATATGAAAATTTGCAATGTAAACTAAAACGAGTGTGATTACAGTGGCGTAGCACTGCTTCAAAAAGTGGTCCGGATAGAAATAGAAACAAATCTTGGTTATATGGTCCAATAAATGTGTAGTTAACATTGGGAAGTAATTAATAAAAACATAAAGTATTTTCATAGTAGAAACACTAGATTACATGTCCTGTTTTGAAAACGTACCAAAACCAGTCATTCAGTGTTCATTAACAATGTTAAAAACTATTTACCTACTTTGGATACAATAGTGCGAAGTAATAATTCATCAAACAAGAAAAGTTATGGTACAGCTTTTAACAGGACCAGCAAATTACATATGCCCAAAAACGGTCTGCCACAACCGGACCTACTCCTACGCCTATGATTTTCTATTTGCTCATTCATTAGTATAGGGTACCAAAGGATTCTTTATGTATGCCAATACTGTTGACAGGAAAAGTCTTCAAAAATATTTCTTTTAATGTTATAGTCACTTGATTTTGAATATATGCTGATTATGATTTGTTCTTTGATGACTATTGAAAGCTACCTGTGATATTCTTAAATTCGAGATTTCGTTTAAAATAGACAACAAAGCATAAATATATGGTTAGTAATAGCCTATAGTTATGCGTTTTTATAACTTTCTTAAGCCCTCCGAACCTACGAATAAATTGTGATTACGTCAGATTTATTAGAATCCTTAAGATCATTTCTCCAACTACCATATCCTTTCTCAAGAGCTTCTCTTTCTCGTCCGGTGGTTATTTCTGTCTCGACTATCCCAAAGATATAGGAAACATGCATATTTTGTGTAGCCACTAGCTGCCAAAGGATGAAATTAGCCATCTTTAAGTCAACACTAATCACTCATTGATGGACATGATATTTCAGTTTCCCCAAGACCTGTTTGATTGACTCATACTCCACGTGGCAAGCTGCATTTGTCGGAATTATCACTTTTAAGAAATTAGGCCTTTCTTTATATTACTTTGAAGTTTGAAATATATGATGATAAATTGCATATATTAGAGGTTTTTACTTTTAGCATAATGAATGAATGAATATCAATTAGGAAATATTTCCCTTCTGGCATCTATATTGCTGCGACATACAGGGTAGTTCAAAAAATAGAAACCCATTTTTGCTTTTGACCTTCTTAGTCATCTTCAGTTATAACCCAATACCATTTTAAGATAGTATGTTAGCTAACACCTCTGATTTACCAAAAACAAGGCAGTGGACAACTCAAGAGCGAGTATGGTGTGTTCAGAAATTTTTAGAGACTAAGTCGTTTGTGAAAACGCAACAGAACTTTTTACATCGATTCGGGACGGAACTAGCCCCAACCAAGTCCGCCCTATTCAATATGGTGGAGAAGTTTCAATATACAGGCACTGTCAAGAACCTTAATAAGAAGTGTAAGACAGAGAAACTCATTCTGGAAGAAAGACCTCCGCACGTCCCATGTTATTGCTATGGTCGTGAGTCAGTTGAACAGTCACCAAAACAATCGACCTGAAAAAGGTCACAAACCTTGCTATATCAAGGTCTACAATGATGAGAGTGATGACCGAAGATCTGGGCATGTTCCCAAACCGGATACAAATACACCAGAAGCTTTCTGAAGCTGATAAGTATAGGAGAAAGGAGATGACAAAAGTTCTGCTCGACAAGATTGAGGAGTCTGACACATTTCTGAAGAATCTCTGGACTACTGACGAGGCCCACTTTCACTTGAGCGGTCAAGTGAATTCAAAAAATAATGGATATTGGGATACTTAGCCTCCTGCAGAAGTCGCTGTAAGACCACTCCATCATGTAAGGTCACAGCATGGGTTGCGATATCTTCAAGAGGGATTATTGGTCCATTCTTTTTCGAGAGGAATGGAGTGGCTGTAACCGTGAGCTCAGGACGATACATTGAGGTTCTTGACAAGTTTTGGATAAAGCTTCAGAGAAGATTCAACTCGACTTTGAACAGACAGTGGTTCCAGCAGGACGGTGCAGCACCCCATACCGCCAATGTCAGCATTGAATGGCTGAAGTAGCCCTTCAAGAGGAGAATTGTAAGCAGACGGTGCCAAATTGAGTGACCACCCTATTCTCCAGACCTTAGTCCCCGGATTTCTATCTGTGGGGTTATCTTGAGAACAAAGTGTATGAAGAGAAGCCGAGAGATCTAAACCACCTGAAAGAGAAGATCAAAGACGAGGTAAGTGCAATAGAGGGACCTGTTTTGAAAGCTGTCATGCAGAACTTCACTATCAGGATCAAAAAATGTATCGAGGTGAACGAAGGGCATATGGAGCACATCTTATAAATCACCACTTATCCTTAAATTAGAATGATTATGCTTTTAATGCTTTTAGTAGATTGTTAGAATTGTATAATTAGAAAGTTTCATTGACTTTGATCAGAAAATAACAGGGCTATAGGGATTTCAAAGGGGGTTTCCATTTTTTTGAACCACCCTGTATAGGGCAATTCTGTCCTACGTTAACAATCCTCTCGCTGCAATCGCCACAAAAGCTAGCATGTCTGCAGGGATGAATACCCACGTATTACTTCTTTGAGAAAAGCATACTACGCAAATAAGTTCTGTGTTTGATGTTTCGATCATCATCTTCATCTTCCTCTTCAGAAAATCTGATTCACTTGATGGAGCGATAGTGACTCATCGATTGAAGAAGCTCGGTGGGTTTATTTGTCTATCACTAAGTTTTTGTTTGAAAACAATCCTTTGTTCTTAATTCTTGATATCGGTTTTACATCTCTGCCTGCTAATTTCTCTTCCTTGATACAGGCAACAAATGTCATTATCAGTGTCTTGAATTATCTCATTGAGCTTTGTTTCGAAAGTACATATTCGAAAATGGTTGCATCTGATCCCAGTCTTTAATTTGGATTGATAAATCTCTGCCCTGTTGTTCGTAGAGATAGTCATATTATGTATTGAGAGTTCTTCAGGGGATATTTGATGAATCCAACGCTTCTTGAAATATTTCATAAGTCTTTCTATTGTCGGCACATCTTCAGTTGATACTGCAGGAATTTCGATCAAAGTAAAAGTAGGGATGATTAGAGCAGCAGGAAAATAGGAATAGCCATTAGTTGTCGTATAAACTTGGCGATATGTGTGTTGTTCTTCAAACTCTGGCTCAGTCCCAATTTCTGAGTTTTCGCCCAAATTCTTTACGTATGGTGGAACCAGCACCCACATATTTTCATTTGAGGATAAAATTCTCTAAAAGCATTCTAAACAGCAGGTTTCCAATCAGACATGGATGCAATTGCTTGAAATTGAGACTCATGTAACACTAGATCTCTCAAAATAGTCGAGTATAGTTCTTGACTCTTACATGTAAGTAAACAGTGGATTGCAGTCATCGTATGTCTACCAACAGCGACAAATATTGTCCATACTTGATAAAGCAGAATGAGGACAGTTTGAAATGTACCATCAAACTGGATTTTCTCTGCCTCATTGAGTAATGTGATCATTTTATCTGAATGGAATATTACGCCTGTTTGTATTCCCTGTGTTAATGATCTTTAAAAGTGGAAATCGCTAACATTTCACAGAACTCTGCAGCGGCAGAAGGGATTTTGGATTGAAGTGTCTTTCTTGCGCGATACATTACTGACTCGCATTCTACAAATGAGATATTAGCTGCATATAGATTCTTTCTGGTTGCATCATCGAATACTTACCTAAGATTCGTTTGTGAATGTTTAGCAAGAGTTTTGCATCTTGTCTTAAGCTGGTAAACCCTAGCATTATAATCATCAACACTATGATTATGTGAATTCATCGGAGTGAGTAAAGTTCTCGAACGATTTAGTTTACTTGTTCCTTTGCACCAACGCCTGATTGTAGCGCATTTAAGATAGATACAATCTTCATTAATCTTTGAATGAACATAGTTGTATCCATCTGGAGTTTAACAACTTTACCTAGTGAACGTTTATGCTCTTGTATTGTGAATTCCATTTTCGATTATACCTCGGGTAATTCGAATTAGGATTTATACTAGTCAATACATTGTTAACTAGTGTTTGCAGGTACACAGCAGTGTAACCTTATCCTTCACAATATATTGTTGACACCCACAAATATCAATTACAGACACACTTGGAAATGACGTGTTCTATAACAGCACACCCAACTCTCCGTTCTGCTTTAGGCCAGTAACACTGATAGCTTTGAAAGAAGAATATTCTAGTGTAAAGCTTATCATGAATACAATAGTCAATCCTCAAACAGACCATATCATACAGGATGGGTTATCTCATATTGGAGGCCATGCACAGGTCGAGATAGTCCGTTCCTTTTTGATACCAAGATGGCAGGATTGCTGGATGGAGCTGGTGGGGTTTCTAGTCATCTGTGTACTGCAACGGATAGCCAAGTTAAAAGTTTAGAATGGGCCCGTTCTGGTTTCCCTATTAACAGATTAATTAGCGACGCTCGGCAACTTTTTGAAGAGATTGATGAAGAAGATTACTTGAAACTCCCATCAAATCAACGTGTTGGTATTACGCATTAGCCAACTTCTAAAATCGATATTATAGCTGCGTCTCCTTTGCATGCTTACCGTTGTGTATTCAGGTGGTTCATGCTGTTGATATACCATCTTGATGCAAGACACAAGGTATGGGCACCATCAAACTCGAAAGTAAATTCTTCCATGAAAAGGGTTCGAACTATACTCCAGGAAAGATGTAACTTCAGTGTCAATATCCCTTCAAGCCAGAGCGGCACTTCAACCACTGGTAACATTGCGCGAGACTGCTTTTTAAATAAGAGAGACCTTTTGACGTGGGCCACTTCTTCCATTAATCCTTCAGGTAAAATATCATTAGAGAAGATCCAGACAAATCTATCTGAATTGTTAAGACTCCTCGACAGTGGTGACTCGATTAACTGTAACAATATGCAATTGTGCAAAGAAACGTACGAATTTATTCTAGTTGAGTACCCATGGGCGAGCATCACTCCATCTTTGCACAAGTTACTTGCCCATTCGTTTCAGTTAATAGGTGCTTACAATAATGGTAAGGGATTACAGAATCTCTCTGAGGAATGTTTAGAATCCTGCAATAAATTTGTAAGGCGATATCGGGAGAATCTTGCAGAAAAACTTCTTTCACAGATAATGTTAGAGATATTTTAGTCAGGTTGTTATGTTGTAGTGACCCCATCCTAGTACAGAATCGTTTGAAGCATGCGAAGAAGAAAAGAGAAGTTGCAAATAGCCTCCAAGAAATATTGTGTAATAGTATACTATCAGATGATTTATGATAATAAGTATATCCATAGTCATACATAATTAAGGGTCTTTTAATTGTCGTTATGAAATAGCAGAATAGAGACCATGACATGCATGTATTATCAACTTTCACATTATCCTCACTATTGAACCACAAGTGTTAAAAACTAGAAAATGTCAGTAATTACGTCATAACTTGGTTTATAGTCGTGCTACTAAAATATCATTGGTATCTTTGAAATCTACAGTGTCGTTTAGTATATGTAAGTATAATTGTGGTGATATTACAGATTCATTTACCTATTTCCCCATTATGGCCATTTTGCCACACTGTGCATAATTGCACCAATTAGAAAGCATTACCCTGTAGTGTGACTAGAAGTGAAGGCATGAATAAAATGCCTGCATGTAGGTACAAGGTTCTTGGCTATGCTATGGAAGAATTATTATTTGTAATATGTTATGCACAGAACACCACACTACAGGGTACTGCTTTCTAATTGGTGCAATTATGTAGTTAAATATGTTCTTTTTGTGATTTTTTTCAGGTTAATGAAATATACACCTATTTTACACTAATCACTTTGCTATTTGACATATATGAATAAGTTAAAGTAGTAGAAATATTTATCTCATGGTATATGTGTAGATTATCATCATTATCATCATCACCATAACAAACAGAATATGCACACGGTAAAAGCATTCGATAATGTCTAAATTAGTATGGTTTTGGCTACCTTCAATATAAAAGAAAATTAGTGTGACTTTCTCAATTCATGACCTATTGTTGCGTTCTTTTTACCTATCGTCATTGTTTTATAAGTACTACCACACTACAATAACCACATCTTCACTAAAACCAATTTTTATCAAGGTGTGCATCACTATAGTTGTACCAATTTTCTCTATTACGATGATGTGTAATCTTCGTTACATGAAGAAGTAAATATTTGTCATGCAACCTGGATGCCAGCACTTAAGAAGATTATTTAGAGAGGTCGAGAAACCTGGTCAGATCAGTTCGAGTTAATAAAAACGTTCCGCCTGAAATTTTACCCCATTTTCAAAATCATTCTATGAATTAGCCAGCTTCCAGTGACAAATAGCAACTGAAAAATACTAATAATATTCTACAGAAAGAAATCAATTTTTCAAATTTGCAGCTATATTCAACAAAACAATTTGCCCGTTTTTGGGAAAAGGGCATTTGTCCAATCTCATTTATTTTTCTTTAGGATAACATACCAGAGACTTCATCTCTGCATTTTCTATTACCCGAATACTTCCGGGAAAAGTGATTTATGTCCTCAAATGGATGCTCAAATCTAGTTTATACGCAGGAATTGGTTAAAACGAAGTTGCGAATTTACTGTTCCCTTTCATTACTAATGTTTGGACCGTAATCGATTATTGGTTTGCTACAATATTTTGGAGACTTTTGGAGTATTGCAAGTCTTGGTTATTAGATTATCTTTCTGCAAATATCTAAACGTGGAGTAAAACAGTTCCTAATCTCATGTAGAAACTGAATTCTGACAGTAAAATTCATTTTACAGTTTTCTGTTTAATTGCTTAATCAATTACTTGTTTGCGGTATTCGTTGAAGTTGTTGGTTAAATAAATTAAGTATGGCAATCGTAACGCTATTTAATGCTTTTTAATTTTGGCAACGGAGATTTGAGGTAGAGCTCCCATACAGGGTGTTAAGAAATTGATGCCCTAATCACTTAATCTACAATAATGTAACCATAGTTTCAGTGTTCAATCTTATGAAATACACCCACTCTTATTTCAATTTGACAACCAGTTTTAGACAATTTTAGTATATCACTCTCAGTCAGAATGCCAATTTCTATTTTGTATATTATCAAACCCGATTGTACGAATTATAGCGTATACTAATTGTCAAAGAAGCTACTTCCGCCACAAGAAGCAGGGCAGTAGGAATGGTATTGAGTGGAATGACTCAGATACGGGTTTCACAGAGCTTAGGAATAAAAATTCGAACAAGTCGACGTTGGTTGAGCCGCAATAAGTCATGTCGCTCCCTCGAAAACAAGCCTGGACGTAGACGCAAATCCACAATCACAAAAATTGCTAAAATCGTCATTGCAAAATCGATTTGCAAAAGACACCAATCAACGCGGAGATTGGCTAAGCGCTTACACTCCAAGAGATGCCCAGTGTCTCATGTAACAGTACATACATATTTAAGAAGTACACTCTCTGTCAAGCCCTTTAAACCTCAAAAACAGCCAAAAATCACCGAAAAACAGCGGATGGCTCGCCTCCAATTTTGTAAAGATCGGAAATCCTAGAAAAATGAAGAGTGGCACCGGGTACTGTTCTCAGATGAGTCTCCCTTCGAATTATATCCTCACTTAAACCATCAGAATGATCGTGTCTGGGCTTACAAACAGTCTCAAATTTTACCAACTGAAACCGTGAAATTCCCCTCAAAAATCCTCGTTTGGGGAATGATGTCATATCGTGCAGTATCAGAACTCCATATCATCCCCAAAGGTCAAACTGTTAACGCGGATTATTATGTAAGAGAGATATTGAATAAGTCATTGATGTCTACTATGCAGCGTCAACCAGAAGAAGCGAGTGTTTTACGTCGCAAGATGTTGCCAGACATGTCACGAGCCATCTTTCAACAGGATGGTGCTCCGGCCCACACTGCCAAAAGAACGCAAGAATGGTGTGATAACAATTTAATCGAATTTTGGACAAGGAAAACTTGGCCAGGTAACTCTCGGACCTCAATCCCATTGAAAATTTGTGGTCAATAGTCTAACATGATATTCAAATGATGCTTATTCCAACCAACGTTTTGATGCTGGAAAATCATGTAAAGCTGGCTTGGTCGAGGATATCTCCAGAAATTTTGGAGAATTTAGTATTAGGGATGTGTAATAGAGTTAAAGAATGTATAAAACGTAAAGGCAGTTATATTGGAAAGTGATCACCACATTCTATACCGCTGATTTCAAACTGTTACTCAAATATAATTAGGGCATCAATTTCTTAACACCCTGTAGTCCTAAATTGAACACAGCAAAACTCTGATTTGAATAATTTAGTAATGAACTTCTTCAACCTATGGATCCTTCCTACCCTTATTACGCTTTCCCAACTTCTCCTTTGCAAAGATTTCTCTGGTAAATCTTGTTCCTGGTTAAAAGTTCCTATGGTTAATCTTGAAACAGCAAACGTCTCACAGTAAACGTTGAGATGAGTTTGGTGACATAACATAATTTTATAGAGAAGTACAACCCTCTTTGGTACTATTCAATCTGTCCGATTTGCCCTTTTCCTTAGTCCAAGAACATATAATTAAAGTTTGGGCAAATTGACCCGGATTTCGACGCTCTTAACTGTATACTATATGAATTCACAATATATATTAAAATAATTTTCATATGAATGTTTTGATCTAGGTATTGCATTTTGAAGTGATCATTAATATACTCAATGAGCAGTAATTTCCCTTAATTGAGGCCATCCCTTATTTCGGACAGATTTACCTCCTGATGTTCGAGTTACCGGATGATGACTCTGCATTACTTCAGTCATCAACGTTTGTGTTATATTTAGTTACAAATTTAGATTATACATTTATCTAATTTTCTGATAATTTGTTGAAGATTTAATGACCTCACAAAGTATATCTGATGAGAATTTTAGACAACTTGGCCTTTCGGGAGCAAATACTCCACCTCTTGACTCAGATAGTGATGGAGAATTGATTGTTATGGATACACCCGTGTCTTTTGTAAAATCTAAAACTAGCCCTAACCCTTATACTCAGTCTTTTAACGAAAATGAATTTCAAATATCAATTGAAGCACTCAACTCTAATCCTCATATTTCACAGCACAATGCAAAGTGTGGTCTCTGTTTGATAATTATATTTGAAAGCTGCGAGATTGATCTTCTCCAAGCGAGACTCAAATCAAAGCAGATTGAGAAAACTTTAACTTTCCTGAATTTTAATGTGAAAATTTTGGACACAGCTTATATTCGAGATCATCAGAAACTTAAGTTTTCTAATGTTAAAGCAGGAATTTATGATGTGTCTAAATATAAGGCACTTCCCTTATTAATAGATGAAGCTATTGCTTCTTCCCCGTCTCTCAACAGTTTGGTCGTATTTTGTATTGGTCAGGCTGTCTCTATTAAAGATTCTCGGGGTATTCTCAGTTACAAATTCCACGAAGGCCTAGACTCCAATCCTGTTTACTCCCATACATTTCTTATTAACAAGATAGCATCTTTAGTCAGTTCAGAGGCTGCTATGCCAGTTCTCCTCTTCTTTGACTATATCTCCCAGGCAAACTCCCCTCCAACACCAGAAAAGAACATTTGTACAAACACCTTATTTTGTTATTCATCATCTCATCAATCTTCACTTTCTCCTGGTATCAAACCTCATCAGCCTGTGGTATCATTATTTGAAACTCTAAGAAAAACTCAATCGAAATCTCAATTAATCAATTTATTTCTCAACACCAGGGATACTTACTACCAATTCCTTGAATCATGTAGTCATTACTCTGGTGCGAATAATGTATTTTTTATACAAAATACTCTTAGACAATATATTTATCTTTCTAGAAATGCCAATGTTCAAGGCCAAGATGATGTGACTGCAAGCTCATCATCACAAGGACTATTCATGGTTCTTACAAACGAAAATTTTACACAAAGCAATTTAAATTTTATCCCAGAGTTAATTGAAAATATTAAGATAGAGTTTCAATTGATGAACTTCAGAATTGCTCAGGATATTTTGTTGGTTGGTAAATCCAGCTATACACAAACTATCAATAAAAACAAAAATCTATGTGGAAAATGTAGTCTAGTTGTGGTGCTCATTCTAACTTGTGATATTGAACAGCATCAAGTATCTTTAAATGATAAAACATCTCTTAAGGTCAATATTTTCTCAAACGAGCTTGCGAATTCCTTCCCTGATATTCCTAGAGCTATCTTTCTTAGCCAATTAGTTTCCAACTGTAATTCGGAAGCAGTCAAAAAGTTTCAACCATCAACATACTCCTACCCCACCAATTACAAAAACATGATGATTGTACACGCTATTGATAAGACGCTTTCTGGCGCGAATTCATCTTTGCTAGCTAATTTTATTCTGTCAATTCAAAAGAATTATTTTTCGGAGTTACACACCATATTATATGATTCAATAGTAGAATCTCGCAAGTCTGAATATATTCAGGTCATTGATGGTTTAGTTGGAGGTTTTAATTTTAGTTCCAATAAAGATCTTTCTTCTATTTTAAACATTGAAGGGGATGCATTCAGAAGAGCGTATATGATGGCTTGTTTGGAAGGGTCTGAACCTTTTCGATTTTATCGTTTGATGATAGTAGGGCCTGAAGGAGTAGGCAAGACCTCTCTCCTGCGCAATCTAACTGGTTTACCCTTCAAAATCGACGAAGAAAGTACTCCATTTATAAACAAATTCGATTTACAGGTGCATAAGATTTCTCAGGATTGGGAGCAGATAGAAGACTTGATGACATATACTAATAATTTAGAGGAAACCAGGCAAGATATGGCTGTAAAGTACATGACTCAAGAGTACTTAGAATATGATAAGAAATTACAAAATGAATTTTGTTTACGAAATCATTCTTTCTCAGAGCACAAAACCTTTATCCCAGAATCGGACAACTCAAAATCCTCCAACATTTTTGATTCACAAGAACACTTCCTATCACCATCATTAAATCCTAGAGGAGAGGAGCTCAATCTACTAACTGAAGAAAAGTTTGACGATTATCTGGGTTCTCAGGTGGACTCCGCTGCTGTTGCTCCGACATTATTCGAAGAAAACTCCAAAGATTTCGCCAAATCAATTCCAGTCCAGAAAATTCATGCCACACTTCGTGGAACCGACGAGCTATCATCAAAGTCTAACTTTCTAACAGCATGGGATTTCGCAGGGCAGAATTATTTATATTGCTTTCATTCTCTCTTTCTTTCCCCCCGAGCTATCTATTTACTACTGGTAGACTTATCAGTTGATGAACTTACTAACCCAATCAATGTGAGGACTGAGAGAATGGACAGACATACTCTCAGATCACAAATTGGTGTGCCAACTACTTATTTGGAAGCTATTGAGTTTTGGCTCAATGCCATATTTTCCGTCAGTAAAACTGCATCGAATGACATTTACCAAAGACCTGCTAAAATCATCTTCGTATTCAGCAAATCTGACTGTGTGATCAATCCTATAAAGCGAGCAGAGAAACATTTAGAAACTATAAGATCACACATGAACAGAAGAAATAATGCTTTCAGTTTAGTTCATGAAGATGATGGACTTTTTTTGATAAGCTGTCTACCCGAATCTCCCTACATATCTGGAATATCTAAACTTAAAGACATTGTTAAACAACTCTCTGACCATATTGCTTTTCAGCAATCTATTCCTATTAAATGGATAGAGCTCGCAAATATTATTTTACGAGAAGAGCTGCCAATTATAAATCACAGACGAATATGTTTTTTGGCTGAATCTTGCAGTTGTTTGAAAGATTTGGAATATTTTCTCCATCTTTTCCACGATATTGGTTTTTTCTTTTATAAGCAGGGAATAATTATAACTGACGTTCAGAAATTTTTAGATCTTATTTATCATATTGTTTCTCCGCAGTATGGTAGTGCTCTTCTAGAAAGGTTTACCAACACAAACACCGAGATTTTAGTTAGGGATCTGAGAATTTGCCAGTCTGAGGCCAAATTGTCATGTAATTTGCTTGAATATATTTTAAATTCACTCAATCTTAGGGTTTTAAAAGATTCCCTTTTAGATTTACTTAAAATATACGGCATTTTGATTGATAGCCAATCTGAAGAAGGATTATCAAATTATTATTACGTTCCTTATCTTTTCACGACTTCTTCAAAAAAACTAGTATCATTGCTACCCAATCATCGATTTTTCTCTTCGTTTTACTTGTTTTTCCCAGACGGATTTATTCCCGCGTCCCTCTATTTTACACTCCTATCTTATTGCATCCGTAGAAATGTTGAAAAGAACTTATCTCTTCCTATATTCGGCTTCGACTGTGCCTTTTTCTATGTCTGTCCTTCTCTCCTGGTTGCTATCGAATTTTGCATAGATAAACCATACATTCAAATTAATTTCTCCAAAATTAACTCATTGGAGGAACAAGAAAATCCTTACGCAGATCAATATGATAAATCAGAGATAATGGACTACTTAATTTTTCTTCAGATGCTTATCATTGATATTCAGGGAAAACTGATACCTTGTGGAAATTTGGCTAAAGTTGTATTAGATTGTACTTGTGACAGACTTTCTGATTTGGATCGAATGGAGCATCCATGCATTTGTTTGGACCAATTGTTGCTAACGGACTCTAGGGCTAGGGAATCATGGTGTTACAACAAACAATGTAAGATTAATTGGAACCACATTTTTAATGATAATGATTTTTTGTTGGATTATATTACCAAGTTTTATGATAACACTTCTATAGCAAAATTCATTTTCAATAATCAAGATACCTTTATACAGCACATAAATTCCCAAGACTTATCACCTCTACTCTATAAGTTTGGCCTAGCTAGTTCAGAAAGAATTTATGCTATAAACAACAAGGGTTATTCTCAGGTAGAAAATTCTGCTAATCTTCTGGAAGAATTAGTTCATAAAGGTCCCTTATGGGCCGTCAAATTGTATGTTGTTCTATGTAGAGAGTATAGAAACCCAGGTCATCAGTTTTTGCGTAGTTTAATTGACAAGAATATCAGTAAGGGACTAATAACACCTTTGACCTTTCATAATAGCAAAAATATTGATAGACAGCCTCATCATGATCGATATCGGATGAATTCAAATCCTCACGGAATAGCATTTCTTGTGAACATTGAAATATTTGCGACTGATCAAGCATCAGTTCGAAAAGGATCTAAACTAGATCTCATATCACTTCGTGACACATTTGAACATTTACAATATGTTGTCATTGCTAAAGAAAACTTAACTAAAGCAGAATTTAAGAAAGAGATTATAAAAATTGCTCGTTTAGACCATTCTTCTTATGATTCATTCTTTTGTGTTGTGATGTCCCATGGTGACGAAGATGACAACATTTTGCTATCTGATGGAAAGAAAATTTCTCGAGATGAGATTACCTCCGAATTTTCAAATATTTACTGTGAATCTTTAGCTGGTAAACCAAAGATTTTCATTCTTCAAGCCTGTCGAGGGTCTAAAATAGAAGTATTTCAGCTTAGAGAAAATAAATTATCTCATCGAAAATATATGTTTTTTTCAGAGTATGGTAATAACATAATGAAAAATAATCAAGTGAGGGAAGATAGTGAAATATCTACTTCTGGAAAAGAACAATTACATCCGACTATCCATCCACTTCGTATTTTGCTTAATCCAACGGGATCTATTGATGAGGAACCAGAAAATCTGTCGGCCCTCTCTGATATTTTTATTGGAAATTCTACTGTGCAGCGATATTCATCATTCAGACATACTTCCCATGGTTCGATATTCATTCAGTCATTTTGTTTAGTATTACAGTATTGTCGATATGAAGAATTTTTGCACATAATGACAGAAGTCAGACGCAGGGTTTCTTTACTATCTCAAACTTTTTCACAATGTACTGAGGATATTAGTCATTTAAGGAAGAAACTATATTTTTGACTTTAATTATAAATTAATATTAATAATCTATATTTCTGACGTACTCACCTTAGGTTTAATCGTGACCTACGAAATAGAAGGCGTCCAATAATGGGCCAGGGATATGTGACCAGGCCGGCTAATATCTAGGGTGACTATTATTTCAGAAACGGCTCATTTTCGACTATAAATGTATTCCATACTAGTAGAGGAACAAATTTTCATGTATGATATACCAAAATATCTCAAGAATTTGGCAAAATATGTGTTTCTTTGATGCCTTCTAAAACGTTAAATCTTCCATCTTTCATTTCAATGTACATATATATAATAATCAATAGATATCTTTACGAAATATTTGTAATACCAAAGTTGACGATTTCTTGAGTTACAATTACAGACAAGGGATAGCATATTTGTATTTACTGCCTATTGGCTATCCAGATTTTAAGAAAATTTTAATTATTACATAAGATATAATTGGATATTCATAAAAATGTGCCATCCCTGGTCTCTAAAGTAACTCAAGAACGAGCCAACTTTTGTAGTGCAATTTTGGTATTTCGCATAAAACTATCTATTGATCAATTCATATACGGACATGGGATGAATGATGCAATACTTATGTTTTTACAAGGAATCAAAGAATGAAATTTTCCCTATTTAATGCTTAGTAGACATATTTTGCCACATTCCTGAGATATATTTGCATATCGTGCTGTACAATTTCTTCTTCAACAAATATGCATTATTGGGCAAAATGAGCTGTTCTGAAATATCCTTAGATACCATTCGACCTAGTCACACATCCTTGGTCTATTTTCGGAACCAGTGCCATGGCCTCCAAATATTCCGTAGGTCATGGTTTGATATATATATGTATATTATTCTTCTATTTATCCGCATTTAAATAGAAGAATAATATATCTATATACCAAACCGTGATAGAGACAAGCCAAGTAGTTCGGCAGTTTGCCGTTCGCCGTTTCTATTCTTCGCGGAAATATTTTGTGTCTTGCTTTGCAATTCGCGTCTCGACTGTGGTGGTTATCGTTACACACTCCGTCAGTTTGTTAGAAAATAATTATATATTCTCCAATAAAATCCGCACACGGATTTTCAATTAATTCTCAACTCAACTTGAATACATTCAGTATATAATCATAACCTTGTCCATTATTGATTTTCCGTTTCTATTGTAGGACTGTTTGTGTGTTGACGTGAAATTATGAAACGTAATACCATTCAACCACAGTCCCACCTTACTCAAATTTGACTTTTTTGGCATCATGATAGTTACTCTCCAGCTATAGGATATACTGAACATTATGTGCCTTGAATTCACTAGTCTGATATGCAAGGTATTATCAAGTCGTATGCTGCGCGCCTATAGGCGCATGAATATCAGCTAATATGTCTCTACGGCTCCTATTAAAAAATGTGGGTGCTATTTTAGGCGTATGGCACTTGAGAATCAGGATGAACCTTGCTGAATATATCACTTGAAAAATATATTCACTAATTTATTCTAAATGATCCAACATTGGTTAGAAAAATGTAATATTAGCACGAAACCTACACCCAAACAACTTAAAACCAAATTTTCAGAACTCTAGCACTGATTTTATCAAATTTGATAAAACCGGAGTATAATTGGAAATATCAAGTGCTTAAAACATGTTAATTCGCTATCACCAATAGTCGAGTCAAATTCTAGAATGGTTTCATAGCGCACAAAACAGTACATTTATGCCCAAACTAAATGTATTATAGATATGTAGAATATCAAGTCTCCAAATCAAAAAAGCAATTTTTTAATTTGTCCCAATTTCTTTGCTTAGTACGCATTATCGCTAATCTTTGATGAGCTGTAGAACGTTAAATCTCGCATCTTTTAAAATTCAAAATTAGAGTACGAAAAGATGTAAAGATGTTTTGTAAAACTTTTAAAAATTGGTCATGATAAAGTTGGCAAGTTTTTGAGTTACAGTGGTTACCATAGATGATAATAATTTGTCAAAATCCCGTCAAGGCCGTATTAAGGGGGAAGCTATGGATGCTGCATCACCCGGGCCCGCTCAGGCATAGTCATAGCCGGCCTGGAGAAATTTCTCTCTTGTAGATTCGCAAAAGAGCCAAACGGAAGATGCCCGCTGCAGTATGATAAGAGATTGCACATACTTGATTATACAATACCAGCTAGGGTGATTACCCCAAATGGTGTAATATGAGGATTTTCGGAAGGTAATGGGTACTTCATTAGATTAAAATTTGTTATCAATAGTTTCACAATAATCAATCTCAGTCACCAGAACAAAGTGATATTAGTGAGTTTATGATACAGATATGACAGAGGAACCAGTTCCACCGTTTTGAGGCCTGTGGCGTAGAGCGAGTTGGACATGAAGAATATACGGCAGAAAAGAAGCGTGTGTGAAAGAGGAATGTTCAATGGGAGTTTGGAACAGGAGAGGAAGCAGTCCTGGACCCAGGGAACGGTTTTGGGTAGAGATTCTTTTCTATCATGGACAGCACACTAAGCGCACTGCAGCATCGGCTGAATGCCTACGAAGCCATCTGCGCCAAGTACAGCTTTCCTCAGCAATCTCCACAAGTCTTCAAGTGGTGATATCACAGTTGCAGCTGAGCTGCTGGTTCGCTAATACCCAGAAGTTTGGGAGGATAATCTCTCTGTTGAGCTAATTCAGTTCGTTAGTTTTGTTAAATCAGAACAGGGTTAGTGGGTCTTGGCTTCTAAAGAACCAGAAGTTAAAATTGGCTACGAGCTGCGTTTATTCCTTTACTCACAGAACTATGCTTAGATCAGACATTTCAGAACCTACATAATGTTTCGCATCTACCTCTGTATGACGATTACAAACTGTGAAGGTGAGCGCTCCTTTGCAAACCTGGCTCGAACCAAGAAGCAATTACTATCGACCATGGGCCAACAATGTTTGGCCATACCCTTATGATCATAGAGCACGAGATGTTGAGCAAGCTTGATTTCAGAATTGCGATAGATGAACTCGCAAGATAAGTGCCGTATAAAGCCTATGTAAAAAGTTGTTTCTGTTGTGTGCGTTTATATAGGACGAATATATTGTGGGCTAATTTGATTCTGAAAACTGTGGGGTCGGTTCGATGTAAGACACATGGGGGCCCAAAATTTTGGTCCTCACCAAGGCCCAGAAGACCCTTAATGCGGCCCTGTACTCATATAAATCAACGTATTTCATCATTATAGATGTAGTCAGTGAATAGTTGAAAAATACAATAGTCGTAGATATTTGTTGTAAACGGCTACCATGCGTAATCAAGCCCACGAATCCGAATTTCGCATATTTGAGTATCTTATGTTTAAGTTTATTGTCGTACTTTGGACATTCAAAAAGGTCCATCTTTGTTGAATATCTGGATAATACAACCACTTACTAATCAAAATTCTACAAAAAACGTTGGAAATACTCCCCCTCTACATCTATGCATAGTTGTAGCTTTTCAACCCACTTTGAGAATGATTTTGTGTACTCGTCTCTGTCTACTGAATTGAGGTAGTGTTAAAGTCAGTTTCCTAGCTCTTGTCGGGTATGAAATAGCAACCTCCGAGATATTTTTCAGCTCAAGAAATAGCTAGAAATCACCAGGTGATAAATTTGGGGAATACGGATGATGTTTCATCGTTTCAAACCCGATATCCTCAATGACTTCCCTAACATATTTTGAAACATGAAGTCTGGCATTATCGTGGAGAAGTTTGATTCCTCGAGTTCTTGAACGTTGACGTCGTGTTTTATAGAGTTTCTCGACTTCTCTTAGGCATATATCTGCGTAAAATTCTCCATTGATTCGTTCCCATTTAGGCACTGGTATTTGAGCCACTGGTCCATACGCATCAAAAAATATCTCTAGAGAACCTTATCGTCTCGGAAGTCCGGACGTGCCTTTTCGAGGGGATAATAACGGGCGGCATGCAATAGGAAATTTTGATGTTGTGATAGATCGAAATATTTTAGCTATGTCATTCATTATTATGTTTTTCATTCTATTTCATCCTCTTCATTCAGTATTATGATTTTCAAGATTATTCATTTGTTATCAATCAGTAAATTCGAACTATCGGCAACATAGCTGAAATACAATTCGATCTATTGACAACATAGCAAAAATACAATTCAATATATCGACTGCATAGCCAAAATGAATTCTCTATATCGACAACATCAAAATTTGACCTATTGCATGCGCCCCGTTATCATCCCCCCGAAAAGGTACGTCCGGACTTCCGAGACGATAAGGTTCTCTAGAGATATTTTTTGATGCGTATGGGCCAGTGGCTCAAATACCAGTGCCTAAATGGGAACGAATCAATGGAGAATTTTACGCAGATATATGCCTAAGAGAAGTCGAGAAACTCTATAAAACACGACGTCAACGTTCAAGAACTCGAGGAATCAAACTTCTCCACGATAATGCCAGACTTCATGTTTCAAAATATGTTAGGGAAGTCATTGAGGATATCGGGTTTGAAACGATGAAACATCATCCGTATTCCCCAAATTTATCACCTGGTGATTTCTAGCTATTTCTTGAGCTGAAAAATATCTCGGAGGTTGCTATTTCATACCCGACAAGAGCTAGGAAACTGACTTTAACACTACCTCAATTCAGTAGACAGAGACGAGTACACAAAATCATTTTCAAAGTGGGTTGAAAAGCTACAACTATGCATAGATGTAGAGGGGGAGTATTTCCAACGTTTTTTGTAGAATTTTGATTAGTAAGTGGTTGTATTATCCAGATATTCAACAAAGATGGACCTTTTTGAATGTCCAAAGTACAACAATAAACTTAAACATAAGATACTCAAATATGCGATATTCGGATTCAACATACTTAATTACCCTATACAGTTCACTTCGTTTAATCGGGACACATTTTCAATTAGAATTGGACTCAAACTATGTAATAATACAAAAACATCCTGGAATGGGAACTCCCCTAAACTTTTGATAATTCAACTATCTGTGTACTATACATTCATAAGAATGACGATAAATAATATCAAAAAGTTGTCAGGATAAAAGTACAATCTGGACTGGTAGCACCTGTGTCATATAATACTCTATCCCCGATATATTATTTTTAAATAATCTCAAATCACCCCCCTTTGCGGACGAATTATATTTTGTTCCTTAGGCCATTGATTCATCAAAATTTGTCACCCTCATATATCCGTTGAGAGCAAATCTATTATTAAATTAAGATTCGAAATCTGTGTTTACCTTATATTCATAAAATCAACAATAAATATACATTTGAGAAAATAGAAAATGCGAAATTCGGATTCGCGGGATTGATTACACATGGACAGCCGTTTTAAAACAAATATCTACGACTATTTTAAGGATTCTAATAAATGTGACGTAATAACAATCTACTAGTAGTGCTTAAGAAAGTTATAATAATGCATAACAATTGACTATTAGTAATCACATATTTATGCTTTGATGTCTAATTTCTACGAATCTCGAACACAGTGAAACCGCGTTAATACGAACACATTTAATACGAATTTCCGGTTAAGAAGAACTGTATTTACACAATTTTAGTCTGTAAAATGAGTTTTCAATTGTTTATGCTCCGGTTAACACCTACTTCATATAAGGAGTACAAATCTCGACGGTCCCTTGGCGTACGTATTAACGAGGTTCTACTGTATATGAATAACACAGGTAGCTTTCAATTGACATCAAAGAACAAATCATAATCTTTATATATTCAAATTCAAATGCCTATAACATTAATAGAAATAATTTTGAAGACTTTTTCTGGCAACAGTATTAGCATGCATGAAGAATCCTTTGGTGTAACTCTATACTAATGAATGAACAAATAGTATATACTACTCGTTTTACTTTACATTACAAATTTCACTCTAAGAGAGGGGTGATAAGACACGACCTCCAAAACGGCCAAAATATCAAGAATTTTGTTAAATTAAAGACTCCTACTTCGTTTCCTTCTTTAGTAGCCCTTGATAAGTAGCTTCTTCTTTTGCATAAGGAATTATCTGTAATTTAATAATTGAATACCAGTCTACATATTGCATAGCCTTTCATGAGAGTCGAAATATATTCCCAATAGTTAATTCTTAAACTTAGCTTCTAAGATTTTTGTTCAGTTCCATTTTCTATATTTTATCCATAGTCCAATAATGAATAATTCCATTTCCTAAGGTTATGGGTGTAAATAATTTTTTCTTCATGAATGCCTCTATTCCTTGTTATGCAGCCAAATTTTCGGGGACTCTTAGCTTAAGTAACATACTAAATGGCGCAGCATGGCCTAAGGTCTACTTAAATATAATACTGTATATGACACCAAGAAGGCTTGAAAACGAAAGGCCAACAGGAAATGCTTTTATCACATATCTCCAGAAATATATGTTCTAGAGCAGAGGTATGTATTTTAGGACATATAGGGATGTGATAGCGAAGTATGTATTTCGATTGTGAAATATGATTTCTCATCATGTGATTTCGCAAGAGCTATTTTTAAAACGAATAATGTTGCTTCTCAAACAATGTTTAACCTTGTTCACGGTGTTTTAGTGCTTGACAGTTGTATATAATGACCGAGGCGAATATTATATTTTAAAACAATACAGGGTGTAACAAAAGTCTTGGCCGGTTGTATTATGGTGGCTCACATAAAATATTTCAAGGTCACAATATCTAATTATTTACCAATATAATCACCATCTCTCTAAAACTAATTTCATTCGATTAGGCATCCCATTCACCAGGTTTCGAAGTAAGTTCGGTGAAATCGTCTTCCATGCCGTTTTTAGGTTTGCAATTAGGGCCTGAATCGTGGTGACCTGGCCCATTTCATCCAACCGTTCATATGTAATACCCCAAAGATTTTCAATCGGATTCAAGTTGGGAGAAATAGCTGGCTACTCCCCTTTCTTCCAAAACCGAGGGAACTTCTCTGAACACCAATGCTGCGTGACATTGGTTGTGTGTGCGGGGGCACCATCCTGCATGAACAGAAATTCTCACATGTTTCCAACATGGACCTCTCAATAACTGACCCCTTTTAGCTTTACGAGCGATCGCATCCAGACAGGTTTTCTTCAATATTTAGTTCCTATAGTAGGTTCCATTGACGGTTGGTTATTGGGGTACAATGTGCAGTTCTGACAGCGCTCTGTGTGACATCATTCCCCAGACCATGATTTCGCTGGGAATTTGACCTGAAAAATAGACTCAATATTTTGTCAACCAATTGCCCATACTCGATCATTCTGTCTGTTTGGCGAATGAAATAACTCAAAGGCTGATTCATCAGACCAGAACATATTATTCTAATCTTCAAAAGACCAATTATCATGATCCCGAGTGAATTTCAATCGATTTTCCTTGATTTTTTGTGTAATTTTTGGCCATTTGGGACGTTTATAGGATCTGGCATCAAGCCTTTGTGCTAAGTGCCGCTGAATTGTCATGTGAGATATGGGGTTTCCTGATGGATAGTCTCCTCAAAAATTTTCGGGTTGATTACCTCCTTTTCTCCAAGGATTTCTTAATCACAATTCGTGATACCCGTTTCAAAATTTGAGGCCGTCCACATCGAGGCTTAGTCTCCATAGTCTCACCACATTTGTGTTGACTCCACCATCTCCGTACTGATCTTATTCCCACATTTCGACGTGTAGCTACCTATTTTTGACTAATGCCTCCTTCAAGCTTCCCAATTGCTTTAGAACGGCGCTCGACTCCGTGATCACCGACATTCATTTTCCCGAAACAAACTGGTAAGGTAAATATGCTAAAAGAAATTCGAGAGCAGTGTTGTAGATATTCAATATGCCTATAGTATAAATGTAGTTACTATATAGTAACTATCAGTCAACTAGCATTTCCGTTGTATGCTATAATTACTAGTATATATTAAATCCATCTACGATTGAGAACCGGCCAAGACTTTTGTTACACCCTGTAGTTGATATGAATCGAATGTGAACAGAGTCCTGTGTTGCCAAGAGAACCTTTTTCATTTGTTTTAGTTATAGCTCAAAAACTATGAGTGATTTGGTCCTAAAATGTATACCAGTAGTTCTGTAATAGTCAACATCCTATTCACAAATAACATAGTTTATCTGCTTTTGTTCATACCCTCTAAGATAAATTGACAGTTGTTATATAGATGGTAGTCATATAATATGTGCAAATGTCGAAATATCTCAAATATCAACTGAAATCTAATGAAATATATTATTAGTAAATAGGAAGTTGACTATTGCGGAACTATTGGCATAAAGTTGAGGGCCATAGCATTCATAGGTTCTGAGTTATAGCTTCTATAAATAAACAGACCTTTCCTTAGCAACACAGGAATGTGTTCACATTCCATCCATATCAACTATTGTTTTCAATTATTCTATTCTCATCTGTCGTTATACAGAACTGTCAGACCTGTGTAAAATTTGTATCCGGGTCCACGGTATATTTCACACAAATATTGTCTTACATTTGGAAGTTACTGGTACATTGTGTCAATCAAGTTTTTAAGTCAATGCTATCTCGCTAAATGAATTGCTTTGGAAATCAAAAACAATTGCTACAGTTGGCATTCCTGGCATATACTTACTGCTAATGGCTAATCGTACAAGATTCTGCATATATCTGTTGCTCTGTACAGACGTACAGGGATTTAGTAGATTTGTACATGAATTTTAGTTGAGACACTAACTGATTATGAGCGCAATAATCTAAACTCCTAAAGTATGTACATTATGTGGTGTAAATCAACAGTTCTTATTTAAGTGTAGAGGGATTTCCGTTACAGTCTATATAATCACATGTTTCTCCTTTCCAAATTATTCAAGTGTACATTGACTATCTGAACTCGGAGCGCAACGAGCGAGAAATATTTGTAGGGTATACATGGTTCTTTCCAATGTAAAGAGGAAATGCGAGCTCTATACTGGGATATAACATAAATAGGTATAATTTTTGAAAACTCGCATGAAGGTTTGAATTGATTCTAGAAACGCCGGACCTGTATTAGGTGGGAGAGAGGGAAAATCTAGTGAGATCCGACCCTAGGCCCGTGCTCACTAAATTTTTGCACCCCTGGCCACATTCTCGACACTACTGCGTGTAGGTATGAGCCGCAAGGAGGGGGAGTGACGGTTCGGTTTAGGACCGGTAGGTTTCCCTCAATCTGAATCTACATCTCAGACACCAGTTAGTCCAACTTATCCAGGGATCTCCCAAGCATTCACCCACTTGGATTGTCTCCTACAACATTTCAAGAACAAGATTGTCTTCGAGTTGATAAATGCATGGGACGCCCTCGAAAGCGTTGTTCTATGGCTATACTGTATACAACTTTTATACCTTCTCTTACGATGTGGAATACCTGAGCAGGTCTCTGCGTAATTGTTAAGATTTCTACTATTTGTTCACTGTAATAGTCATATAAACAACAAATAACTTTACATAAGAGAAATTTGAAAATGCCAATAATCAGTTTCAGCTTACTTTGTTATCCTTTGGTAGCCGATAACAGCAGGTCTCTGCGTATATTTTAGGATTTCAACTATTAGTAACTTTATATTCATAAAAACAACAATAAATTTGCATATGAAAGACTTATAATTTCAAAATTCGGATTTAGCGTACCTGATTACCGTATATGTCTGTTGAGAGCTAGTATCTACGTATATTTGGAGATTTCAGCTATTTGTTTACTTTATATTCATAAAACAACAATTTTGCCTATGAGAGACTAGAGAATCCTGGGTAGCCGTTTAGAGCAAGCCTGTATTTATATTCGAAAATTTGGCCAATTTGTTTACTTTTAGATTCATAAATATATCAACATATTTACATGTGATTAATCAAAGTGTGAAAATCGGCTTCAGCATGTTAGATATATTTGTTGGAGGTTTATTGAGTTATATTACCTCCTTGATAAACACGATAATTACATAATGTACATTTACATGTAATTGCAATTTCTAATATAGGCGTATTTGCCAAATTGACTCATTCTTATACACCCACTAGTAGTATTTCTCGTGTTTTCGGAAGTATATATCGTGATTACTAATTTTATTCTTATACGGTGAGCTGTTAGCGCATTAACGAACGCTCTGCAGGGTTGCTAATTACCAAACACCAGCACCAACACCGAAGTAGCGAATACCTATAGCTACTCTATATGCTTGGAGGTCGGTGGTTGCTCATCGTACTTTTTGATAAGATGTTCACTATTATGTGCTCGATTTGTTTCGGAGCCAACTTCACCTCATTCTTTGTGTCTAGTCTTGCCGGCTCTGCGCCAATCCGAACATTCAGAAGCGTGTAGCTATGATGCGCTAGGGGGGTCATGACGGTTCGGTTTGGGGCTCGTATACTATTGAGGGACCTTATGACATATCAATTTATATAATTTGCACTGTCTCAGATGACGTCAAATGAATCAAGTTCGAGTTATGAAGCCATGTCCTCAAAATGCAGAGTGAATTCTCAGACTCATCACAATTTTCAGTTTCAGGATACAGTAAACCTCCGAGATCCTGGCAGTGTGGGACCAGAGGGTGCCCGGATCTCGGAAATAACATTAACTCTATGGTAGTTACAACCCATAATGTACATATGAGTTCCCTTAGGTATTCGAATTCTGTTATTTATTTATATACTGTATACAAAAGTAATCCAATATAAAATATAGTAACTGAAGTCAAAGTTAGTATGAGGGGAATTATATGAAATGGTGAAATTCTTTTAGACTGATATAAAATACAGGTGCCCGGTTGAAGGAGTTGCCCCTATCTTGAAGGTTCGAATCTCGGAGGTTCGACTGTATCTCCTATATTTCATCACCTCCTGTACCTCCCCTGGAACCTACCTTGCCTTTATGTCCTCCTCAATCTGTATCTACATCTCAGACAGCTCGTAGTCAACACTTATCCAGGGATTTCCCAAGCATTCACCTCACTTGGATTGTCTCCTACAACATCTCAAGAACAAGAGTGTCTTCGAGTTGATAAATGCATGAGACACCCTTGAAAGCGTCGCTTCTATGGAAATATGTATACAACTTAAACACCATCTTTTACTGATGTGCAAGACCTGATAATACCGCTTTGCCCGAAACCTCATAGGGCAAAGAATCGCAATACCTAAAGGTACTCACACGCGGAGGCTACGTTGCAAAATTTCGCATTCCAAACCTGTGTTACTACCTTCAGGTTCATGAGAAGAGAGAAATTCACAGACCAACTGGCATGGGAATTCTTGATTTAGGCATCCTAGCAGAGGTATTCTCTAACATTTATTGGAGCGAATCTGTTGAGAGTCTTTCCCTTTACGAAGAAATATGGATTCATGGATTCATAAATACCAGTAGAGTACTATGGCTGTACACTTTACTGCTATTTCGTAACGTAATTTTCACAAACTATCTACAATATTTGATATGCCCCACCAGTTCAGAGCAAGGCATCTCCATATCTAAACCGTCCGAAAGGGACTGCCATATATGATGCCGCTAAACAGTTACCCCAAAGATCAGAGTGAAGTAGCACCTGGTTTAACGCTACCAAAGTAACCGTCAGCTTCGATAGCTCTTGGAAGACCAAATTACTCTACTGTCATCTAGCAACACCGTGGTTTAGCATCAATCAAGCTGTGTTCTGCTCTACATATACTGGTTGATAATGTGGTAGGGGACCATTCTGGCTGTCCTACTGGAGAAATCATGGTGTTGGTGGAGAAACCTATCAGGTTCTTCAGCACATACTGCTCTGACAATCTTCAAACCAATTGACATAGAATGGTGGAAGAAGTATTCAATACTTATGCGACAGAAGAATCCCGTAACCATCTGACATTAAGACTGACTCAAAATGATAACGAATCCTTCTATAAAACAATATGGAGTCTCTGTCCCAAATACAAGTACTTACCACCACAATCTATTTAGGGTTAGTATTGCTATAGCTGTCCTAACCTTTAACGACGTTGGACTTTCACTATTCAGAATCCTGACTGACCTTGGCCTGTCTCCCTCTTGGCAGATTTATAGTGCAATTCTTAAACGAGAATACTGGTCAGATTATCCTCGATTAGCTCAGAAGAAGTCGAATTATCAAAGACGAAGAAGAAGAGCGAGACTATTCATGCAACAAAGAGAGGGTGCCCTGTTGAAAGTAGAAGGTGGAAGAAGGTATAAAGGGAGGCAGTTTGGGCTGAGAATTCCCCAAGGAGGAAATGTGTCCGGATTCGGGGCAGATCAGTATAACAGGTAGAGGAGTTACTGGAGTGAAGACAAGTGCGAGAGAGCGTGGCGTTTCTCCTGTTCCCACTTGGTCTTCTAGCTCAGCCAGCAGCTCTGACGAGTCGGATACCCTGTGTAGTATATACCACAAGATAGAACCAGAACCTGTGACAAAGAGGAAACTTAGAAAGAATCAATCCGATTGGATATAATGTGACAACTGCTCTGAATGGGTTCATTGTTATTGTGCTAACGTGGACATTAATACCGTGTCTAAAGCATCTTTATATTGTGATACGTGTTCTTGAAAGATCGGGTCATTAACTTTTAAATCTACCAACTAGTGATCGACAAACTGAATATTTCCGAATATTGGTATTCAACAGAAATCGAATAGTTGTTCCGAATGTTGTTTGAGGCTACATTATTTCCTAAATATTAGCAGTTTAACTGTATTGAATCTTTTTTAATCATTCGGTTGGTAGAATAACTGACCATAACATTCAGCGGAAAACTATTTCGGTCACTATTACTACTAACCACGCTTAACGTTATCCCTTGCATAATTTACTGATTACCAGATAATAACTAGATCTCACTACGAGTATACATGTCATATATGAGGTCTTAATATCTAAACGTATCAACAGAAGATACATAAAATTGCAAGTAATACCAGAAGATCAACAGCACGAAATGTTCGCAATCCGCATAGGTCCAACGCCCGCGCTTACTTCTACTATTCAATGATAAATTTGTAAAGGGGCCGAAGACACCTAGAAAAAGCGTTTCGCAGGAGTTAGCAGAAGCTGCGCAAGAAGGGCGACTTTCAGCTACTAATGGTTAAACACACCTCGAATTATTCATTATCTATCGGTTCGAGTCAAGGGACCATCCAAAGTGTAATTACTATAAAGAAGATGTTTGGAGAATAATACAGGCCGACAACTTCTAGTAGATTAATCGTTTCGTATTTAAATATACACACATTATGATATATACTTATATACGTCTCGAATTATTCATTATTTACCATTTCGAGTCAGGGGACCACCCAATCTGTAATTACTACAAATAAGTTTGGAGAATGATAAAGATCGAGGACTGAGATGCGAGTAGATTAATCTCGGCTATGGTTGGACTAGCCTGTCAAAACGTGGTTAGACTAAGGTAGCAAGTATAATTTTGCAGTAACTATATGTTGGTTAGTATAAATATAAAATGGTCAATGAAGGAGAATTTACAATCTAATTCTCTGGAGGCTATGTTAGAATAACTCTAATTTAGCTTGCCTGGTAGACGTACTCTCACCTTTCGTGGTTACCTGGATGTCTAGATAATGTTATTAAGCGGAGTTGACTGTACATAATTTTGAATCGCTAAGTTTGTCATAAATGTTTTAGAGATTATAAGAAATATATCATAAAATATACATTAAAACAATGCCTTCTAAGTCACCGATTTCAAAAAGGGAGCGAAATGATTGAGTTTCAGCATCTAGTAGAGTTTATGAACGAATAACAAATAAAGTCGTAAAAATTAACAAATATGTACTGTGAAAATTGATGTGGAAGTTGAATTGTAGAACATACAGTCTGTTACATAATTATTTGGAATCAAGGATTAGTTTATCATACGATCGGATTTACTCTTACACAATACTAAAATTGACTAAAATTTTCTCAAGAGGTGTATAATCAATATTTAATTGGTAGGCCTCTTGAGTCAATGACCATTTGACACCTACGTGGCATTGAAAACCAATATGGCTCTAGAAAATTAGAATCTACCCTGCTTCAGGTAATTTCCAGCATTTTCTTCAGCTCTGAAATTGTCTTTGGGCCTTGTTTAGTTTATTCATGCTTAACCCACGCGAACAGATTTTCAATAGGATTGAGATCGGGGCTTTGTGATGGCCACGGAAGTACTTTTGGTAAATTAGTACTCAACAAATTCTTAACCCTTGTCGCTGTATGCTTAGGATCATTATCCATTATGAGTTGCCAATCATCTCCATGGAAATTTCAGCCCGAGTTAGGAGATGACCTTGAAGTATGTATAGGAATAATGAACTGTCCATATTAGTTGTAATATGGACAGTTATTACAACTTTTATTTTTGGAGTATGTTTAGTGGTGCCCAAACATTTATTTTTGGAGTATGTTTAGTGGTGGGGACAAATCTTTTCTGATCGAATTTTGTCCACATCTTCATTCGACCCCTGGACGGCCAAATCAACATTTCATCAGCAAAACAGTCTTGGCCCATTGTTTTTTGGTGTATTTAAACTTCTTTGCCCATTGGGCACGATACAATCGATTTGTTTCACTCAGCATAGGTATTTTTGTGGGATATTTCTTAGAATATTTGGAATCGACTAAGGCTCGGCGTACAGTCTGGTAGGATACAGGTATAGGAGCTCTACTTGCCAATGTTCTTAGTGATAATATGGTTTTTGTCTTATTTGTTGGCTAATCGACTGTTTAATCCTATTTCTCAATGAGCATGGCCTTCCAGCTCCTTTTGATGAGAGATATCAATTCCTTTTGCTAGTTTGACCTTACATAATATACAGTAGACAAGCTTACATGAGCAATTTCTTTTGAGGTATGGTTGTTAGCTTCTAGTAATAACTTGATAATATTTCTCTTATGCAATTGAGCCAACTGAAATAGCTAATACTTAAGACAAGAGAAGATAAATGGTAAACTTACGAATAATACGGAAATGACGCCACAACAAATATTACAGAAGAGAAATGTTCGAGAAGTTGATTAATTGAACAAAATAAAATAATCGAATTACGTATGTACTATTTTACAATTCGAAATATGTATTCACTTTCAAATACACAATGATTCTAGTAAGTTATGGTATATTTTCAAAGTATATTAAAATTCAGAATAATTATGTAACAGACTGTAGGTACATTTAGCGTGAAGCATCATTAACAATAAACTACAACCATATTTAGTGAATATATATATTGTTTGACCAAAAATTTTGGAATCCGATACATACAGTTAATTAATACGTTTATTTGGCATTTGGACCATGGTTTAGATCCATAACATATATTTTGCTATTGCTTTATTAAAAATGTCCAATAAAGTAATAGTAAAATTCGCTCTGCTATAAATATTCATTAAATTGGAAGACAACACCTAGAGGCAAACAAATACTACTCATTCCTAAAAGTATGATTTCTGAAGGAACTTTTATATATGCTACATTCCCAGTCCTTAAGATTTCAACCATTTACTGACTTCATTTACTACCTATACATAAGTATTGCCAAACTACGCAAATACTTGTATTTACTTAGTTGTTAACAGAAACTAATTCAAATTAAGTTTTCCTTAATTTCTTGAAATATTTAATTACAAAGAACTAATTTGGTAATTCACAAAGGAAAACTTTTGTATATTTTAGTATTGACTTAGTTTTCCTTTTGCAACTAAGTTTTTCCATCTAGTCCGGAGGTGACTTTAAATAGAAAAGATGATAGGAATTATGAATACTAGATATCTCAATCTTAGTATAGTGCTCAATAGAGTAACAACAAACTATTTTTGCGATATTTCCCACTGGGAAATTTTATGAGTAAACTGAATGCAGTATAAATTTATCGACAAAATCCTATTTTTCTCGTCAACTTTCTCCGAACAGTCCTTAATTAACTACATTAGCAAAGATACTACAAAATATAGTTATCTAAAGGTGGGGGCCTCAACGGGAGAAAATAACTAGCCAAATTCTAAACATAGACAATCTACAAATTTTGTAGTATAAACTCGACACAAATTGGACCAATCACAACTTGAACATTTTCAAAATTTTTGCAAAAATATTGACAATGATCACCCTAGACCTTACCTCAGCCTCTCACCCCATATTTGATGCCCGTTGGGTGATTGTCTAGTTTACACATATCCGCCCTCTAAATGGCATTTCACACCATTTTGCTAGATCGTGCCCCTCCGTTTCCTAACTTTCTTTCTATTGTCACATATTTCTAACAGATACATGATTTCATCTTCTGTTTTCGTAAGAAACCATTACTAAATATGCATAATATATCTGTATGATGAAAATCACGGTATTTGGCCAAGTTATAGATGTTAAGCAACTGCTCACCCAGCCTGAGATTAGACATTCATAAGGGTATACCATTATTGACTGTATATCGTCAGACCTTAGAGTTTGATTGCGTATCGGTTTCGTGTTGGGATGGATTCTCAACCCAACTCGGACGCCCTGGTTCGAACTCTAACTCCCACTCTAGGCTTTACAATTTTTGAGAATACAGTCAGGTTCGCTAATTCCGAATCGGATTGAGCACTATGGTACCAAAAATATTGTTCATAGTAGGGAGTCTTAATATTCTGCGAACTGAATTACTTGTACTTATTTCTTTGTTATTTACAGATGAATCGAAGATTTGAAATTCGGAGTTCAACGAAATTTAATGATTCACTACCGGTTTTTCAACGAATACAACGTTTTGAAGAGAAAAATATCTCTAAACCTGCTATTCATGAATCTAACTCGAATTCAAAAGATACAGTTCGTGCTAGATTGTTTCAAAATCAATATATGGAGAACAATGAGAATGGTAATTCATTTGAAACAGAAATTCGACCTAATGATACCAATGTGATACAACTTTCACATGCCAAGGTCACTGTTGATTGTGTTTCACCTGGAGGCATCAATTCTAATAATAAATCTAAATCCCTGCAACCATGCATAGAAACAGATAAAGCTACATTTTATGTGGCGACTTCTTGTCAATCAAATTTGCGTTCTTCAACAAAATATACAGATACACCTGATATGAATAATTCTATTGGTAAGACTATTCCTTTACCTTCTGTATTTAATAGCTCTACATTTAATATTCGGGAAGATTCTATTCATAAAACTGATCTCATATGCAAGCCAAAAGAAGCATCTGGTATATTTTCAGAGAAACCTAAAACAAATGTTCAGTTTAGAAATACCTCAACGTCAAGAATTAATCTTAATGATAGTCCTCACCCCGATATTCATACCCAAACCAATCCTAGAATATTTCCAATTGAGAAAGTTCAATCCAATATCAGTATCAATCCTGTTTCCAGCCAACTTGAGAAATCTGAAAACTTTTCTTTTACAAATAAGAAAGCTAAAAATATTTATAAACCACTATCTAATCGTCAAACTAGATATCCAGTTCCTTCTAGATCGGAACATTTACAAGGCTCTTCTACAATACGATCTTTTCATCAAATAAAGCTAAAAACGAATTCATCGCTTAATGAAGCATCGGCTAAGGATGGATTTCCTTTTCAAACTCATCAAAATGTTAAAACAGTTAATAATATCAGTGATATTTCTTTACCAAATGATAAAATCAGGGGAAGCGCTCTAAACGTGAATACTATTATGGATTCAATAAATGCTACAAGTATCTCAAAATCTACAATCGGTATTAAAAGATTGCACAGTCCCAATCCAATTGTCTCATCTAACCGTACTAAAAGTCAAACAAGGATTTTCGTTCCAGAAAAAATGGACTTTTCACAACTCTCATCAGATGTTCATATTAATGCTGCACTAAAAGGCTGTAAGACGAATAACTTAGATTGTCACTATAAGCAAACGAAAGCTCAGGTGCAACATTTGAATGAAATAGATAACCCAAGAGATTGTGGAATTGATAATTCAGTTAGTGATTGTTTAGATATTGACGCTTTTGACGGAGCTAAATGTTCTACTCGTAGTTCTCATAAAACTCTGAGTAAGCAAGAAAATATACTTAAACGAAATAATTTAACAAACGATCAAAATACAATAAATATTAATTCTACTTCATCCCAAAATATCTCTACACAAGCTACTAAATTGGAACATCGGAAAAATATTAAAACAAATGTCAACGAGTCCTTGCCCACATTCAAAGCCAATTTGCCACTCGGGAATAATGATAATACTCCGAATTTATTTATTACAGATATTCCAAATAGTAAATGCCAGCCTTCCAATTACCTTGATCCTGTCATTCCAATATCAATTCTTCCGGAAATCACTGTTGATCCTAATATTGATAACTCTAATACAGAATCGTTGACAAATTTCGTTACAGATAAATCTCTCATTAGTAATTCAGTTAATTTGTACAATTCTCATATAGAATACTCTCAATTATCTGATCCTAACAATTTTTTGAGTTTGAATGATAATACCCCACTTTCTTTCGCCAGAAATGATCTTCAAAATTGGATTAAACATACAATAGACGTGAAAGATGCAGTAACTGCTGCATATTTAATTTCTTCACACATATTTGAGAAGACCTCACATTCTATTGCTCAAAGACATGCACTTGAGCGAAAAGAGATACAGCATGTAATCAATGACTACAAGTCTCGCTTAAGCGCATTACTTGAAACAAATAATGATTTGCTTAAAAAAGTCAATATTATGACATTTGAGAACCGTACAACTTGTACATCTAGTCTGCAACAAGAAATCTGTCATCATCCGAAGGTACATAGAGTTATTTCATTACCTACTAGGTTGTCCGTTCTAAATTCACAGTTCAATGTCAGTCCTAAAGATACCGTTGGAGAATTCTCGAAAAGTGAAAGTAATCACAATTTGGTTGATAATCACGAAGATTCTATAGGGAACTTTTCATCTTCAAAATATTTCACCTTAATTTGTCCTCCTCCCCCACCGGATCTGCCAGAAGTTATGTTAAAGTCTATCCCACCTCCTCCTCCGAACCTTCCTGATTTACAGGATCTGAGCAAAACCTTTATGAATCATACAGAATTATCAACTTGCATGTTTCAAACACTGAAACTTAATAAAAAGCAAACTATGATGAAGCCCCTCCATTGGAAACGTTTATGTCTCCCTGGACGAAAGAATAAATTTGAGATAATTTGGAGGAGTCTACCGAAGCCAAAAATTAAATCAATTGAATTAACTTTATTTGAGGAACTTTTTTCCAAACACAAGAGTCGGAAGAATTTTAAATCTATGACTAATCTTAAAAGTCATTCTACTACAGTGGAGGAAATCTTGCCTCCCAACATATCTAGACAAGTTGGGGTAATTTTTAAGAATATACAAAGTGTGGATATTCACCTTGAGGACATCGCCGAAATGCTATATTCTGGGATATTAAGACATCGAATATAACAACATCAATATTAGAGAGTTTGTGTAAATTGGTAACTGATGAATGGATTAGTTTAGTGGACACTCACCTTTCTCAATTTCCAAATGTTGAATTGTCGAATGAGAGTAAAACAATTAAGTTCTTTCGTGATATTCCTCATGTTAATATGCGATTTCAACATATTCTATATATGCAAAACTTTGAAGAGGACATTCAACATATTCACAGAAACTTAAATACTATTAATAGCTGTTGTTCAAAGCTTAAAAATAGCCATGAGTTGAGAACTTTGTTATCAATAATTCTGGTTCTTGGAAATTATATGAACCAAACTTATGATTCTTTCAGTGAAGCTGTAGGGTTTAATTTAGAGTTATTGCCTCGATTAAAGGAAACTAAGGCGGGTGATAATTCTTGTACCTTCCTGGATTTTGTTTCTCGATGCTATCTTCAAACATTCGAACATAATATTTTACAAGGCTCCATCATAAATATCTTGCCCTTTCCTGATACAGGGGATTTATTTATTGCTTCTAAAATCACTTTAAAAGAGTTATATGAAGCACTCAATAACTTAGGAAAACAACTCACAAAGGTTCGAGAGAATACTCGCCATTTTTTAGAAGATAATAACCAAGTGAGCCCAAACAAATTTGTAGAATTTGTTGAGAAATTTTTTCTATTTGCGGAGCGAAAAATTGCAAATGAGATCGAAATATGGAAAGTGGGCGAAAAAGCATATCAAGAACTCATATATTATTTTTATGGTGAGGTTAAGGATGTCTGGAGTGATACTGACACTTTTAACTTCTTCGAATTATGGTGCAATTTTGCTTCTTCATTTAAAGAATCTTTATTGAAAGAGCATGAAAACATCGTAGTTAAACGGAGAAATGATTTTAACAAAGCAGATACAAAGATTGTTCCTATTTGCCCAAGTGGATTGAAACTAAAGGTTAAGTGTCGAACAGGAAATAAAGCTCGTTTCTCCCAATCATCGAAACCTGTGAAAATTTACTGAAATTGTTATTATTTATGTTATTAATATCAAAAATCTGGATGCTTTCAAATATGAGAATGATACCAAGAGCAGAATATAGTTTGCCTTAGATAATATCGGCGAACAGAGTATATTGTTAAGATAACTAATGGAGCATTTCTTGATAGTCATCAATAACCAAGAGAAATCCGGAGTAAGAATCCTGCTAACTAAATTGTTTGTTCCTACAATCTTTAGATGGATACATTGAACAAATCACGAGAATGTGTATATTTCTTCATTTGCGTATATTTGATTTTATGCCAATAATTGCCTTAAAATATTTTTCAATGTTGGAATAATATGGTTTGGGTCAATTTAAAATGATGAAATACAATGAGCCTTATTCACAAAAATTCTGAATCCTAATTATAAGAATTTTTCTAAGAATTAATCAATTCTTATATTAAATCTTAGGACAATTAAGTGTTCGTATTCACCAAAATTCTACGTCAAGTTCTTGGAATTTTCTAAGAATTCAAGCCAATTCTTGGAAGATTTTTAGGTGAGGTAGAGGGTTCACTAAAAATCTATTATTTGACAATTTCATTATACTTTCACTCTCGATGGTATCTGAATGTGGTAATTAATATTCAAGACTAAAAATGGCAGGATCCATGGCCATCATGATGATTACGTGATGATGTAATGACGAATGTGTAAAATGATTTCACAAGTTCTCTTTACGATTGACTTACTCAATTGTCTGATAATTGGAATGTAAAATTCAATTATATTTCAAGTTTCTTATTCGTCAATGCGTGAAATTGAATACATTTATCCTATCTAGGGTTATCGGTATCAGTCCATCGCCGGATTAAATAAAAGAAGTGGGGTCCCTAATCTCAATGTATCGGTGTGACCCCCTCACAATCTATAAGCTCATGTTTTTTAGAATCTGTTGAACAAATATTCACAGTAGACTATTTGGAGAAATATGATATATCTTAATGCATGGATTTCTAAACTTGGACAGTCAACTCACTTGGCCCTATACCACAATACACACAATCTATCTCTGTAAACTATTTCCAAGTCGAAATGACATCATCTGATTGATTGCTTACTTGGAGAATGTCAACAAAATGACCCTATTAATTGACTATTTATACAATTTCTAAAACTCTGTCAAGATTCAATAAATACATTTACGATTGCATAATTTATTCAATGGGAACTAAGGCTAATTTCATGCAAAATATCAAAATTGTATTATTTTTCTGATATTGACCGAAAACTTGACAATCATTATTGTTATGATCAAATCGTATGGAAAACATGTAGTATATACCCTTTCCCTTACCTTGATAATACCATAGCCTCTTCTATATAATACCCACCATCAAACTCGAATTTTTGGACTAGTGATATAGTAGTGTTTATAGAATGGTTTATAAAGCACAAATAGTACTTTTATGCTCATGTATAAGTACTACTAATTTGTAGAATATCATGTCTACAAATCAAAAAACAAAAAATTTTCAAAATGTGCCAATTTCTTCACTTAATAAGCAGTATTTAGAGAAAATGGCCCAATCTGGATGAGATGTAGAACGTTAAATATCGCATCTTTGATTTCAAAGATAATGTACGAAATGATGTAAAGATGCTTATGTAAAACTTATTAAAAATTGGTGTTTTTGAGTTATAATAGTGACCATGGATAGTAATAATTTGTCAATATCCATTTATAAGTTGAAAACCCTCAATGATATTCCAAAACTTACTATTGCCGATTATAATATGTACCCAATTTCTCATTACCTTATGGTACATGTTGAGGATTCAGATTAGTGTGGGTCTACTATATATACTACTTGTTTCTCAGACAATTTGATCTTAAAATCAAACATTGTCAAATTTTTTGCGAATATCTGCAAAAATGTGAGAGCCATGGTTGCAACTATAACTGGAACATGGAAAAAATGATCAAACAGATATTGTTTTTATCATGAGAATAGCCTTAGATCCAATCGAATAAATTATGCAATGTAAATCTAGTTCAGGACTCTTTTGTTGATATTTGCTAAGAAAGCCACTAGATGACGTCATTTCGACATGGAAATACAGTAGACTGCTTAATATGGTTACATCGGGACTAGGCAATTTTGACCCGATAAAGCGGAATAAAGGTGTTTGTCCTATTTACCCTAGAAAATTAAGACTATTTGCATGGTTTTTGTTTCTGGCCAAGTGACCCGATTAACCAGCGGCTCAAATTAAGTGGAGTATACTATACCTTATAGATAGATTATGTGAATTGTTGAAACAATTAACATATTTATTCGGGCTAAAGGTACTATTAATTTTGCCGCTACTTATAGATATCCTTATTGGGAAGTAACAAAAGATGTGAAAACCGCAAACTTTGTGAATTTTATTCGTCATATTGGTATATGTGACCAATGAAATCACCATACTTGACATCTTATCCAACAATAATATATTAATCACAATAGAACTAATGGTTTTCGTGATATGAATTATAACACACTGGCCTAACTTGGTATAGAATCAATATGAGTTGACACGATTTGACTGTCCAGGTAGTTTGGAAGTTCATGCTGTACAAAACCAAATTTGGCAAACGTATTATACCGTAGTTATCTCTTATCTGTAGTGGCTCATAATGCTTGTACGAGGGTCACACAATGGGTTTTGAGCCTATCAAAGTTACTGTTGGTGAATCATATGCCACAAGCGTCACATATGACGGATCTATAGTCTCCACAAAATGATAGATAATCAACAAATTTACTTCAAATTTCATCGTTGTTCGGAAGTGGGGCCTAATCCGGACTTGGGCTTAAGACTTTTGACATGCCAGCTTCAAGCGGGGGCGCAGTATTTGTTCGAATTTACATGTTGTCATTTATTCGAAATAATGAGGTTGTCTTATGTTCGGCTAATAATTTTTGATGTTGTCATTTGTTTGACTTTTATTTTCCGATGTTTTCATTTGTTCAACTAATATTTTCTTAGTTAAAGTATTATGGGAATGTCTGTTGGTAGTTTAATGAATTTAAATTAATGATTGAATAATGATAAATAATAGACCATATAGTTAATTAGTACAACGGGCGTTCAAAAGGTTCCCGACCTTGGTCATATAATTTTAAGATATAAGATATTATATTACATATCTGGATTCATAATGAACCTTATTCTAGTATCTATTCTGAACTAATTTAACTTTCACCATATCGTCAATAGTTTTCTAGTTAGGATTATATTAAATTTCTCAATTTTGCCAATCCTTGTATTTTCAAGTATTTCGGGCTTCAAATTTGAAATTTGAGCAAAGATCCTCTATCAAAATTCGCATGCTTCTTGGTATTGGCCCGAAGGATAGCATTATTGACTTGGAAGTCGTTTACGGAGATGCTAGCCTTTCATATAATACTGTGAAGGAGTGTGCCAAGCGGTTTCGTGAAGGACGAGAGTCACTGGAAGATGAGGAACGAATCGGGCGTCCCAGATCCGCTGTCACTAGCATAACACCTCTGAAATTCGCTGAAGAGTGGAAGAAGATCCTCATATCAGTGTTAAGGAGTTAGCTATTAGTGTAGGGAGCTCAACGGGGACTCTTCATTCCATATCGATGAGCTTAGAGTTACCGAAATTTGTTCGAGGTGGATCCCGCATTCCTTTGCAGAGGACCAAAAGGACCGTCGGGTAACTTGTGTAGAAAAATGCTCTCCGAGTATAAAGAATCGGATCCAAGAAGGCTAGCAGAAATCATTACTGGTGACGAAACTTGGATAAGATACGATGAGCCACTATCCAAGGAAAGAAATAAGGTATGGGTCGTAAAAGGTGAGGTGCCTCCTCTCAATCCTAGGCCGGACTTCAGAGATCAGGAGGTCCGGTACTCAATTTTCTTTGATGCACATGGCCCAGTTGCTGAGATTATAATACCAAAAGAGGGAAGACAATTACTGGGGACTTTTATGCCAACAGTTGCCTCTCAGAAGTGGAAAAACATTACTGGGAGCGAAGGCCAAAGTCTGGAGCGCGGGGCATGCGATTATTGCACGGTAATGCACGCCCACATAAAACTAAGCTCGTAAAGTTAGAGTTGGATAGAATGAGAGTTGTGTGTTAGATCACCCGCCCTACTCACCTGACCTCGCTCCTTGTGATTTCTGGCTCTTTGCAATGTTGGAAAAGGAGCTTACAGGCATGCATTTTGATACCAGAATCGACCTAGGGAACGCAATTTGGAGATCCCTAAAAAATATCCCGCCCGGGGACTACAGTGAAACCTCTGGAATCTGGGAACCTCTGAAATTGGGGCACTTGAATTTTGCGAAAATATTTTCCTATACAAATGAACCTCTGGAATCGGGGGATCGGGGCAAACCCTGATAATCTAATTCTTTCAGCTTGCATGGAACTAATACTAAAATCTCCTACGCAATCGGGGCACCAATACTGAAATCAACTCAATAAATTTTATTTTCGCAATAATTATCGAATAAAACAATATAAATGCTACGTAGGTGAACAAGAAATCAATTCAATCCGCCTCTTAGGGTAAATATGTAGCAGAATGAATTATTTTAACGTTAAGGGTCACTAGCAATACGAAACAATAGTATGACATAATATGAACTACATATATACGGGAAATGGTGATTTTGACACAATACTACACTGAAATCCAGAATCGGGGAATTTCCACAATCAGGGCGTCAGAAATTTTCCCAGTATCTAGCATGCTCGATTCCAGAGGTTTCACTGTATAATAATGTATTTTTAATGGCTAGATTGTCTACAACTAGTAATAGACATTAATGGTGATTATTTCGAGAAAATTTAACAATTGTACATGTATATTCTGTATAGTACAAAAATACGGGGTAGGGTCGGAACTTTTGAATGCCCGTAGTAAATATATGAAAAGTATATTCTATTGGGGATCGGAAATAGAGTATGTTTGCCCTAATTCTTCAATAGTTATCGTGCATCTTTGACAACCATTTGTGTGCTTGCATGGCACAAATACACACGTTGTTTCTCTCAATCTTAAACAAACAACACACAAATTTCGATTTTCCGAAGATCAACTTTGTGCCAATTCAGTTACATCATTATCACCCTCATCATCAGAATTGTAAGGATCTGTGTTTAAGTTAGTTAGAGAACCCACAGTGTGACTAATTGCTCGGATAAATTCCAATGGTGTGTAGGAACCACTAATAAGTTGCTCTTTACATTTACTAAGTCGTGCTTCATTTTCAACATTGATCAATTTTCTTTTTCTTGTGATTTGCAATCCTTCTTTGATTCATGCCAACTCATTATCTGTATCGATTATCATTTCATTAATTGTATCTCAAAAGCTCCAAATCCTAGGCTTGCACCATTTGATTAATGATTTTAGTCTGGCATGGTAGCTTTCTGATCCGTTGTTAGTTGCCATTTTCTGATGAAAGGTCGATAATTCGTTAGTGGGTATTTGGTTAATCCTCCTTTGAATATATTTGTAAATATGATGACATTGACCATTATAGCTTCGTCCATATCGAGATACTGATGATCTCATTGTATGTTGATTGTATTAAATCTTGTGGTAAGAAAGGGAAAGCCATTATACATTGTACATAATTTTGAAATTCAACGTTACTGATGTACGTCTTGGCAAGATTAGTTTTTGGACCTTTGTCTAAATTATTTGTGTACAATGGAGCCACCAACCTTGGAGTTTTATGCCACTGAAATATTTTTTACTGCGTTTATTGCTGCTTGTTCCCAATCTGACATTGAATTTTCTGGTTGAAGTTGAGGAACAATTTCCCGAAGTTTTGATAACAGAGTATCATACAACTGTTCAGATTTACCTGTCAAGAGGCAGTGTATTCCTGGGATGATGTGCTGATTTACCACAATAAATATTGTCCACAGTTGGTAAAACTGCATTGGGACTGTAAAAAGGGTCCCATCAAAACAGATTTCTGAGAAATCAACCAACATGGGATTAATTCATTAGAGAAAAAATGAAAGCTCGATCACTGCCAAAACCACTGAGCTTTGAAAATGAATTCCATATATAGTTCCTGGAAGTGTGCTCTCAAGTTCAAATGCGTTTCGGGGTATCTTTTGGCTGATGATTCCTTCTCACACGATACATGAACAACATGGTCGATTCGCAATTCACAAAAGAGATGCTTCTACCTGCAGGAACTGTTCTTGTCTGATCATTGAAAATCTTTCGGAGATTCTCTCCTGAAGATTTTGCTGCCTCTTTACAGTTCTTCTTTCTTAAGTAAATATCATCATTATAATGATCAAGCCCATGGTTACGTTGTCTAGATAAACTTATCTTGTTTAGGTCTTGATTGAGCTTTGGTTTTGTTTTACAGGCTTCGCGGAAAAGAATACATTTCAAATATGCAACACTATTCTTTCTTTTCGTGGTTAGGTATTTGTGGTCATCATAAGTTGTGTAGATTGATCCACGAATTTGTTTGTAAGTATTTAGTGTGTACTCCATACTGCTTAACTCAATGTGATATTTTCTATATTTATTTATCCCGCAATCAATAGGGGTATTAAAAGTGCCAAAGCATATCAATGATTACAATAGGAAACCTTTTGTTGTATGTCATTGAGGTGTCAAGAATTAATAGAAATTGAAAACATTGGAAAATACTAGTCGGACAAATGACAACATCGGAAAATACTAGTCGAACTAATGCCAACATCAGAAAATTATTAGTCTAACGTATGACAACCTCATTATTTCAAACAAATAACAACATACAAATTCGAACAAATTAAAGCGCTACCTCAAGCCTATTACAAGAAATACATATAACTAATGGACTTCTATATTTGGATATAATCAAAGGACGTATACTCTCTTGCTTATATGCTTTTAGAAGTTTCGTAACATACTTTCTTACGTTGCATGTAGATTTTCAAAAATAATTATGGCTTTCCAAATAATGGCTGAAGGGCATAAGTCCAGACTTAACTCTTTGTCTAGTGCTTATGCTTGAAATTAAGCCCATATTCAAATAAAGGCTTAATAAGGGCTTGAGCTTATTAAGCCTTTATTTCAAAATGGGTGAGCGCGTTTACAATAGTTTGGGTAGGTATCGACTGGAATCCTGGTGAATTCCCTGTTTACCCAGTATATGGCTATTTTGCCAGGATCCCGGTTATTGCCAAGATCGTCTACATTTTCTGGACCTATTGGAGAAATTATAATATTATATAATGAAATTCCTAATGGATTAAAATTCTAAAGATTGAACTTAAGCTCTTTAGGTAACTTGACCCCATGTCTGCTTGAGGTCAATATATTGTAAACTCTCTTTAAAGTTTAAACGAAGTGCTCGTGACCGCGGTTAGTTTCGTTGTAAGCGGAGTGAAATCAATTACTTTGAGGCTATAGTGGGTAAAGAATCACTTCGTTATAACGAAAGTTTGGTTATGCCCAACATAGTTAAACCGGGAGTTTACTAGTGCTGCGAACTGAAACTGAAATCCAACTGGAATCGTTTTTGATATTTTATCCATATACTGTAACAACGACAGATAGAATATAACGAAGCTAATATAAGCCAAAGAAATACATTAAGTCAGGCTATCCTTAACTACGGATTTAGGTCTATATATTATACTGAGCAAAGGTTTGTACACTATTGGTACACTAATAACTGATAAGTCGTTACAATCCCGAAACTGAATTACTGAATTTCTAAATACTGAATTACAAAACATTCAATCAAATTCATTCATATCTACTAAGTCACTTTTAGCTGCTAATATAGCGTTGGAGAGGGAACACAGCCGGCCATCAGATTCATTTCCTTAGTAACAAACCTCTATAAGCTGTATTTGGGAATCGGGCATAATTTAGAGATAATTATATCGCCAACCATAGACATTTATACCTCGCTGCGTGCCGAATTCTACGATAAATTCTCTTGAATAATCTATTATGTTCTACATTTCGAACTAAAACTAGTAATTATCACTATAATGATGGACAACATTGACAGATACATGTTTATCATCGGCAAAAATAGAAACCTTGGTTCTTCATTTGATCAGTTTCGGGATTGATGATATTTTCATAAATTGGCGAATATTGTCATGATTTTCTGTCGCAGCAAGAAGGAAAATTGGACGTTGGGAGAATGGAGAATTCGGGCAGTTTTACCAAAGTTCTTTTCCACTAGAATTGACAATGTGTACTGCTTTAAAGCAAAAAATAGTATGAACCATTTAGTTGACGTATTCGTATTTGGTTGATTATATACTGTGTGCTTTCCAGATTCATCTAAATCATCACCAATCGGAGAGGAAAATCCTCTTTTGAAAGGGACGGTAGAGTGGACATAATTCTACAAAATGTATAGTGGACAAATTGTGCGTGTGGCATACACACACCAACTGGGGCTGTAGGATTCGGGTATAGTTGAATCATACTTCGTAGTACTAAATTATTTTTATTATCTGCCACGCTCTGATATGTAGGAAAGTGAATATCATTAGATAACAAAAGTTGTCGTAGTAGAGTATAATTCCTTTTGCCAATTTCTAGTAGTCTAAAAGAAATATTGCCTTGTTCACATCCAATTATTGCTTTTGGGATTCACGCCCGAATTGACCAGTACAATTTCCCTGCACAATTGATTTAGATACCCTTGCCACTTCTCGATTGTTTTCTTCATTGCACAACAATTGCAAAGCAAGAGATGTAATTGTAATTTCAGAAGTGTTTTCGATCACCGAGATGGACCTGATAGACTCAAGGACACTAGAGATGCGGGAGCGCTGATGTTGTAATGAAAGATGGATAAGTTCTTTCATTTGGCGCACCGACTTAGTTTTTGGGGGGCTTGTGAAGCTATAAATTGTTCTGAGCAAATTTCAGAATACCACCAATCTCGATACAAAGTTTCAAGTTATTTCTTTGAAGTTCCAATCATTTCTCGTATTCTACGTAGAATCAATTCAAGTTTGGCTTGCTTGGCATGGTCTAATCCATGGAGATCGCTAAGGTAACAGAGAATTATTTGGAGGCAATCGTCATTTGCCTTCAGGATTCTCGTTAAATCGAGACTGGATTCGGGGTAAGCCACCGCAGCCATTGGTTCAACCATTGATCTCTTCGAATAAATTATCTATGAGAAAATAGAGGTATATGATTCAAAACATAAGTACACGCATATGCACACATTTGTATGTTTAATTTCGTACAGTAATTTCCAAGAATAATTAGAATTAGACGGTATTCAATAAGATAGTTACAGACATCACTTTAGGAAATTATCATAGCAAACGATTACAGACAATGGAATATGACCAAAATCAAATTTGCGCACTGTTTCGGGGGCCTGTCATCTTCATATAACATACTATAATTTGTAACCAACAATTGGTATTATTTTCGCTTTGACTTTCCTTGACTTTTTGTTTTCAGCACTTTCAAAATCTTATCCATGGAAAATGGGATTCATTTTTACACTGGGTACAACAATACTTCACATGAAAAGTCCACAGTTTAGAATACATCTGATACAAAATTTGAAATCAGCATCCAAAAATTGTATAGAATATATGAAATATAGATCTCAAATATATTTTATAAGGAATCAGAATCAATATGAAAATCTTAAATCTTTTGAATTCTCCGAAACATTAATTTCAGCATCAAAACCACGAAGTTTCGAATTAAATTTACAAAAGTAATAGGCTCCCAAATGATTTGAAATTGGAACATGCTACTTGAAAGTTTAGAAACATAATAAAACCATAAAGGACTGAAAGCATTACTATGAAAAATTTGTGATTCTTTACTGTTTCCAAACTCGGATCGGCTGTGACTACATTTGGACAAAATATGTATCATATCCATTTCAAAATCAAATTACCTGTTCAAATTTGGTTAGGATAAACAGGATGTCCAAGTTTGGTCAAATTGGCCAATAAACGACGGAATTATCTCTAGTGACACCTCATGTCTAATTTCCATGCAACGCTTTCCCTAATCAAGGATGAGATGCAAGGCTTTCATGAGGACGCAGCGGGCCCATTCTCCAATTGACGGAGATAAAAACTGAAATAATGGATCTAACATCAGAAGTCACGAGCCTCCAGTTTGCGAAAATAGAAATGGAGAGGAGGCTGGATGACCTGGGTCTCTAAACAATTCTCGTGGAGACGAATACTCACCTGCCAATTCATCTTACGGTGCTTAGGAATTAATTTATCTTATTTAGTGTATATTTTTGTTTTAATGTCTAAGTGAATAAAGTTTATCCCTTTCTTTCAATTATGTTCAAATAATTCCGTCGAAGCATATTAGTTGGTCGGTAACAGCTACATTCAGTATTTTACCTTACTATGATCATATACGCATACTCTATATCAAAACGTATGGCAGTGGGACCACTTATTTGACGATATTCCCATTGTGGGAAATGAAATTCAATTATATCATTGAGGATATATTACCCTAGCTGATTCAATTACCGAATAGGTGAATATCGTGATCTATATTCAACAAACGTCCAAGGGACAAATAATAAAAAGTCGAGTGACTAAGCTGTGAGTTGGCTAGAAGATTGCTGGACTTGCTAACATGTGTACCTAGTGTGTTCTAAACTCACGTTGGCACGGATAGGATAGGATTTCGATAGAATATCTAGTTAGCTTTCCTTTTGTCGAGAAGATGAGCATTTCAATAAACTATTTGGATAGCCTGGTAGGATTTTGATTTCATTCTAGTTGGATCTGAAGCAAACTGTGAGTTGGCAAGAATTTTGTTGAGCTTGCAAATCACTCTACCTAATGAACATGCCCCCTGGACCTAATAAGCATGCTCACTCGACTTTTCGATACCTCCATGGGAGTCTGTTCATTCGTATAATTCAAATACTTATTCTAATTTCAAATCGGTTCGCTAGACCAAATTGGTAGTTTTTGTTCTTCTTTTCGAGATATATTTGGAAATATACTAATATGTGCCATCCGTGGTTCCTATCGTAACTCTGCCGTGCTCCAACATTTTTCCACATTATAATTATAAACTTGGTACAATACATCAATCTTATATATATGGTTTATTTATATACTGTATATTGATTTTGAAATGAAGCAATATACACAATGTTATGTTTCAAAGAGTGTAATTTTAGTTAATTTATGTTTACCTTACTAAACGGAACATTAGTCTCAGGAAATTTCGTTTCCGGAAATTTTGTCTATTGGAATTTTCTTATCCTTTAGTGGTTTTAGTAATATTTCTTTGTTTTATAGAAAACAAGTAGATAATGTTGCAAAAGATCGATATCAAGGTATAAAGGTTACAAAAAAGGTGGTAGAAAGGGCGGGAATCTATAAGGAAGGACGGGATCATCACGGGATATTTCTTAGATTAGCTAGCAAAAAGGTATATGAAGGGTTTTCGGGGATTTTAATGCTAAACTAGATTCTGATGAATACTTTGTTCTGAATTGCATTATATTGGTGTGGGTGGTGGGAGATATGTGTTTTATATAAGGAAGAAGACGATGGCTAGGATTCGAGTTGTCATTATTGTTGCTGAAGTCAACTGTAAGGATTCAAGTGTTTTTCTGTTTGGGAATTTGAGACCAGGATTTTTTTCGAATTTTAGTGGAATAGGTAGTATTAATTTGTTTTATAGAAAAAGAAAACAAGATAGACAATGTTGCAAAAGAACGATATATATGGTAGGAAGTAAAGAAATTCCAGATACGAAAATTCCAGACATGAGATTTCCAAGAGACCATATTTCCGATACCAAATTTCCTGATACCAAATTTCCTAATACCAAATTTCTTAAGACTAAGGTTCCGCCATTCGTTTACCTTACACAGCTTTTGCTACTTTCTGTATTTTTTCAAATATAATCCTCGATAATTTGTTGTTCTACAAACATACAATACATTTCTTCGAGCATAAATGTTTAGATTTCGGATTATTTAATGACCCTTTTATTACCTGGCCTGGTGACATATCCCTGGTACATTTTCTGAACCTAAGCTAAAGCTTGTATTCTGTAGCTTACGTTGTATTTATTTCATAGCACGAATCTATATATCCCTGGAAAAAGCTAAGCGATTCATTGGTTCATAATAATCTGAGATATGGCGATTGTGAGGTGATGTCATCAACATTGGAGGTTGAAATATCTATGACGTCATAATGAAAATTTATCCTAAAATTTTTTTCCAGAATAGACACAAACGATAAATATATGTATTGAACAATCACCATTTTGTCAACCTTTTAGATTAGGACTTACTTATGTGGCATCAGTGCCTCAAGTAGTGAGTAATCGTTTAAACACATATTTAGGTCATTTCATAAGTACTGATTACCTCACACCAATATGATCATATACAATGACTTATCAAATTAATTATATATTTTTGAAATAAACCTCTTGACACGGTTACACTCATTTAATAGGTTTCTCAAGCATTGAGATGTTTTATTGTACTCTATTTGCGAGATAGACTTCAGGTACTTGTGGATCGCGAAACCCGATCTCAATACGACTTTTAACTACTTTGCAGACGGATAACCTTTCAGCTTTGAAAACATCCAAAGTCAACAAGGACTTAGGTTAGAGAAATAGAGAGGGTGATCAAGAGTTTGCATCCTCGTATCGTTTAGAAATTCGGCAACTAGCTTAGTTTTGTGGCTTCTTGCATCATCATGCAAAAGCTTGATTCCACTGTTCTAGTTCTCGGTTGACATTCTAAGTATTGCTTTTGAACTTCTGTGAGTACTAGAGTACAGGAAAGTTTCCAATAACATACTTCCCCTTTGGGACGCAAACTTGAGCCACTGGACCGTATGCATCAAACGTGAGAGCATACCTATATATTTCGATGGGGAATTCGTTAATCGCCAATAATCTTACATTTGTACATTTTCACCTGAATGAATCTATTGTTTATATGTAAGAATTCACAAAACCACATTTCTGAAAATGTTCAGAGCGAAATGACGTCATCTGTTGGCGTAATTGCTAAGTGTGAATTTAAAATGCTCAATCTTTGAAACAATGTTTAAAAGGTTAATTCTTTATCAATGTCCAAAATGTTGAATACCAAATGATCTCAAACCGTTTCTGTACAAAATCTAGATAATTGTCCTGATAATTTGCAACATTTTCGAGTTATCGCACAGAACATGGATTGCACGTATTTGTTACTATCCTCTTATAACTCGATAATCGTGCAATTATCGTCAAATCAGGATAGCCATATTGTCGTATACACACAACTTCCCATAACCTTGTAATATATTTTGATATGAAATCCCGAAAGATTATTGTGCAATCTCAAAAATGACCATATTTGGGCATATTCCTGATTATGTCATTTTGATTAGAGATAAAAATATCGTAATGTATTATAAGGATATGGGAAGACAGATGTATACTAAATATTGGCTATCTTCAATTGACCATATTGCAACGATTATTGAGATATGATATCCATTGTCTGTGTGATAACTCGAAAAAATGCCAACTTTTTTTATAACAAATGTATTCGGTACAGAAATAGTTTAGAGCATTTGGAATTTCAACTTTTATAAATAGATTAATAAATAACTACCGTCCTACATGGATTCAATGATGGGGCAATTTTTCATATATATTTGCCAAAAAAGCTAACAGATGACGTCACTTCGAGCTCAAATTTTCACAAATTGACTTTTGTGAATTCTTTCATATCAAATACTACATGTAGTTGGGTGAAAATGTAGCTGTATCTTTTTATCGGCGATTATATGTGTAGAATTGCCTATCAAAATATACCCACATACTTCTATCCCTGTTCCAATGAAAATTGACTCCGTGATCACGCCTTGTCTTCAGTTGGCTATGCCTTAATATTGCAGCAGAAATCGTTGCGAAGAAATTCACGAACTAACTATCGATTACCTAGTTAATGCTGTTGAGCAATTCAATCTAGCTATTATATATCCTGATCTATCCTACTTTCAATTTTACCTATTTTAGAGTCAACCTTTCGTGGCTTCAAAACACATATCAAGCAAAACCGAACAACGAGCTTACAAAAGATTCGTACCGTACTCGGCGACAAATCACTCTAGATACATGAGGAACTAGTCGCCGTTTATCATGGGGAAGCTCTAGCGTATCCCACTCTAAAGGAAGGGACATTAATTTCAAGGCAAATAGAGGCAGCATTGAAGATGACCCTCTGACCTAAAGACCAATTTCCGCTACCACCCCTGAAATTGCGTCTCAAATTATGGAACTATTCGATGTTGACCCCCTTTTGAGCGTTGAAGAGATTGCCCTAATCCTGGACATCTCATCGGGAAGTGGTCAAAGAATTCTACACGATTATCTCGAGTATCGAAAGATTTCAGCGCGATGAATACCAAAAATCCTCACAAAGGGACGAGAGGAGAAGAGGGTTTCACGTGCAAAACCATTGCTTAAAGAATATAGAAATTGTGATTCTCGAAGATTATATGAAATCGTTACTGGTGACGATAATAGGATTACATTCGTTGAACCTCTGCGTAAGGAACAAAACAAATGGTGGCTCCCCCAAGATTCTTATCCCCCGAAAAGGACGTCCGGACTTACGAGACGATAAGGTTCTCTAGAGCATATGTTTTGATGCGTATGGGCCAGTGGCTCAAATACCAGTGCCTAAATGAGAACGAATCAATGGAGAATTTTCGAAGATATATGCCTGAGAGAAGTCGAGAAACTCTATAAAACACGACGTCCACGTTCAAGAACTCGAGGAATCAAACTTCTCCACGATAATGCCAGACCTCATGTTTCAAAATATGTTAGGGAAGTCATTGAGGATATCGGGTTTGAAACGATGAAACATCATCCGTATTCCCCAAATTTATCACCTGGTGAATCTGGCTATTTCTTGAGCTGAAAAATATCTCGGAGGTTGCTATTTCATACCCGACAAGAGCTAGGAAACTGACTTTAACACTACCTCAATTCAGTAGACAGAGACGAGCACACAAATTCATTTTCGAAGTGGGTTGAAAAGCTACAACTATGCATCGATGTAGGGGGAAGTATTTCCAACGTTATTTTTTTTGTAGAAATTTGATCAGTAAGTTCTTGTAGTTTCCAGATATTCAACAAAGATGGGAACTTTTTGAATGCCCCAAGTAGTTGATACGGGTAACCCCAAAGATGAGAGAGTACGTCCATCCGGCAAGCTGTGTTAGAGTTACTCTAATATGGCGTCTAGAGAATCAGATTTTAAATTTTCCTTCATTGACCATTGTACATTTTACACTAACTAACACCTAGTTACTGTAAAATTATTTTTTAACAGGCTAGGCCAAACATAGCCGAGATTAGTCGACTCGCATCGCAGTCGTCGAACTTCATCATTCTCCAAACATATTTATAGAAATTACAATTTGGATGGTCTCTTCAGACGAACTGATAGATAATGAATAATTCGAGATGTACTTTAACCATTACTAGCCGAGAATCACCCTTCCTGCGCCCCTTTTGCTCGCTCCTGCAGAACCTTTTTCTAGGTGTCTTCGGCCTATACAAATTTATCACTGAATGGTAGAAATAAGCTGCCGCGGGCTTGAACTATGCGGCCTGCGAACATTTCGTGTCCGTTGATCTTTTGATATTAGTTGTAATCTTGTTTATCTTCTGTTCACACCTTTAGAGATTAAGACACCATATTGGGATGTATACTCGTAGTGAGGTCTAGTTATCATCTGGTAATTACTAAATTATACAAGAGATAACGTTGAGCTTGGGAAGTAGTAGTGATCGAAATAGTTTTCCACTGAATATTATGGACGGATCATCTATCAACCGAATAATTAAAATATGATTCGATACACTAAGCCGAAAATAATTAGGAAATAATATAGCCTCAAACAACGTTCGGAACAACTATTCGATTTCTGTTGAATACCAATATTCGGAAATATTCAGTTTGTCGATCACTAGTTGGTAGATTTAAAAGTTAATGACCCGATCTTTCAAGAACACGTATCACAATATAGAGATGCTTTAGACACGGTATTAATGTCCACGTTAGCACAATAACAATGAACCCATTCAGAGCAGTTGTCACATTATATCCAATCGGATTGATTCTTTCTAAGTTTCCTCTTTGTCACAGGTTCTGGTTCTATCTTGTGGTATATACTACACAGGGTATCCGACTCGTCAGAGCTGCTGGCTGAGCTAGAAGACCGAGTGGGAACAGGAGAAACCCACGCTCCCTCGCACTTGTCTTCACTCCAGTACCTGCTCTACCTGTTATACAGATCCGTCCTCGAGCGCAGACACATTTTTCCTTGGGGAATTCTCAGCCCCAAACTGCCTCCCATTATAGCTTCTCCCGCCTTCTGCTTTCAACAGGGCAATCTCACTTTGCTGCTTTTATAGTCTCGCTCTTCTTCTTCGTCTTTGATAATTCGATTTCTTCTGAGCTCATCGATAATAATCTGACCAGTATTCTTGTTTCAGAATTGCACTATAAGTCCGCCAAGGTCAGTCAGGATTCCGAATAGTGAAAGTTCCACTTCTTTAAAGGTTAGGACCGCGATTGCAGTGTTAATCCTAAATAGATTGAGGTGATAAGAACTTGTTTTGGGGACAGAGACTCCATATTGTGTTATACAGTCTGTTACATATTTATTTAGAATTGTTACTAAGCCGAAAATTATTAGAGTTACAGTATACATTACCATATATACCTCAAATTGAGAGTGAAGTAATAGATCTTAATAATTAATAGGATGCCCGTTGCCCTCTACTACTAATTGGCATCTTCTGGGCATTGATTCCCAGTACGCTTTAAGAAAATCTGGTTGAATACGATTCCAGACTGCTTCTAAATTAAGTTTCAGTTCTGGAATTGTCCTTGGGCCTAGCTTAAGTATCTCTAGCTTTACCCATGCGAATAAATTTTCAATTGGGTTAAGATCTGGACTCTGTGAAGGCCATGGAATCTGATTTGGTACATTATGTGTCACCAGGTTCGGACCTTTTGCGAGGTGGGTTTTGGATCATTATCCATCACCAATCGCCAGTGACTTTCATGATATACCTGTGCCTGAGTTATCAAATATCCTCCCATTATATCTAAAAACATTTCACTGTTCATATTGTTAGTGAAAACACACAATGGGAATGTACCCATAGATGAGAATGCAGCCCACACGTGCATCTTTGGGACATGGTTCAATGTTGGGGCGATCCATTTTTTGATGGATTTTATCCACATCCTTAATCTTCCCCTTGAGAGCCAGATTGACATCTCGTCAAGAAATATTGTTTGGGGCCATTGTTTCTTCGAGTATTTGTACTTTTTGCCCATTCTATCCGGTAAATGCGATTTTTTCACTCAGCATATGGATCTGAACAGGGTGAGGTTTGTTGTAAGATTTGTCCTTCAACACTCTCCGGACAGTCTGATAGGAAGCCTTACTACCTGTACGATTTACTAATGTTCGCAAAGAGAGGTATGGTTTACATCGTACCCGGTGAAAAATAGACAATTTGATGGAAGATCGCAAGTTATTGGGTTTCCCTGCGCCCTTTTGGTGAGATAGCGGTACACCTTCATCTAATCGGCGTTTAACATTATAAACTGTAGCTAAGGAAATTCCACAATTAACAGAGATTTCTCTGGGCAAAAGCTTCCCGGATTGTAGAAGTGTCTTCACAATTTCCCTCTTCTCGTATTGAGTCATTTTCAGAGCTAATTGTCAAGTAGGGAAATAATTATGGTAAATAATAGTAATGGCGGTCAAAATGAACATTAAAATGACGTCATAGTTAATATTAAAGAGTAAAATTTCCGGAAAAATAAGATAATGACTTGGTTCAGGGAATTTTAGCAAAATATATCATTAAGCCATTATGGACAGCGAAACACAAGTAGCCTGAGTGAAGTAAGACAAAGCACTGAGGTTTTGTAACAAAACATCTCCATTCTAAATAATTATGTAACAGACTGTAGAAGGATTCGTTATCATTTTGAGTCAGTCTTAATGTCAGATGGCCACGGAATTCTTCTGTCGCATAAGTATTGAATACTTCTTCCACCATTCTATGTCAATTGGTTTGAAGATTGTCAGAGCAGTATGTGCTGAAGAACCTGATAGGTTTCTCCACCCACACCATGATTTCTCTCCAGTAAGACAACCAGAATGATCCCCTACCTCATTATCAGCTAGTATATGTAGAGCAGAACACAGCTTGATTGATGTTAAACCACGGTGTTAATAGATGACACTAGAGGAATTTGCAGCGATATAATCAGCCTTCCATCCAGGTAGTGCGTGTTGTACCGAAGTGTTATTTTTCGCACTGCTCTTCTTCTCCAGACGCTCGACTACATGCGTTTTACATTACTCTTATCGAATCTTCACAAGATTGTATGCATTTAGTTATTTCACCTCTGAAAACTTTTTGAAGCTTCTTCTCTAAGTAGCGTTCCCCAATCCTGTTGGCTATTTTAGGCTCAATTCCTTGAGAAGATCCAGTGTAGTTCGATTGCTCCGCCCAGTTTAGATTTTGACGTTCTAACTACTCTCGTTCTCGACTAATCGATCTTTCCGTTTCTCCTCTGTCCAGATAGAGCATTTCTCAAAGAGACGGCTAGTGATTTCATAGTCCATTACCTTCTTGATTTCGGTAGAGATAACAGCACCGAAACCTTTGTTGGAATAGGATCCTCTGGTCTTCCAGGAGCTATCGAAGCTGACGGTTACGTTAGTAGCGTTAGGATCAGGTGATGCTTCACAGTTTGATCTTTCGCGTAGCTGTTTAGCGGCATCAGAGATGGCAGTCCCTACTGTAAAAGAAAACTGTGATTAGTCTCAGAAATCACCCTGCTATTCGAAGTTATACTCTTCATAACTCGAACTTGATTCATTTGACGTCATCTGTGACCATGCAAATTATCTAAATTGATTGGAAGAAAATCAAATTCGAACACTTGTACACATTTGGATAATATCTGCGAATCTGTTCAATATTAACAATTTCGAGGAATGCCTAGAATATTCACAATTTCCGTATCTCCTCACTGGCCATGGTGTTGGTTCATATTTTTTACTGTGATGAGCGAAAAGGTTATCACTGCCCAAAGATGTTGTCTCAGAGGAGCTATTTACTACATCGCTAGTATTCCACACAGGACCGAGGATCCCTAAATCGCTAGCGTACTTAAAACGTGCTTGCCCCTCACCCAAGAAACTTCATCCCTCCCCAATTACCATATCGCTAGTGTTTTAGGGGCATGGATCACTAAATCACTACTTCCCTAACGGGTTTGGTGGGGTAGGGAAGGCTCGAGCACCCCTGGTTTGTTTTCGAATCTATAGAGATAGTACATAAATATAGGTGTAAGGTCCCTCAATAGTATGCGAACCCCAAATTGAACCGTCATGACCCTCCCTCGGCCTCATACCTACACCCTTCTGAATGCTCGGATTGATGCAAGAGTCGGAAAGACTAGACACACAAAGAGTGATTTGAAATTGGCGACGAAACAAATCGAGAACATAATCCTGAAAGTCTTATCAAAAGTACGACGAGCAACCACCGACCTCCAAGCATGTAGAGTGGCTATAGGTTGTCCCTACTTCTGTATTTGTATTTGGTAATTAGCAACCCTTCAGAGCGTTTGTCAATCCGCTAACAGCTACGCCGTATATAATAATAACAATTATATTATCAATAACTATTTATACTTCCGAAAACACGAGAAATAATACTAGTGGGTGGATGAGAATGAAATAATTTTGCAAATTCGCTAGGGTGCGACCCCGTGCGGGCTTTATTGTAAATCACGGGCTGCGGGCTTTTTCCACGGGCCGTGGGCACAAAACGGGCTGAAAAGAGTCAAAAAGACAATTTTACAGATGATGAATATACTTTAATTATAGAATTAGGTCATGAAATTATTACTATTTTAGTATATGTAAGTATCACAAGTATTATAAATGTTATTTTCGTTTAATCTAATAATCCTCATAGAGAGGTAGAATCATGTCAGTGTTATCTGTAACTAACGAAACAATCAAAGTGTTGCATATATATAAAGTTTCATATATATACTATTTGCGCACACGATTTCCCGCATCTTATAACGCGGAATTTATAGGAATTCTCAATTCTTTGAGAATACATTCACGAATTCAGCCAACAGTGCCATAAAATAAACAAATTTCCTAAATCACGGGCTGGTGGAATAAATATGCGGGCCGCGGGCTTTGATAGCGGGCCACGGACCACGGGCTTTACGGGTCGCACCCTAGCAAATTCGCCTATATTAGTAGATTGAAATAACATGTGAATATACATATCTATGAGCCTTTGGCTCGTCGCATTCCGCCTTGAGGTATCCATTGTCCTCCAAATTGACGGCCCCTTTAAGTATTGTAATAGATATATTTAGAACAATGTAATCCACTAATATAAGTATATGGCCTATATTATTGAATTATTTTGTAAGATTAACCCCTTTGTAGCCGTTGAGAGCTAGTATCTACGAAATTTTAAGATGTTGCTAATTGTTTCCTGGATATTGATAAAAAAACAATATATTTACATATAAATATTATTTATATCATTAAATCTCAATTGTTATTTGTTTGTCTGTTTATATGTTTTTCTGTTTATCCATTGTCAAGGGAAGGATTTAGGGCATGCAATTTTATAATTGCCGCATAACTATATATTTATCATGTTTATCAAGGAAGTAAATAGAATTAAACTACACCAAATATATCGAACATGCTGAATCCGATTTCAAGCTTTAAGATAATCATATGTAAATGTATTGTTAATTTTATGAATATATGTAGACAAATTAGCAAGATTATAAAATATACATACAAGCTTACTCTAAACGGCTATCCAGGAGTAACTAAATACCCTGAATCCGAATTTCGAGTTTTCTAGTTTCTAATAAGCAACTTATTATAGTTTTTATGAATATATAATAAATAAATAGTTGAAAATCTCAAATTTTCGTAAAGACCTGCTCGGTTATTCCACATCATAAGAGAAGGAATACAAGTTGTATATGGTATATCCATAGAACAACGCTTTCGAGGGTGTCCCATGCATTTATCAACTCGAAGACAATCTTGTTCTTGAAATGTTGTAGGAGACAATCCAAGTGAGGTGAATGCTTGGGAGATCCCTGGAGAAGTTAGACTAACTGGTGTCTGAGATGTAGATTCAGAATGAGGGAAACCTACCGGTCCTAAACTGAACCGTCACTCTCCCTCCTTGCGCCTCATACTTAGACACAGTAGCGTCGGGAATGTGGGCAGGGGTGCAAAAATTTAGTGAGCACGGGCCCGGGGTTGGATCTCACCAGGTTTTCCCTCTCTCTCCACCTAATACAGGTCAGGAGTTTCTAAGTATAACACAGGCCTACAAAAAATATTATATTGCAGTTGTTTATATTTTGATCACTGATTTAGACTAATTTAGGTGCGCTGATTTTGAATATCTATTCAGTTTTTTCACAAACATATAGCTACATCTTCAGAAAAATTTCGATTTTGCCAAAAATTCATCATGATTACATATTACAACAATAACATTATGTACATAGTATATATATTCAAATAGTCTTATTTGCTTATTGGCTTTTAACTAGTCTGTTATTCTTTTTTGTTGATACGTCGAAAAGAAAGTGTTTCAATTGTCCAGACATTTTTTGTTATATTTGTGGTTTCTATACTCCGAAACTTCAGATGCAGAATATTACTGAAATTGTGAATAGAGCTTACCATGCGTATTACAAAGTTAAGCTGGGCGACCAGGACAAAAGTTGGGCACCTCATAAGGTCTGTAAATCTTGTGTAGAATTCTTGAGGTCTTGGAGTAAAGGTAAAGAGAAACACCTCCCTTTCGGAATTCCTATGATTTGGAGAGAATCCAAAAATCATTCCGATGATTGTTATTTTTGCATGGTAAATGTTATGGGCTGCAAAAAGAGTGACAGACACCTACTGGATTACCCAAATTTAGAATCTGCTATTCGACCAGTCCCTCATTATAGTGATCTACCTGTACCAATATTCACAGAATTTCTCGGACTCTATGATGATGAAGATGGTGCCAATTCGGAAGAAGTCAATGATCATGACTGTGAATATGATGTTGATTTTCAAGGTCCTTCCTCGGAGCCTTCTCTCTTTAACCAAGCGGAATTGAATGATTTAATTCGTGACCTTGACCTCTCGAAAGAATCTTCTGAGTTGCTTGCATCTAGATTGAAAGAAAAGAACCTACTCCATCAAGGAACAAAAAGTAACATCATATCATTACAGGGAGCAAGAGTTTCAACAGTATTTCTGCGAAAGGAATAGTTTGGTGTTTTGTCCAAATGTTGAGGGTCGTCTACTGGCAATGGGAGTTCCGAACTACAATCCAAGTGACTAGAGGCTGTTTATTGACAGCTCCAAAAGGAGTCTGAAATGTGTACTACTCCATAGTTGAAATATATTCGGTTCATTTCCTATAGGATATTCAGTTAAACTCAAAGAGGAGTACAATAATGTGAAAGAGATATTAGAGATTACTAATTACACTGCACATGATTGGGTCATCTGTGTTGATCTCAAAATGGTCAACTTTCTATTAGGACAACAATCTGGGTTCACTAAGTGCCCCTGTTTTCTTTGTTATTGGGACAGTAGAGGTAGGAACAGCATTGGATAAGGGAAAGTGGCCTCCGAGAGAATGTTTGCAAGTAGCGGACAAAAATGTAATTAATAACCCTCTGGTACATACAAATAAAATAATTCTACCTCCTCTCCACATTAAGCTTGGTTTAATGAAGAATTCATCATAGCACTGGATAAAGACAGATATTGTTTTTAGTATATCCGAAATTATTTTCCAGAAATCAGTGAAGAGAAGAAAACGGCAGGGATATTTGAAGGTACACAGATTCGCAAGTTACTTAGGGACAACAGCTTCAAAGATTCAATGAACGAGGAAGAGAAGACAGCGTGGCAGGCTTTCTCTAATGTCGTTTCTAATTCCTTGGTAATAAAAAGGCATCCAACTACAAAGAACTAGTCACAGAGTTAGTCGACAGCTATCATGCTCTAGGCTGTAATATGAGCATTAAAATTCATTATTTGAGAGACCATCTTGACAGATTTCCGGGTAATCTAGGTAATATGAGTGAAGAACAAGGTGAACGATTCCATCAAGACATAAAAGTGATGGAACAGCGATATCAATGAAGATGGGACCACATATGATGGCAGATTACTGTTGGTACCTAAAAAGAAATTGTCCTAACGAACAACATTCAAGAAAGTCAAACAAGAGAAAATTTTTAGATCGAATAGTGCTCATATTACATATTTATAGTACCACTTTCTTCCATTCATATTAGTAACAATTATATAATTGTTCTTAGCGAATGAAATACTGACATTTTCAGAAATTTAATTGATACAATCTAACATATAAGGGTTGAAACCAATTTTGTTCTATAAATGTAGTAATGGGATTGTGAGATAACTTGACGCATTAGGGAGAAACTGACTTAATAATCGGAATCAGCAACACAGAATTAGTATATATCAGTTGACAAAATCAATACAACTAAAAGGTGTACGCCTGTGTAATCAATACCAACCTTCATGCGAGATATCAAAAGTCATACTTATTTCATACCTGTAAAGTGCGAATACATTTGTATCATACAATTGTATGGAACTCTCATTTCCTCTTTGCATTGGCCCGAACCATTTACACCCACAAATATTTCTATGGCCGTTGCGCTCGCGAGTTCAGATAGTCAATATGCACTTGAGTAATTTGGAAAGGAGAAACATGTGATTTTATAGACTGTAACGGAAATCCCTCTACACTTGAATAAGAACTGTTGAAATACACCACATAATGTACATACTTTAGGAGTTTAGATTATTGGGCTCATAGTCAGTTAGTGTCTCAACTAAAATTCATGTACAAATCTACTAAATCCCTGTACGTCTGTACAGAGCAACAGATATATGCAAAATCTTGTACGGTTAGCCATTAGCAGTAAGTATATGCCAGGAATACCAACTGTAGCAATTGTTTTTGATTTCCAAAGCAATTCATTTAGCGAAATAGCATTGACTTAAAAACTTGATTGACACAATGTACCAGTATCTTCCAGATTTGTTAATCCAAGTGTAAGACTCATATTGTTGTGAAATAGTACGATGGCCTTAACCCGGGCCCGTTATGGATATCCACGGCCCTGCTTAAACGCTTCAGAAAATCGGGTTGGCGCAAGACCGGAAAGACTAAACAATAAGAATATTGTGAAGTTGGCACCAAAACAAATCGAGCCCTTTAGCATATTTTCTTTTGCAATTTCTTCTACAAATATGCCAAACTTAAATTTGAGTCAAAACGCATATATATTAGAATATTCAGTCACTCTGTTCATTAGTTAACCTGGCTAAATATTCTTTCCTGACCTGGGGTCCACAGCTTGTAATAGGGGGTCCATGTGAAGTATTATGGTCAATGGGAGGGGGTCAAGAGAATTTCGATAAAGGATCCATAGCCAAAAAGGTTCAAAACACTGTGCTAGAATATATTGATATGGACCTTAACTTGTAGTATTCTCGTTGCTCACCATATAATGCCTCTGTATATATTTCCAAAATCACTATCTGTATAATATCATATTGGTATAATAAGGGGTATGAACTATAAAAGCTTAATTATCATTGAATTAATCGAAATACTGAATTCAGAATGCTTAAAATCACTTAGACACTATATTTATCTCAAAACAACTTATGCCTGCAATTAATCGTTAGCATCGGTAAACCCATCCCAAGGCGTAAATCCACATATTACTGTTAGGCCTTATGTAGAGTAGGCTCTATGTGACAATATTAGTGCGGTAGCCAAATCCGATGCGGGCGGTGGAGCTGAAACATGTTTCCAACAGTGGCCTTTGCATATATTGACAATTTCTCACAAACTAAGAGGGTAACATTATATGACTCTGGGAAATATAGTCCACACTGTTATGCCACAAATATGGAGTTCGTGGAAATTTTCAGATAGATTTTGATAAAGGAAATTTTTGGTCTATCATTATACATATAAACTTCCAAAGAATGCTTGGTATAAATATTGTGGAGTGTATATAAGAATGAAGCGGGTGGATCAATATATAAAAGTAGGGGACGAATGTGAAAATCAGTGATAAATTACCATTAATCATCATCCCAAATTCTTCAACAGTAGGCAGTGTTTCCCTTACCCCGGGATTTCCGCCCAGTCAATTATACACATTAACCCTCTAAATGACATTGTATAAAACGAGTCTACTAAATCATCAAAGTAATTGTGGGGCACTGAATAGGTACAAATTGTCGTTTAACAAAATGGCTAGAAAGTATACCCAGCTTCGTCAAATTATAATCCCCGGTAAAAGATTATTCCTTCATAAGCGAAGAATTTTTCATTTGGACGCAGCCCATATATTCCGTGACATCAGGGCAAATAGAGGAGATTTCTTGTAATACACTGAAGTAATTGTATACGTGAAAAGGAAAGTTAAGGGCGAGATGAAAATAAAGTGATGCACTCTAAAAGTGTCCTTGGCCCCCCATCTGCGCTACGCCCGTGACAAAAGTTGACTAAAATTCATTATAAGTAGGGTTTCAAACAAAAGATGAAAAATATATAACACTATTGATGAAGTTAATTCATGTCCTGGAAAATTGGTTAATCAAAAATAGTAAAGATTACGATGGAACATTTTCGGCAATAATTTAGTGTAGGTTGAGCAATTATTGCTTTACCTTGAAAAATTAAGCTACACGAAGATCGGATGGTCCAACAAATTGGCGTAGGGTTGCTTTGGCAGATGATGCAGCCATATGGTCGTATAGCTAGTATGGGCTGTATGACTATCCCTGACTACGAGGCAACAATAAACAAAATTTCATTCCATTCCTGAATAATTAAATGGGTATGAATAAATTGGTATTCGAGAAAATATACAAAATCAAATAAAGACAATGACAAAATAGAATTAACAGGATGATTGGATTCAATAAGGGTTCATTAAAAAGATCATAACTCCGTTTCTAAGCATCTTGCATTATTCTTGAAATCAACATCAATTTGTACTTTCTCACGTTGTTTATCTGCAATTGTCATACTTTCGTGAAAAATATTTCCAATAAAGGTATCATCATTAACATTCTTTGTGATATGAGATTGGAGAAAAATAGAACTCGAAGAAAGATTGTCTGTTTTAGTGTCAGGAATTATAATATTACGATTATCGATAGATGAAGTATGAAATAACGAAGCAATCTGATTCAAGCTAGGTTCAATCAAATCATCCTTATGTATCACTAAAGATTGAGGATTACCCTGTACCTGATATCCAACTGATGAGTCGATTTGAACAGATTGATCTTGTTCCTTTATATTCACAATTACACTTTCATTTTCGGATACATAAAATTGAGACGACTTATTGGCAGACATCAAACTAGCGGTAGAATTCGATGAATCAATACATTCATTATTTTCGGAGGTAATGTTTTTCAAATCCTTGCGACAATTAGTTGGGAACATACTGGCATGTTCAGATTTGGTTTGTTTATTAGGTGAAATTGGAGTTGAAGACTCCCAATCAAATGATCCAGATAAATCAGCACTTATAAATTGGTCACAATTGATAGAGTTTATTGAAAGAGTTTTCCCACCATTGTACAAATTTCTTATAGCTACAATTTTTTTAATCAAATCACAAAAACTAGGTCGACTTTGAGAGTCTTCATGCCAACAACAACGCATCAATTCATATCTAAAATACAAAATGGAAAATAAAACTTTACAATATTATTTAGAATTATACCACTATTAATATGATTACATTTAAGGAAGTTGATATCATAGCATTCTATACACTAAGGCAATGGCGCGCTTAAAATATTTGGACCAGGGATTGGTTAGCTAATTAGATATTGTATATTGATCTTTTCAATTTCAGCTTAGGAAATTTAAATTTGATGATAAATTTATAAATTCAACCCCTTAGACATCTAGTAAATCATATTAGAATACTTTGACTCATACTCTGAAATTTACTTGTACGTTTTTATCGCCATTCCAATTTTCCGTTAATATTTAAGAAATAGACGCCATAATGGTAGTGAAAGAAGTTATCAATCATTATGTCTTGCGATAATAAGTATCGTATGATGTAAATGCTAAAATATGTTTATTTTTAGAGATACTAGGTCCTAACATCAAATCTATCAAGTAGCACCTTTGGAATTTATTATGTTTTTATCCACCCATAATTAATATTTACAAAATTTTACGAATACCTTAGGACGTTCTAATTTCATTACCACTTTCATCATCCATTTACTAATTTAAACTAGACTTATTTTGACTATTCAGATGTCCTGTCTTGTCCCTGACTGCAGATCTATTATTTAGGCGAAGATATATCTACCTCAATTTTCAATTCACCAATGACGTGCGATAACGCAAACTATGGTTCAGAGCCATTCCTTGACCAAGGAAGGATTATGAAGACCACAAATAATTGAAGTCATTCTATTGGAATTATTAATATATATCCCTACCGTATATAAATTCCATTTGTATATTCAGGAATGCATGGACTATTTCAGAGAAGATAACATCGAGAGAATACACCAATATTTTGATGGACTACGAACTGTCACTATCATCCTAGACAGAGTGCCCTAAAGAAAGATGCAGTGCCAAACATATTTCCCAACTGTCCTTCCTACCTATCTGACTTGAATTCAAAACCAAAGAGAATTCAAAAGATGACAAAGAACAGTTAAGATGGAAGCTGTCTACACTCAGAACTTAGCTGATAACGAAGAAACAATAGATAATTTTCTTGTTGATTCATTTTCTGAACTTGTTTCTAAGTTACATCTGATAGATCTCAGGAACGGTTGGATTTCTTACTATTCCGAGAACAATCCTTTATTTTTTGAAAATTGTCATTGCTGATTCTGGACCTAACATCGAACGTTCAGTTTCAATTGATCATGATTTGTGTATCAAAATATTTGGTATTAACAGCAGTCCAATTTGTATTTCAACTATTTCGATTACTGACACCCGCCAAATTGAGAGTTCACTTAATGAAGTAGATAAATTTGCCACACCAACACATAGTGAGCGCACCACCTCTGAACTTTCAATTGACACCCATATAAAAGTAGCTATCGATCAGTTAAAAAGCGCAATTAACCAGGGTTGAATTTGAGTCACATGATCTAGATATAACTGACAACGTTTTCTCGTGCACTGAATCTATGAAAATTTATTGTATTTTATTGTAGGACGCCTGACAAATGCGATTCTTTCAAATAATAATCAACGGTATGATGTTTTAACTCAAGTGTTTTCATTTAAAATTCACGGATTATCACCAGCTTGTTATAGAAATATACAGTCGCCTAATTGTTTAATTTTACCACATGAGCGAAACTTGTTTCATATAAAAACGCTCTGGGGATAGATGGTGACTACTTTCGAATTCTTAAGGAAATAACCCCTAAGTTTAGTGACAGTGAACGCCTTGTGATACTTCAAATGGATGAAGTACATATACGTAGTGATATACCATATAAAGGAGGTAAAACTTTTGGATCTATTGATAATCCTAACGATCGTCCGATAATTGTCTTTTCGTTGATGATTTCAAGTTTAATGAGAAAGTTTTCAACCATAGTGCGTCTCATACCTTGGGGTTATTCCTCTGCTGTTTATTTACATCAGATAATTACCAAAGCTATAAATGATATCGAGACTTGCGGTCTCTTCGTCGAAGCAATTTGTACTGACAACTACTCTTTAAATGTCAGCATCTATAATTATTTTCTGATGACGGGAAAACATTGCACACCAAGGTTATACATCCTTCGAATCCAAAGCAATATTTTATATCATTTCTTGATATTGTAAACATAATTAAGTCAATTCGTATTAATTGACGAAATTTAAAACATTATGAGAAAACTTTATATATCCCAAGTTTGATGACTGTGCGATAGATTTACTAACTCAATCCGTATATCCATCTTGCGCTCAGTTAAGAATTTCTGTACCTACTGTCAACATAATTCTGAATACCACTCAAATGACGAAGTCTAGTTATCCCGCAATATGTTACGCAGCATTTGACGATCTTCGGAGCCTGTTTAAGGCTGACAAATTTTCTGTCATTAAGAGCCCCCAAATTGACATCAAAATCATGTTGGCCATCTCAATTAGAACGACAAAAATGTAAACTCAGCTTTGAAAATTTTTTTATGAATCTACAGCTGCAGGTCTGTTTAGTTTTATTAATCATACTAACATTGGTAAACCCATCAAACGGTTGATTTTCTCAACTTGATAAACACCATCTGGAGCATTTTCAATGTAAATTGGGTAGGGAAAGACATTCGCTTTAATTATCTATATCTAGTCCCACTGTGCCATAACGACGAAAGATTATTATATTTGAAAACATTGTTAAATGGCTAGATTGTTAGAGAGCTATTCTATCAACTAGGTGAAAGCTTACACCTCAAACATTTACCAGTTTAAGACACACATGTCTCGCTCTTCCACTCTTAATTTCAAGATTAACACTAGAATGTGGTTATGAATATTTGCTGCCATCTCGAATACAAAACGACCCATTAGAACACCACTTTCGTCTTCATCGTCAGATGTCTGGCTCCCATTATAACATATCCAATTGTCAAATTTTAGAGAGTGAGCGTAAACATCAGTTATCGAACCTTCATTAATTTCTGTATATTGAACAAACTGGTTCCGATGCGATATGTATTAAAGAATATTTAAGATTTTTTGAAGATGAAAAAACGAAGAAAGACACTTAGAAATTGATATAGAATCTTTTACAGATGAGATGCTTAATATCAAACCCCCTATTTGATAACTCTCAACTTAAATGCCTAATTATGTAGCCGGATATGCAGTATTTTAAACAATCCTCCAAATGTTCAGTCCAAAAGATATTCAAATTAATAACTATACAAGATTTTCATTAATTGATCTGCTTGATGGAAGTTCCCTTAAATATCCATTACAAAGTGTCTATCAATCTGTCCTAACTATGTAGCAAATTGCATTTTATCTAAGAAAGTAAAGAATTTTAATACCACTGTAATTGGTCGCGATAATACCAAACTAAGAAATTTGCTTACTAAATCTTCTTGATCTTCTAGATATTCAACTTAAATAGAGCTAAAGTTTATAGCTTCACTAAAACTAGACGATGAGCGAATCACCAACTAGTTAAGACGCGCAGCTATGACAGCTAGGCGAGAACAGAATCTATCTATTTCAAGAAATACTATAGTGGAACCTCCAGGAGTGGGGAGATTGGGGGCCCCGATTTCAGAGGTTCATTTACTTGAGAATTGATGTAGTTGAATCCTATCTTACGCCACGCTTTTAAGAGAGTCCCTGCTTATGGAGGTTCCACTGTATATCTCAATGAATACTACAATACATTCTACAGCATTGTTATTGCTTGTTATATTATTATTATTATTTATATGTATTTTAATCATCCTTCCTTTGTAAAAAAGTGTAAAAATATATTAAACTGCCTTAATATACTTCAAAGTTATTCTAAACTAATGATAAGGGTGATAAATCTAGTTGTTATTACCGAATATTCACAAAAGTCAATCTATATCATAAGCATTTCTTTAATTATCTAACCAATACCTGCTTCAAATATTTTTATACGCGCAATTGCCTTAATGTATAGAATGCTATGTTTCTATCTAAGATAACATTTCAATAATACTTTAGATCAATTCTCAATTTAGTGGGGAGATTTAGCATAATGAAGAGTAACTGTGATAAAATATTCAAATTCTATAATTTGTTGGGCAAAATTGAGTCATGTTACACACAACGCATGACAAACAGGGAGCATGCTTTGATCACAGATGGTAAAAGTGAGCAATGAGGGGAAATATGCATATCTGAGGAAGTTTGGTGATCACGTCGGTGTAAAGATAAGAAAATGTAAAAGTAAATTTGATACAATTTCACGTCATTCTTCGAACCAACTATGTATCATAGCAATGTATATATACTCATTATGAGTGTACCAACAAGAAACTTCCTCGATTGACCTGATATGCCAACACTGTTAGTCTAACTCTAAATTGCTTGCTGAGTTAATCTCAAAAATGATCGAGAGGGGTATAGATACCAAGAGAAATATCATGTAAAAAAGTTCGCGGCAACTCAGCTATAATCCAATCAAACTCCATTCCACTTTTATGTTCATAATTTCCGTGAGTATATTCCATGATGCAATTTGAAATGTGATGATGAATGCAGTGTCGAATGAATACTCATTAAGATATATAAAATGTGGATAATATACACTCGTATTTATAAATAAAAAAGAATGCTCAGTGAATATTTCACAGCTTGAATATGTGTAGTCTCAGACTCGATGAAACCTTTGGCAAAACCTACAAAGTCGACTAATTGCAGATTCCCCGTTAATAACTTGAACAACAACATCCCTAGTACTATGTTACTATGAGGTCTTATTCATGGTAGGCTATGTGGTAATGAAATATGAGTCGTTACACATTTCTCATGTGTAGCTCAAATTGAAGCAATAATAGAAATTATCAAAATAATGTTGAAAGGTGTGAAAACAAAATAACTCACATCTCACAAATATTTTGGGTAGGGCAACATGACCGATCGATTGCCAACATATGACTTCCTAACAAAAGATAATACATTTACGTAGTCTAACTTCAGCGGATTAAGAACATCAAAACAACACAATTGACCCAAGTTCCAAAACCTGAGCTGGCAATGTACAGTCCTATATTCAAATAGTCCGTGTCTAAAACCCATTTTTCCATACATTTGGACATTTTTCAACCGAGTAATGATATCTAAAAATGGATCACTTGTGATATTTATGGCACAAGTAGGAGAGAGATATGAAAATCTTAGAATCTAGTATAACATGACTTCTAGGGTTTTTAATCCCGGGATTTCGGGATTTCCATATTTAAAATCCCGGGATCCCAGAAATTTCCGGGAATCCCTTGATAAATGATGATAGTTATCTCTCTAGCAATTTTTAAATTTGTTTAATTATATGATAGTCTGATAGAATGAAAGTATAATATAGGGGTACATAGGGGGACAAGATGAATATGAGTGAATAATAAGTTTTTAGTTTGTCATCAATTTTTTCTTATTGGCCCTTATGAATGCTAGCGTATCCAAAGTGCTATCACTGAGTCTTGTTCTAAATTTTGCTACATAAATACGCCGAACAAGAAAATGCTCGTTCCGCTTCGACTGAGGTTGCAGGTATTGTTAGTAGCATTTGATATCCTCGTTTTCCTGTCTGTTTTCCAATAGTAAGTTCATATTTCAATATATTGAATAATGATTGTTGAACTTGTATATCTTCTGGCTTTTTCATCGATGCGTCTATCGCTAATTGTAATCTTTTTGCGAGGGAGATATCATCTAGGTCAGATATGCTTTCAGCCGTATTAGGTGAGTAAGGTACCATTGATACTTCTTCACTCATATGTTCCTCATTTTCAATTCCTTTCCTTCGAGTTCTTGATAACAAATCAGCACAAAATGTGTTTACTACAGTCCTTTTTACAAGTCGTGCCGAAGGATTATGTAGGTATTGAAGTATCGCTGAAACTTCAGTGTACCTCTCTTGAACCATCCGCTGGCTTAGTGCCTCCAAGATTTGTGCATGATAATGTGTGTTAGATTTCTGAATATCTTCCAATAGAAATTTTATAGTTGCTTCTGTTGTAATTAAACTTGTATCTCTTCTACATAGAGCTTCTAAAGCAATCTTAATTGGATTCAAAGCTTCAACTATAGAAGAGATAGCCGCAATTTCTTGGTCGCTAAGGCATATACGTATGTTCACCAAAATCTAACAGAGCTTTATGTATTGGTAATTTGATCTGAATTATCCTCTCGAGCACATTCACAAGTGAGCTCCATCGAGTCTTACAATCAAGAACCACATTCAGCCCATTTGGATAAATCTCTTTCACATACGTTTGCATTGTTTCATTCTTCAAAGGTGATCGCTTGAATATTTTCACAATTCTATGTACTTTGGTTACTATTTTGGAGATGTCAAAATTTAATGCAAGAGCATTCTGAGGGTCCATCGATTCCGAAACAATGAATCCATCATCATTAAAATCATCAAACATTTCCATATCTTCATCGGTTTCACTTGTACTAGAATAAATTTCTTCAGTTTCACTAAGTTGTTTTTGATAGATAACGTCTTGTATTACAAGCTGGAGTGCATGTGCGTAGCATAACTGCTGACTTGTGGGTATTATTTTCCCCAACTTCTTCATCATTGAACACCCGTCTGTTGTGATAGAAATGACATCTGTTTCGAATTCTATTCTAAATTCTTTTAGTTTAAGTGAGATTATCTTGGAACAAGCCTCTGGAAAAATCTTCCCTTAATCCTTACCAATCCTAAGTTCCAAAAGAACCCAATGCCATGTATATTAATATTGAGATATCTTTTGTTTTGCAAGGATGTCCATTCATCAAGGGTAAGACTGAAATATTGACCTTTTGATTTAATAATGCTTAGATTTCTGGTAGTATCTTGGCGTAATTGCTGACCATATTCTAGCACTTGATCTCTTATTCCGACAACAGATCTTGGTAGTGAATGTCCTAGTGCAGCAAGAGATTTTCTCAAGTCCATTGTTGTAGTAAATATATTAAATGAAAGCCCATCGCAAGCTGTCATCCTGGCTAACACAGCTGGTAGGCTAGCGTAGTTCATGTAATAATCTAATTTCCTAACCGCACACGTATGTGAGATAGCACTTTCTTCATTATTTGAGCGTTTCAAAAAATCAATTTGGTGCTGTGATTTAAGATGATTGTGTAGCCCCTTTGTTGATCCCCTTCGCATTTAAGTACCTTTTTACAGGAATTACACTCAGCTAATTTCCCACATACCGAGCGCTAAAATGGTTCCAATTTTAGATCCTGCAAACTCTTGAAACATAACTTTTCCAGCCATTCTAGGTACGATATAACGATAATGCAACAATTACGATTTAGAATGAAATTGAGGCTTTTCTGACGATTCACCTTATATTTGAAGTTTGAATAGTTAGAATGGTTGAGTGGTGGCTTACAAGTTTGTTTGAATCCTCTGACTTGTTAAGCATTTATTAATTTTGGTGTCTTATTCATATTGAAAACATATTTCATTCAGTATTAACAATATGAAACCAATTAAATCCCTAAATCATTTCAACGCAATTACACAAATGTACATAATGATCATAGAGCATGTCAATATGCAATCAAGAAGATATCCCGGGATTGAAGAAACAATCCAGGGAATTAGTCCCGAAACAATAACCTACGGGATCCCGGGATCCCGGGATTAAAAACCCTAATGACTTCGCAGACTAAAATTCCGTTCTTAATGATGATTCAACGTTGCAACAATATCATTGTAATATCGCCACAAATTTATTCATAATTTTGTCATAAGTGTGAATTTTCGTCCAAGACTCGAACTTCTTGAAGCCAGATCCCAAATACCCCTAAATTCCAAAAATCAGCCCTGGAGGTCTTCCAGTTGCCTCAATCAATTCGGAATATATAAATATATACGTATATACGTATATACACTACGCAGACATAGTACCTGCACACTACTACATATACCTTTTACCAATTCTGGGAATAGTGAATATTGAATATGCATATGATACTACATCTGAAAGAACTAATCTCTGACAATGCTAGTTAAGATGGTCCTGACTAAATCGATGAATAGTATTAAAATATAAATTTTAGAGGCGTGGCTGACTAATTAAATACTTAATGAGCTAATTAAATATTCAATTGTAGATATTGCTCAAATTCAAATGAGGTGGGACAGTTCTGATAGCATATTTTAATCCTCTGGGTCTGTATTACCCTAGTATGACTATTTTGGATTCTTTATAGCAAATCTTGTTAACATATTTTTATTTCATAATCATGCCACAAGTGATAGAAGTGGCACATCACTAGAATAATGCCACAAGGATGGAATACATTATGAAAATCATTTGAGATTCTGAAAACTGACTTACAAATATTTATATACTCGGAGATAAATCTATTTTGTCACATTTTCGTCCACATACTAATTGGCGCACATGTTGTTGACGTGTGTCACTTCTGCCGCATTTGGGACATTATGAAAATGATAATATTTCAACAAGATTTGATCTAAATAATTCGAAATATTCATACTTGTAGTATTCACACCCGTAGAATTCAAATATCTATTAGAATAGTTTCATATCAGCATCTTTGATGGTGATACAGGTACTCTAAAGACACCTGTGAATATCATGATAGAGCTATTATGGAATTCAGGTCCGGTGGCTGGAATGTAGTGCTGCTCTATCTAAATAAGTGAATGAAGCTAAGAGCTAAGAGTAATTAGAGGGTAGGTATGTGTCTGCTGTCGAGGCGTGTTATCGTATCTTTGGACATGAAATCTATGCCAATATGCTATACATGTTAAGGTGAACTATGCATATCAGGGATCGCCAGACAGTCTATTCATCTGGGCAGTATGATCTCGAGGATGTATTCAGTAGACAAAGAGTACGACTCTGACAGGATGGTTCCTTGCAGATCGAACTCTTACCTGTGCGAGGATGTAACTCATAAGAATCTTCCTAATGAGTTTGTTCGAGTAAGCCTAAGCAGGTATGGAATTTTAGAGTAAAAGGACATGGCGCCATGATTGAGCACATATATGCTGCACATCCTGGAGAACGTGAAAGAATTGGATGAGTATTTGACGGATGCGGCTGTTTCTACTAACCCCGAAGATGCGGAATCTATTCTCCACTATTCTCATATTCAATATCCCAACCGTTCCATTAGCCCTATGGGAATCCCATAAGGCCTCTTTAGCGGAAGACTTTCTTAATCAGGTTAGCTACACGTTCCGAGTATCCAATTAGATGATAAGATAGTAGTTGGAAGATATTGGATATCCAGGAGGGCATGCAACTGCAAGGGAAGTCATTAGCGGATTGTTCATGTATGCCCATACCTTGAAATATTTATTACCGCTACGAAGAACCTAAAGTAACCTAGGATGAGCTAGATCTTTGTCTCGGTGTTCAGTTGGAATATGAGCTTCACAAAGTTCATCTCCTTAATGCGGACCAAATGAGAATCTTTGAAAGGGTTATGGAATATACGTTTATACAACACGAGATTTGCACTAGGGTGTCCTTAATTAATGAGCTTGGTGGTATAGGCATAATGATCTATACAATATCCTGTTGGCTAAGGTCAGTTCAAAAGAGGATATTGCCATAGCTATGGCTTCTTCTGAAATAGCGACTCTCATTTTTGTGGTGGTAGGACTGTAAATTCTCTCGACGGAAAGTTCTTCTCTCAATCAATGGGCATTCTGTATGTAACATCACTAAGAAGAGTTCTCTAGCTCAACTTATCCAGAGCGTAACGCACTTGTTTTGGGATGAGGCTCCTATGGCAGACAAGCATGTTTCTAGGTTATGGATCGTACATTACGGGATCTCTGCTCTTCCGATTTACCATTCGAGGGAAAGGTTGTTGTGTTTGGAGGCGACATTCGACAAATCCTGCCAGTGATTAAACTGTTGAGCAGATGATGTTATTTCAGCCTGCTTGAATCGATCGCTTCTCTGGAGTTATGTTAAGGTTATGCCTCATACCATTTACATGTGTCAGTGGAAATTTTCCTCTCATTTTGAGTGAATTTTCTAACCTCTAAATATGGGTAGAGGAAGGCACAGACCCAAGGATGAGAATCAAATGATACTCATCGACTCAATGTTTGATGTTGCTAGGAGTGATATATCTGGCTTGGTATTCTCAGTTTATGGTGAAATCGTGGTCAATTATCAAGACATAGGGTTCATGTGTCAGCACATTATCATGTCTCCCAAATTAGACCTTTGATGTGGCAATAAGTACTTGTTGGGATTGATATCTGGTGATGCGGTAGCTTTTCAAAGTGTTAATAATGTTGAGGATGCCAGGTACAGTATGTCCGGAAATTATTGGGACTTTTCATGATTAACTTGAATCACCATGAAGGATATCAGGTTATGCACATATTATACAACCATTTACCTTACTGTATATATACACTTCCTATAATTGTTAGAAAACCAATAGATTCGCTATTTCACATAATATTTCGTTTGTTTGGCTGAAATATTGTGATTCCCAAGCAAATATACCTATATATATTTCGAGACCCCATTTCCGTCATCTAAGACGCATATTTTGTACAATGCACATGCACTCTACCCAACAACAGCGTAGAAATCAAATAGAGATACTATACAATGTAGGAATTACCAAAGGAGTGGATATCTGCCAGCGAACAAGTATACCTAAGCAGACTGTATATCGTGTCTTGAATCTGATAAAAGATATAAAAGCCTTCAGCACAAAAGGGGTGCTGGTCGTCCTTCAAAAATCAATGCAAATGACAAAAGAAGGATAGCTGCTTCGTATCAAAGCAATCCGAGGACCTCTCTACGTTCTATACTACCGAGATTGAGCTCTCCTGTATCCATAAGTACTCTTCATACTCAAGTAAAGAGGCAAAACTTTGTCAGCAAGCGGGCTGTCCGAGTTCCAGCACTCACCGACCTCCATGTATCCAAAAGAATAGCCTGGTGTAAAGAAATAAAGTGTTTTGACTGGAGTAAGACCTTCTTTACTGATGAATGTTCAGTTTGGCTTGACTCTGGAAGAGTCAACCTGTGGATTAAAAAGGGACAAACGGTTCATCTGCCTACCTTCAGGCATCCATCTAAAGTTCATCTTTGGGGTGGAATTTCGATAATGGGGACTACACATCTGAGGATTTTCCCAGAAAATTTCAATCAGGTGGTGTATATTTCCACTCTTCGCGAGTGTCTTATTGAGGAGGCTAACGCAAAATAAGGAAATAGCTGGGTTTTACGGGAGGATAACAGCCCTGTGCACACTGGCAGAGCAGCTAAGGGTGGAAGACGGAGTTCGTCCCCCTTAGAATTGATTGGCCGCCAAATAGTCCAGACCTAGCGCCCATTGAGAATCTGTGGGCAGTTTTGAAAAGGAGGTTGATTATACTTCATCCTAAACCTGTAAGCCAACTAAAACAGGCAATTCAGGACATATGGGCAACATTTGATCCAGACTTTCTCGTCCCTTTTGCACTTCAATGCCCAAAAGAATTAGATTGTGTTTAGACAATGCTGGGAAAAAAATTAATTATTGATAGAATGTGATAATAATGCTAGTATTTCTTCAACTATACGTATTTTAACTTAGTGTTAAAACGAGAAATCTCTACGAGTCATGAATTCATAGTAGAATACATTTATAATCAGTCCCAATAATTTCCGAACACACTGTATCCATATACCAACAGAGTAATTGATTCCTTTGAGTCCTAATGGTATGCCTCCTTAATACTGAACCTTAAACATTAAGCGTCCATCATTCTCTTACGATTTACTCAGGGTTGGTCTAATGGCGCTCGCTTAATCATAAGATCGGCTACCAAACGTCATATTAATGCTGGGTAGTCACAGGTAGTTATGTGGGGAGTAGAGTATTCATTCTTCGCATACCACTCGTTACTTCGCACGATTCTGGATTCCCGTTTACTTTGAAGTGGAGACACTTGCCAATCCAAACTGCTTTCTGCAGCATTATAAAGAAGGTCAGGTCAGATTTTGGAGACTGTTAGTATTTTTTCCCCCACAGGAAGCCATATTCAGTCACGGTCAACTTGATGTGCCTCTAAGAGATGAGTTCAGAAGTCTAGAGGTTTGAAAATCGTGGTTTATGGTGGTTGGAAGAAAGGAGCCAATAATGGCGTGATAGTTAAAAAAGTATTATATCAATGGTGTTTCTAAATCAAGGAGAAACATTTGCCTTATTGCCTGGATCTCATTAGTTCATTTTCACAAGATACTAGGGCGTTCAGTAAGTCCTCGGGTGATATCATAGAACAGGGTACAAACACTATACACACGAATTCACCACAATATTTATCCCAAATAATCCCCTCCTGCAGATACACAAAGTTTTAACCTTTCCACCTGCTTATAAAAGACATTTCTGTACTCTTCTTTGGGGATGGATTTGAAGTAGTGGTACAGACCCGTTGCGACTTGTAATGTGTTACAATTTCTACCCTAAGGTTGATTTTAAGCCTGGGGGATAGCCAAAAATCACACGGAGCTAGGTCTGAAGAGTCTGGAGGATGGGGAAGTAGTTCTAACTCTTCAAGATACAAGAAACCTTTGGTTAGCTTAGCTAAATGGGAACTTGCATTATCAATTAACAATCTTCATTCCTCGAGTTCCGGTTTTCGGGTGGTACTTTTCTATATTTTAGTCAGGTTTGGAAGCACTTGCTCTATAAAGAAAGTAGCAGTAACAGCTTTGCCACACTCACAAGGTAATTGTAAGACAATTCCATGACTACTGAAGAAGATGGTATACATGATCTTAGGTTTTCTGAAGTCGGGCCTAGGAATTTTCGCCGGTTGTTCGTTGCCCCTCACCCATGACCGCTTCTTATACTTGATATATGGTGTTGAAAAGTACACCCACGTCTCGTCACAAGTAATAATCTCTGTTAGGCGTCTAGAATCGCAGTTCTCATAAGTTTCGAAGAGTTTCTTGGCAATATTCAGTCGTGCCAACCTCTGATTCTCACTGAACTTACACGGGGCCCATTTCCCACAAATCGATCGGTAGCCAAGCTCAGTCGTCAGAATTGTATGAATAGCTCACGATGAAATCTCCATACATTGTTCTAACTGATTGACACTAATGCACTTGTCTTCCATGATCATACTTTCAATGAGTGATATATTCTCTGAAATGGTGGCGGAAACCAGTCTTCCAAATCCGAGGCAAATCTGTGACATCAGCATCACCAAACCTACAACGGGCAGCCAATCGCTCTACGGTAAATCTGGAATGACAATCCACGCACAGTATCTCCTGTACCTAGCTAATGATCTATACAGCCTGGATTTTGAGTTTTGTGCGAAACTCTATGTAAGCTCGCCATTTGAGGTTGAAATTATCATCCTCTGAAGGCATAAATTCAACAGTGGGTATGAATTGAATACACGTAATTATCTCAAAAATTCATAATTTGTATTGAATGAGCTTGAAACTTTCAGTATGTGGAGTTTACCTATAAGGGCTTATAATATATGAAAGTTAGATATATTACTTGACTAATTCCTGAGATATATCATGACCCGCAAGACTTATTGAACGCCCTGATACTCGGGCCAATTCCTCTCACTCTTTGTATATACTATGCTTTTATAAAGAGGATTGGTAACTGATGACTCTGTGAGTGAGAGAAAAATGTTCAAGATTTTCGAGTTAAGCATGATGCCTTGTTCAGATTGAATATAGTAATGAACGTGTGCCTACGAGCAATGACAATTCTATTGGAGTATCTGATAGGAGTTGTATTTTAGGTGAAATTACTAGGTTACCAAGAAATTTTATTGACAATTTGGGAAGTGCTTCGATGAATAAATTTACTCTCCCCATGAGGTGAAATCTGGCCCAATCAATTAGATTCTGTACCGAAGCTATTTTACCGAATAGGGAAAGTCTGTCACTACGTGGACATAATTCATTATTATACATCACTCACCAATAAACTCGTATATAAAATTCTGCAACGAATTTCATTTATAGCATGTTTATGGTGATGCAGGGGTCTATACCCAGCTCTATCCTGTAACGTTGAACATGATAGGTGCATTAGCTCCGATAGATGTCGTGCCAATTGTTGCAAATGAAATTAACCCTAACAACTGAATTATCCATCCTGTGTATATTCATGAACAATTGGATGTCCAGTTAGAATGTGACCCCATTTATGATGGTAGAAAACTTGAGGAAATATACCACAAGTTCTAGCATCAAAATGGTCTGGAGCACTCTGATACATTATATTCTATTGTAGCTTGATAACTTTACTGATGAATGTGAGATTGCATAAAGTTGTAGCATGTGCGCGAATTGGTTATGCTTTCATGTGGAGCCCCTTTGTGAGGCTGGGTGTTTGTATATACTTAAACGTACTTAACCGGGCCGCTTTCAGTTGGGACTGATGATAGTTTTATCACTGCTTCTAAAGATCCAAAATAGGAGTACAGATCATTAATAGGGTATGTCTGTCTGAATTAGTGTGAGTATTGAAATATACTTGCTATATATCTACTTACCTGGAGTTTCGAAAAGTTATTATAGCATGTTTGGATAAGCGGTGATCCTTGCAATTGGTGCATTCCACTTATATAGTTTGCATAATTGTATAGCTGACCCTCTGCTGTGGCAGAAGCAGTTGGCACATTTTATAGGATTCATAGTTTTTGAGTTATAGCCAGAACAAACAAAAATATATTTCCTTAGCAACACAGGAATGTGTTCACATTCTATGCACACTAACCATTCTTTTTCAAATTATCTATTCGCTTTTGTCAATACATACAACTGTCAAGCATAAAATACTGATAATATAGTTTAACCACAGCTTGAAAAGCAGCATATTTCTTACTGAGATACCTATTCCGAAACCGCATGATGAGATGTCATATTTTAAGAAATTGTAAATGCATGCATTGACACGATATTCCTCTGTCACTAATACTCACTTAAGCTATATTCTACATACACTAATCGAGCATAATTTTTTCAACACAAACAAATACAAACTTTTACCTAGCTATACAGCGAATGTTTGAATATGCATAAGATAGTATACCTGAAAGAACCACATGACGCGGAATTAATATTATTTCAATAAATCCCTGAAAACTTGTATAAATATATATTTTGCAACCGCTTAAGCTTTAACATGTATATTTCTCGAGATAAGTAGCAAAATACTTTTCAGTCTCCTTCTTGTTTTCAAACCAGGAACATATTTAGCCAGAAAATAACTAGGACATGTCTCGGATAAGACGTACTGTCTCAAATAACAAAAGTTTTCAAATCTAATCCATTATACATGATTCGGTTAATACGTACCCGGAAAGAAGTACCAAATTATTCTTCCCAAAAGAAGAAAATCTGTTGAATCGTACTCGGATAAGAGCTACTCTATAATACATACAGTGTATGTCCATAGTATTTTCAAATGTGATTTTTGCCATACAGTTAGAAATCTTTAGAATACTAAATCCACATTGATTATTTCGTGGTAAATATTCGTATATTATCTATGTAGAATCTGGTATTGACAACATCGGTTAATACGTACTAGGATAAGACCTACCTCTGCTAATAAGCGATTATTTGGTATCTCAAGTGAGTGCGTCCTATCAGGGCGTTCAATAAGTCTTGCGGGTCATGATATATCTTAGGAATTAGTCAAGCAATATATCTAACTTTTATATATTATAAGCTCATATAGTTAAACTCCATATACTGAAAGTTTCAAGCTTATTCAATACAAATTATGAATTTTTGAGATAGTTACATGTAGTCAATTTATACCCACTGTTGAATTTATGGCTCCAAAGGATGATAATTTCAACCTCAAATGGCGAGGATACATAGAGTTTCGCACAATACTCAAGATCCAGCCCGTACAGATCTGGTGATGCTGATGTTACAGATTTGCCTCGATCTGGAAGACTGGTATCCGCCACCATTTCAGAGAATATATCACTCAATTGAAAGTATGGTCATGGAAGACAAGTGCATTAGTGTCAATCAGTTAGAACAAAGTATGGAGATTTCATCGTGAGTTATTCATACAAATCTGATGACTGAGCTTGGCTACCGATCGATTTGTGGGAAATGGGTCCTGCATAAGCTCAGTAGGAATCAAAGGTTGGCACGACTGAATATTGCCAAGAAACTCTTCGAAACTTATGAGAACTGCGATTCTAGACGCCTAACAGAGATTATTACTTGTGACGAGACGCGGGTGTACTATTCAGCACCATATATAAAGCATAAGAAGCGATCATGGGTGAGGAGCGACGAACAACCGGCGAAAATTCCTAGGCCCGACTTCAGAAAACCTAAGATCATGTATACCATCTTCTTCAGTAGTCATGGAATTGTCTTGCAATTACCTTGTGAGAGTGGCAAGGCTGTTACTGCTACTTTCTTTCAGAGCAAGTGCTTCCAAATTTGATAAAAAATATAGAAAAGTATCGCCCGAAAACCGGGACTCGAGAAATTAAGATTTTAATTGATAACGCCAGTTTCCATACAGCCAAGCTTACCAAGAATTTCTTGGATGTACAAGGGTTAGAATTACTTCCTCATCCACCATACTCACCAGACCTAGCTCCGTGTGATTTTTGGCTATTCCCAAGCTTAAAATCTACCTTCAAGGCAAAGATTTTAACACATTACAAGCACTCGGAACGGGCCTCTACCAGTACTACAAATCCATCCTGATGAAGAGTACAGAAATGTGTTTTACAAGTGGGTGGAAAGGTTAAAACTTTGTGTATCTGCAGGAGGGGATTATTTGGGATAAATATTGTAGTGAATTAGTGTGTATAGTGTTTGTACCCTGTTCTATGACATCAACCGCAAGCCCTTTTGAACGCCCTAGTAATCGTGATATACTGTATTGCTTACAGATACATAATGTAAGCATCCTCCGTTTCTGTTAGAACATCTTACTATAATAGCAAAATATGCAGTTATAATGACGTAATAATTCCATGATAAGTCTGCCTTTTGTCGAATTCATGACGTCAGCACGTATGGTATATTGAAGTGTACTTGTGATTCAATTTCAAAACCTCTATCATGTGTATTGGCTGAGCAGTTGTTAATCATGTGATTTCTGAAATACGTAAAGGTGAAAATTACTTCATAATGTCGTCCTTAGTGTAAATTTTGGTCCAAGATTCGAACGTGTTCGAGTCAGGTCCAAAATATCCTGTATACCAAAATTCAGTAGGTCCAATTTCTTCAATTAATTCTGGACATACAAACATATAAATTCACTGGAATCAAAAAGAATTGTTCACTTTGCTTTAGTAACAAGAATTTTGAGCAACCAGTAGTTAAACAAGGTAAATAGATATTAAAAGAGGCAGCGATTTTGCGATCCTGATAATTATTATGTCAGGAGTAAATATTTGAAGATTAATGAATTAGAATTTTAATCAAGATGTCGATATCAACCAGTAGATGGTGTGTTCGTTAAATAATAGACACTCTGAATCAACAAATACACCGCTATTGTGTAAATCTAATAGTATAATTGGAATCCAGATCCATGAATTACCCTGGAACCAATTTCTCGAAGCACTACAATGTACCCTGGTTATGGCCACAAATATATATATAGAGTATAAGAGTGATATTTAGAAATTGCACAAGGGCTGTGTAATAAGTAATGAGACTAATGTATCGAATTCATATTCTGGTTAATACAGCTCTAAGCCTAGTATCAGATTACAAGCCTAACTTGGTTGTCTAACTCCCATACAATATACTCTTTACTCTACTAGCATATTCTTCAGTGTAAAGTTTCATTTGTATAGGCTACTTTTTCTACTAATGGATTTTAGAAAAGAAGGAGAACAACAACAAACATTTGGTAACTGTGGAAAAAGGGGGAATAATGGCTCATATATTCTTCGTGAAATGCAGGATATTTTCGGTGATGAATGTCCTTCGAAAGCCACCATATATAGATGGATTGAACGTTGTCATAATGTCGATGAGGACCTCCACAATGACTCTCGTCCAGGTCGTCCGACTTCCTCAAAACGTGCAGTAATATCGAGAGGGTCCAAATAATTTGGACGAGTACAGACGAATAACCCTGCGGGAGCTAGAAGAGAAAGTAGGTATATCAAAAGCCACACTGCACTCGATTATCACTGAAGATCTGGAAATGTCGAAGGTAACTACGCGTTGGGTCCCAAAACCTCTTTTAAAGTACAAAAACGCGAAAGGGTCAGAGTTAGCAAATAATTACTTTCAAGATACAAAGCAGAGGAAGACTTTTTGGATTGTATAGTAACGGGGGATGAAACTTGGTTTAATTATTATGAACCAGAGAGCAAAGCTCAATCGAAGCAGCGGAAGAGATGTGATGAACCTCTACCCATCAAGGTAAAGGGCACAAATCAGCAGGAAAGAGAATGGCAACAGTATTTTGGGATAGGAAAGGAATAATATATATCTTGACTGGTTGTCTGATAAGACAACCGTAAACAGTGATTATTACGTTGATGAATTGAAAGAATTGCGTCAAGCGATTAAACGTGAGAGGAGAGGCTAGTTGACACGTGGCGTATTGCTCTAATATGACAACGAAGGCCTATGTAAACTCAAAGACAATGGCTACAATTGACTACTTAGGATTCGAATACCTTCTTCATCCCCCGTATAGTCCAGACCTGGCTCCAAGCGACTACTCGCTGTTTGGAGAGATGAATAGACCCATTGGGGAAAGAGATTTGTAGATTTCAAACGGCTAGAGTACGAATACAACAGTGGGATAAATGGACCCCTAAAGAATTCTATATCACAGGGCTGGAAAAGTTACTAAGACGATGGAAACGATGGGTAAAGTTCAAGAGGAATTTATCGAAACATTTGATAATCAATTCTGATAAGTATAGGTTTACTATACAAATTAAGAAAAAAGTCTCACTATTTATTGAACAAGCCTTGTAATAACAACTTTGAACCAATATTTAGCTTGAAATAAATCATCTCAAATCATCAAATAATCTTCAATTAAAGATATCAGGATACAGATACTTCTACTCGTCGATTTACAAAATTTAGATAAAATTGAAAAAAACTTCCTTCTTAGGAAAGTCGGCTTTTTGGGCGATAACAAGGATACCATTGATGACTGCAATCAGGCATTTTCAAAGCCCAAAGATGTATTCCTTGCAAAAAGTCACTATTATCAATATTCCCCAAGGTAGTGCCGGTGAGCAAATTTCAATAGTCTGGCTCTTGGTTGTTACTAGAGTAATTATAATTAATAGAGTCAAACCGCCAAAAGTTAACACCTCTTAACAAGTCAACACCAAAATGTATGAACACATTTTCTCAGTCCAAAATTTCCCCATTCTGTTACATATTAATTAACCTCCAACTTGTGAACACCTCTGAAAAGTGAAATGCGAACAATAATCTACCTTGATGACGTGCATCAAATCTAGCCAAATCAGGAGTAACTCTTGGAAAAGTGAATGAATATTGAGGCGATTGAAACCACATAGTACTAAAGCCAAAACAACAGAAGAAACAAATAGTTGTTGGCGACTTCTTTTGTAGTTTAAGCTACTAGTAACAATAATGACTGTTATGATAATATTACTTTACTAAATAGACTAACTTATGATAAATCACGAAAACGACCTCTCAAAAGTGAACATTTTTCTGGTCCCAACGATATTCATTCTTCAGAGGTTAAACAGCAATATCTAAAAGTAATTACATATAAAACTTGGTAAATACCGTGATTCACATCATAACTTTATATTTCGCAAATATAGTCAAGTTATTTGCCAAAACCGAATATCCCTGAAAACTTGAAAGAGAATATTTGAGTGCAGGGATCGAAAATCGTGTATAAAAACCATTTAGATGGATAATATGTGCATAATAGCCTAGTGGTATCGAAGAAGGGTTAACATGATAGGGTGATGTCGAGGACGAATCTGTTGGTTAAAGGTTTTCGATGAGATTTGAAAAGTTATCGCTTGGAGATCTACCAGTGATTTAGCTGACAACCACAATTAAGAGAGGGTTTAAGGGATCGAAAATATATCCATCAGAACTGAATCCTATCAATGATTAGGATATGATTATCGCTTACATGTGGAAACAGTTGGAGCTTTGTCCAGGCTGTTGATATAAAGTCGCTAAGCTCCCCTTACTAACTTTGTCACATATGGTAAAAGTGGCAGAAATGTGGTATAGATCATATCTTGACTAGCCCAAATTTTCAGAATAATAGTTGGCTTTCTACAGTCAGCCAACTTCGATTCTCGAAAATATTTCTGTCTTGCGAATATTAGGTGTATGTGACAAAATCAGAGCTAGAGCTTACGCAACCTCAGCCCGTGGTTAAATACAATGTAGAGGGTAACACAACATGATCATGGTGTCTTGATGGGAGCCAAGTGAGCCGAAAATTTACGGTATGCAATGTGACCCAATACTTCAGTGTATTGACATGCTTTTCCAAAAAACTATGATTTTATATCATGTACATATTTGCTGGTGGGGGACAGCGTCCCATTTTCGCCCTAGATCTGCCAATGCTCCACCCATGATTCTTGTGGGACAGTAGCTTTAGACAAACCCAGCCGAACATCTCTTGAACCAGCCTCACCCTTTGGAACAGGGCTGTAGGAGTAGATGCCGCAATTGCAGCATCGCTGCAACAATAATTGCCAATTTCTGTCATCACAGATAGGGAGAGTGATGAATGCCGAGCAATTACAATATATCGCGGAGCACCAGCAATTTCTTGATTCCTCTGTGGGACCTATCCGATAAAAAGGGACAAAACCGTAGTATGATAATTTGGATGGCAGAGCTCATAAATATTGAGATAAATTATGTCAGGTCCACATGATCGAATCCTTACCGTAGTCCAATAGGACAAAGAGTGAGGATTTTCATCACTTTTTCCGTAAGGAGACTTGTGTGGACCATATAAATAAGTGCATTGGTGCATGGGCGTAGAATTTACAGGATTTATTACGGAGCTGGTGAAATAATAGAGAAGCCAAGCCATTAAAAACTCCATCCAGTTATCATATATCCCTTGAATTATTCAATAAATTTTGGAGGGCCTACTGAGAGTTTTTGGGGCCATGAACACCGTAATGATCCGGAAATAGCCAATTAGCAATACCGAGGATATATCCACCTACAATTAGACCTAGTTGTTTACACAATACTTAGTTAGTGAAATTGGTCGAAAATTCCGATCAATGGCTCGAGGAGGGTAGATTCACCGATGGGTATTAAGTTGACGAATTTCCAAATAGATGGCAAAAACTCTCCTGATGGATGCATTAAAGATAGTACAAACCAGGTGCGCTAAATTGAGAATATGGTATCGGATATCAAAATAGAGATGTCATCTGGCTGTAGCTTTGTGTACTTTTATCCTAGTAAGAAGCTTCAATACGGCTTTATGGTATAGTTTGTAGGTACTGGGAAATATGCTGAACGAAACCCACATCCAAGGGTTGAAGATCACAGAGCAATGATTAAAAAAAGTTGTAAGCTGTTTGGCATAATGATAAGTGATCAACTCACTTGGAGGCAAATTCCGCCCAAATTTGTTCAAAAGTCCTCAAGCCTTACTACAATATTAAGTAGCTGGGGAGAGATGGGCTTGACAGCGGTGACTTGCACAAGTTATATGGATTAGTAATCAGACCAGTTGTTCAATATGCCAGTCTTGTGTAGCATAGGGATGTATGCTACACCACAATAGCTGATCAGGCAAAGATTGAGTCATCCAAGGGAGAGCCATTAGAACAATAGATAAAGTTATGATGCAGCATGTGATACACACAATATAGAGAAACTTGCTGTCCTGGTGAAGAATTTATCCGAGCAGATATTTTCTGTTATTAAGTCCGTATTACACAAATTACACCATAAGCTACCCGAACCAAAACCTTATGTTACTCCATAGGCGTAGCTAGGGGTTGCCGCCAATCCGGGGTAACTGTCAGCAACCGCTTGACTAGTGGTGATATGTATAAGCGATCTCTTTTATTGGAGTTGCTAGCTACTCCAGTGGCAACCTCAAAGAGGAACTGCTAGCTACTCCTCTGGTTACTACCTCCGCTGGTAAAGGCTGTGCACAAGGGGGCTTGAGCTCCCCAGTCTTGCTACTATTAGTGTAAGAGTAAATCCTAATTTTTGGTAATGACCACCTTATTTGCTACATTATACTGTAAATGAAAAACAGCAGTCATAAGTTGATTAGTACTTATTTATCAGTACATTACGGGAATTTATCATAGCAATACAGGGTTGGCGGAAGGATATTGGCTTGGTAGTCTTTAAAATCTACCAATTGATTTCGCTATCGCCGGAACAAGATATTTTGCTTAGGATATGTCAACAATATCCTATAATACAAGCAGCATCGCGTACTTGAGCTGCGCGGAAGTACACTCCTTGTCAGCAGCAAGCATTACTAGAGTGCCTATTGTATTCATATACAGCTATCACCGTTGGTATCCAGACTAGACGGTGGCATTCTTCTTTAGTGATAAAATAGGGAATATTTTCTGAAAGCCAGGTCTAAGTGATATCAGCTGTATGGGCTGGAGCCCAATCTTGTAGAAACAAGAATCGATCCTTGTTAAACATGCTAGCACCCAGGTCTTTCACTACAGGTTCTAAAATACGATCCTTGTATTCTGTAGAGTTGATTTTTACTCTCTGGGGGACTAATATCAGTGGTGTCCGTACAAAACTGGAGACCCCTCCAAAATCATCACTGAAAATGACTTTTGGACTCTCCGAACATAGCGGAGTTCTTCATTTATAGTGGAAGAAGTTGAAGATAAGATCTTGTCGTTTAGAGAGTTACTGGCCTCCTCATTGTGAATAACTTTCATCCAAATACAGAACATTATGATGGCCATGTTCTGCGAGCCGACTAAGAAGCTTTTTGCTACGAAATACTCGTTTTTGTCGAATCGCAGTTGAGAGATGGTGTACCTTTCTTCGTTTGTAAGAAGATAGATCCAGGGAACTTTTCACTATCTTATGAACTTATGCATGCGATAATTTGAGTTCAGATGACAGTTTTCTCATTGATTGGCGTGGATTTCGCCGAATTCTGTCTCTGATTATTTTCTCCATCCTGGTTGTGGTTACAGTAATTGGACATCCACTTCTACTTTTGTCTTTGACACAACCAGTCTCAAGATAACGCTGGATAGTATTATAGCCAAATTTCCTTCGCTCTTTCGGGATATTCAATGATCTCATAATGTCACATTGGCGCTTCCCATTCACTAGTAATTCAATTATAGCAGACCGTTGTCTTTCCATCTGAGCAGTGAAGGGATCATGTAGAAATATCACTCAGTTCTGAGAAATAATGATGCGAGACTACATACTATACAACATATATAAATATCATAACATAAGAAAGTATATTTTGCTTGTTTTAAAACTGCAAATATAGGGGTTAGGGCTTAAAAGCCACCCTGTATACTATGTAAAACATTATTAATCTATCTTGTGGCATGCTTCACTTACTAGGTCGCTGCGCGACAACTTAGTGCCTCAGGGTAGCTTAAGTATACAATAGCTAAATTTCTTGAAGATTTGAGTAGCTAGGCAAGATAATATATCTGGTACTACGTACCTATAAGCACAGAAATTAAATATTAAGATTTTCTTGTCCATTATCCATCCAAATTACACTCAATCGCATTCTGTAGAGACACAAGAGATGCTATGTCATTTTTGGTTGGTAATCTCAGCACTTTGCGCCTCGAGTATTAAGAAATTCTGAAATTTTTGGAAATTAAGAAAATTTTGAATTTTTGTACAGTTATGATAAATTCATAATCCCATGATGAGTTAGCTTTCGGTCATAATACTAGCGTCAGGGCACGAGTTACATTGAGGGGTACCTGTGATTCAAATTTAAAGTTTCTATAATGATATTGGGGGCCAGTTGTAAAAATATGATTTTTCGAAAGTACAAAAAGGTGACAATGACGTCATAACTTCATCATATGTGTGAATTTTGGTCCCAGACTCGATCTTGTCTGAGTCGGCCCAAATACGGCTGTATGCCAGAAATCAGCCTGAGGGTCTTCCAGTTTCTTATATAATTTCTGGACCTACCAACATATGTATATACGTGTGTTTGAATATGTATATATATATATATATTCACAGTGGAAGCCGCTCAATCGGGACAGCTCGGAAGTCAATGGTTTGTCCCGTTAACCGATTATGATATATTTAAGTATTCAAAACTAGTTTCCATGGTCTCAGATCATAACCAAAAATATCATATTACACTACTACTAAATCCTGATTATATAGGGAGTGAACAGACTTAATAATCTTAGTTTGTGAATTGCAATCGTATCGGCGTTATACTGTTATGGTTGTATGATATTAATATTCCTAGTTTAAAAACATTATGAATAAATATCCAATCGTATATTTGGGATGAAATCCCAATTAAGTGAATATAAAGTTCATATTCGGTTAATCCGGATAAAATATCCCGATTAACGATTCGATGTGCCAATTATCCGGTGATTTTTCTATGTAAAACATCTGTTCCCAAATCATAGTCCTGTTTAAGCGGATATACCGATTATCCGAGTCCAGATTTAGCGGCGTCCATTGTGTATATATATATATATGTATATATGTTTGTATGTTCGGAATTGATTGAAGAAACTGGTCTACCCCAGGGCAGATTCTAGGGATACAGGAGTATTTTGGGCCGGGCTCGGACAATTTGAGTCTTGGACGAAATTCACAAATATGACGCAATAATGACAGTATTGTTAGCTTGTCGGATTTTCGTGAAATCACATTGCTAGCCATTGCTCAGACGATCTATATGATAGATGATTGAAATTTGAATCACAGGTACCCTTCAATATGCCAAATTCCTGACGTAATCAATGTGAACAATTGCAAACTCATCATGACCGTAAAATTTCCAAATTTCGAGAAGTTTAAGATCATTTAATAAACGAGGAACGAAGTGTCGAGATTACTAACCAAAAGCCAGACAAGAGCTCCAGTATTACTACAAAAGGCCATTAAATGGAATTTGGATGGACCAAGGACCATGGACAATTAAAATTACAATTTCATGAAATTATCCTCAAGGCACATAGTGCCGAATATATCCCTTTGTGTATCACCCCAAAGCACTGACATATGTAGCTGGTTCATACTTATGGCAAATATTGGACATAATGTAAGGATAATTCGGCCAGTCGCGCAGCGACCTAGCAAACGAAAAGCGGTAGTTATAGAAATTCAAATGCCATTATGATAGTTTTGTGAAACAGCAACTATATATAGTAACCCTCAAATCAGATAGGTCATTACATTATGAACCCTATTTGAGAGCTTATGAGAGATTTCGCTTAGCTTTTTGATTTTTCCTAGATTGGTCACATTCCACACAAATGTCAAAATTTCAAGTTTGTAGCTCTTAGTAGTTCCTCGATCAATTCCAGACTCAAAAACCATCGAGTTAAATGTGTGATTATATAGAGTAGGAATAATACTACTTAGACTGATAAAATTACAAATATTTTCGGTTATAAGTACCTGTTAGCATACATGTATTATATAGAATGAATGAATATCTGGCTAGGAGGTAAAGGGGCAGCATGAGTGACCTGTTTTGAGTCAAATTAAACTGGAAACTATGAAATATACGCCCCGACTTTTGGAAAGTTGTCGCCATTGATACAAGTTTCGATAAAATCTCTTATAGTTATACCACATACATGTTCCAAGGCAGAACTTTGATTCTTAGAAGTAGCTATTATCATGCAAATATTTGTGTAACCGTCTCACACCTTCAATAGATCTAGAATGCTAAGTGCAAAATATACAAAACACCCTTTCGAACATAATTATACATAAACAACTATAAAAATTACTAACATCTCAGGTGTACAATTAGAAGGAATTTCTGGTCTATTTTTGGCAAAAAGATGCTGAAGAAATCCACTGTTAGGAATACAAGAATAGGGAGTCTTTCCAAGACTTGAAATTTCCCAGATAGCAATCCCATAAGACCACCTAGAACAGAAAAATATATCTCAAATACGTAGTAAAAATCAAAGTTCTATACACAAATATATGGTGTAGGTAGATGGGGGCTGCTTTGTTCTTGATATACAAGGGCTTTATCTAGTGCAGCCAAGTGAGTTCATGGAGATTCCTGGAAATCTAGCGAAGGGTTTACAAAGATCCTGAATGTCAGAGTAAGTTTTATTGAATTTCTCCCAGATTAGTAATCAAAGGGATCAGTGTACATACTGATTGGATATCAATATAATTTCATGATATTAATCAATAACATGATTTACAATATTGCCAAAATAATAACTAAGAATGCAAGAATTAAATATATTGGAATGATACCGACAGTATAAGTGGAGAATAGTCAAATTTACGTAGTCTACGAAATTCACGGAGACTCGGCAGCACCAGAGTTATCATGATGTCTAAACGTCACCCACACTTCAAGTATATAGAGTTGGACCTCCATAAAGTGTTTATATACTAATCATGTCATTTGATAAACTGGTAATTTAGAACGTAATAGTCTAATCAAAATGCAAATATCAAGGATTTGTAGTGGCATCATAAACCGTGCTGAAATGATTGACTCTTTGCGTCTAAGAGATGTAAATTTATGTTATTCGATAATGAGGAAATTATATATTGAGACAGTATATCAAGAAATTATGGTAATGAATTAAGTGAAACCGAACTTCGTATTTAGAATAAAATGTATGTCACAAATTAATAAGATCATAAGCATGGTTCTCTCTACAGATAATGTGAAGGTTATCACAAATACTTCAGCTCCTCAAAAAATAACATCAAATAGTATATAAATTACAATATATTACTTCACATGTTAAAATTAATTTGGAATTATATTAATTCATCATGAGAAAATTCTTTAAGTGTGAATGAATAACATATTGGTCTGAAAATATTCTGCAAAATTTTGAAAAGAGTACGTTTCCCTACAAATTTTACCTCCAAGATAGAATCCTGAAAACTGAGATGAAAATCTCAGAAAAGGAGATCAACAGTAATACAAGTGTAGATAAAGCAGTGCAAAAGGAGCGTGGATTACACGCTGTCACATTGGTTTAGGCGCGAGAATATACTGGTCAGTGTTCGGTTACACCAGTGTAAACTGGCGTAGCGTATTGAGATTATAAATATCTACAAGAAGTGACATGAGTTACTTGCATATGCAAATATTGCTGTAGAAGGTTATTTCTCAAATAATTACTCAATTTAGTGGTTTATGAACGTATACTAAACTGTAGAATACTACTATATTCTGTAGTTTCCTAGTAGAGGTATACTACTAGGGCGTCCAAAAGGACTTGCGGTTGATATCATAGAATAGGGTACAAACACTATACACACTAATTCACTACAATATTTATCCCAAATAATCCCCTCCTGCAGATACACATAGTTATAACCCTTCCACCCACCTATAAAACACATTTCTGTACTCTTCTTTGGGGATGGATTTGAAGTAGTGGTACAGACCCGTTGCGACTTGTAATGTGTTACAATTTCTACCCTAAGGTTGATTTTAAGCCTGGGGGATAGCCAAAAATCACACGGAGCTAGGTCTGAAGAGTCTGGAGGATGGGGAAGTAGTTCTAACTCTTCAAGATACAAGAAACCTTTGGTTAGCTTAGCTAAATGGGAACTTGCATTATCAATTAACAATCTTCATTCCTCGAGTTCCGGTTTTCGGGTGGTACTTTTCTATATTTTAGTCAGGTTTGGAAGCACTTGCTCTATAAAGAAAGTAGCAGTAACAGCTTTGCCACACTCACAAGGTAATTGTAAGACAATTCCATGACTACTGAAGAAGATGGTATACATGATCTTAGGTTTTCTGAAGTCGGGCCTAGGAATTTTCGCCGGTTGTTCGTTGCCCCTCACCCATGACCGCTTCTTATACTTGATATATGGTGTTGAAAAGTACACCCACGTCTCGTCACAAGTAATAATCTCTGTTAGGCGTCTAGAATCGCAGTTCTCATAAGTTTCGAAGAGTTTCTTGGCAATTTTCAGTTATGTCAACCTTTGATTCTGACTAAGCTTATGCAGGAACCATTTCCCACAAATCGATCAGTAGCCAAGCTCAGTCATCAGATTTGTATGAATAGCTCACGATGAAATCTCCATACATTGTTCTAACTGATTGACACTAATGCACTTGTCTTCCATGGCTATACTTTCAATGAGTGATATATTCTCTGAAATGGTGGCGGATACCAGTCTTCCAAATCCGAGGCAAATCTGTAACATCAGCATCACCAAACCTACAACGGGCAGCCAATCGCTCTACGGTAAATCTGGAATGACAATCCACGCACAGAATCTCCTGTCCTAGCTAATGATCTGTACAGCCTGGATTTTGAGTTTTGTGCGAAACTCTATGTAAGCTCGTCATTTGAGGATAAAATATGATCCTTTGAAGCCATAGATTGAAATTGAAGCTGGAAATATCAAACGACACACAAATAGTATAGATTACAAGTAAATCAATAAATCAATTGACATTATTAAAAGAGAATATACCAAGTGGAATAAGAATGTGGATAATATACCACTCGAAATGGTGTATAATATGTCTCAATCCACAGGTATTTCACTTTTACAGCGTATTTAGGAATTAACGCACTTCCAAAAACAAAATAGACAATTGTTGCATTTATATTTTTTCAAGTATTGTTCTAAATAATAACCCTGATATACAAAATTGTAAAAAGTTTTTGATGATTAAATAAAAATAGCTGAAATTGAAGAATTTGAAGGGATTGTTTATGAATGGGTTAAGCATGTATTTCCAACAGGTCTAGAATTTGTAATTTTCTGGTTGGAAGATTGCACCAATATGCGATTTAATATATGAAATTAAACATACATTTATGTTTATTACCCACCAAATCATACTAATATTAACTATCACTAATGCATTATGCATCCTTGCGTCACGTGGATTCTAACACTTTGTGTCCGTATTCGGTCTTCGGCATTCGCTTTGACTATTCGTTTGTGTGATATTCGGAATCAACGTGCCCGATTACCCCCACAATAACCGTTGAACCACGTTTCTAGGATAATTTTGAAATTTGTTTACTTTTTGTTTACTTTATATTCATATAAACAACTTTAATTTGTATATGAGAAATCCATAAGCGTGATTCGGATTCAGCAAATTCACTAACCTTTAGTCAAATTTATGAAATTTGTCTATTTTCCTGATTAATACCATAGATATATAGATACAAACATTTTTGGAAATACGAATTCCACATTCCACTTCAGCTTCCTTAGCAACTGACAAACGGACAGACAGACAGACAGACAGACAAACAGATAGCAGTGACAATGATTGTATCTCCACTACTATCATTGTCACTGCAAATGTCTAATATTTCCAATGAAACTGGTACAAGTAGGTCCTCTGAATGTGGAACTGGCCTAATGGCGGACGGTACGTCTGGATACGCAATAGTGGATTTATTCATTTTGTAATACCATCAATTTTCGTCATACAGAAATAACAATGCGAAAGAAGACACATTGGTTCTTTCCATATCATTGGAACCGCAAATGGGATCATATTTCTCTTCCCAATATACCACAAGCGTCTTTCAGGCATTGTGTGGAGCCCACGGCTTATCTTGATCCCCAAGATGGCATCCAAAATAAGCGAAATAACAGCGTTCTACAGCTTTTGTGATATTTTGGCTTTGGTCAGTTGTAGTATCCCCTACAAATATAACAAAAATTTTCAGGAGAATTTTTACAAACCAGAGAAGCCATAAAAAATAAAATGACCAAATAAACTAAATGTCGAGTGGAATAAAACAGATTATAACTACTATTAGAGGCAATTTAGATCATGTAAACAATTTAAAACCAAATAAATTGAATAAGGGTGATGTGTAGAATTGAATTTAGGAATATTTTTGACCATGTGATCAGTTAAAAGATCGACATAACTAAAATAGAAATTTCTTACTTTTAGTACCTTTGAGAATGAAAAACATAGATAATATTTCCATACATATATCTCCACTATGCAAATAATAGAGAAAGAAGATCAAAATGTTGTATGTCAGTGTAATCATCAATTAACCCATTTAATCAATTATTTCCTTATACGAAATTGCATTCCTATATTCGCTACTTTGTGGGTCACTAAAAGAAATGCTCACTCATTTATGACTTCGTTCAAACGGGTTTCGCTCAAATATGTTTCGCTCAAGTGGGGACAAATTAGATTTAAGCTATTCATGCGATCAAAAAATATCACCAAGGTGGGAAGAAGCACTATACTCGTTTCATCAGAGATGCCAAAATTAATGTTTTGCATTTTGGTCAAGGAATACTTTAAACATTGGAAGCAATATTTGGACTCGTTTAAGAACATTACCCTCGAAAGCCAGTGCACTTGAGTGTAAAAGAGTAGAGTTTGGTGATTAGGGTGAGTCACATCTTTATATATCTCTCTGAAAGCCGTGTATTAAGTGCACTGGATTTGAGAAAATTGACTATCTTTAATATTGTCGGCATCATTCCTAAGAGCTGTGGTGGCAATAGTTTTACAAGCTAGTGATTGTCTATGGATTACGCAGTGTGAACAGAGGCTCTGGGTGATATATACAGTTAAGGGACAAACCACACAAATATATTGTCATAAAATGTATACTCTTTCCCGTTCCTATACACTGTATAGTCTATACTCGTAGCTGCAATCTAGTAATTTGCATAGAATAACATGTTTTTCAAGAATTTCAAAAAAATATTTTCGATTTACACTTTTTGAAGGTTTAATTATTAATAATTATTAGATAATTATTGATAATCAAAATATGTGGTAATTCAAAACCTATTAAGAATCTATAATTTCTGACTTGATATTTGAATTCTACTTAGGCGAGTTACCCCAGATTAAATTTTCAATGGGATTGAACAATTTTTGCAAGAGTTATAGATGAATTTCAATTTGTGCCATCCACCTTTTGCCCAAGAGGCACAAGTGGCCGTTACCAAGAGGTTATTTTGTAATTCAAGGGTTAGCATAGTCATATAATCCGAAAATATTACTATAACTTATTCCTCCTAACCCTAGTTGATTTCCTTGTAGTGGCGCTTTTTCCAGCCACCAGTGTCACTTTTTGCAACAAGTGGCACAAATTGAAATTCTTCTATAACTTTGGTAAAAATTGTTCAATCCCATTGGAAATTTTAATCTGGGGTAACTCGCCTAAGTAGAATTCAAATATCAAATCAGAAATTATAGATTCTTAATAGGCTTTGAATTACCACATATTTTGATTATCAATAATTATCTAATAATTATTAATAATTAACACCTTCAAAAAGTGTAAATCGAAAATATTTTTTGAAATTCTTGAAAAACATGTTATTCCATGCAAATTACTAGATTACAGCTACGAATATAGACTATACAGTATATAGGAGCGGGAAAGAGTATACAATTTATGACAATATATTTGTGTGGTCGAATACTTTTGTCCCTTAACTGTATTTGACAAGCTTTTGAAATCTTGAACGAGAACCAAGCATTGCTGGCGCTCCATAACTATAAACCCCACAAAGATTCTTCCAAACTAGTATTTTATCTTGGAAAAAATTGTCAATCATTTCGGACACATCTTGTGCTTTAATTATGGTATCAAGTTCACGACAAGAACAAATAGTCTTCATTAGATTATTTTACCTGTACATAACTGATGCATACCATGAGGTTTATCTATGAGGGTTATGCTTTATTGCAATTCTAAAAGAGACAAGATACGAAGCTTCAATAAAGGCGAATAAGTGTTGTTGATGCTTGTTATATCCAATCTTGATTGCTTCAGGTTAGTTTTCCATAATTAAAAATGAAGGATCTTTGATAAATGCTCGGGAGGACGAGTTTCAATGTAATATTAATTTATTTAGTTTCATCGATTCAGCTGACAGAGTCCCATTATACAACTCACGGAAGTTTATGAATTCCTGAATTTTGAATACAAGTAAACCATAGTCAATGTAATTTTCTACAAATTTCCACTTTTTTCGAACTGTTTCCATAGTATTTGATTCTAAATATTTTATATAATAGTTGTTCTGAAAATGGAATAGTATTAAAAAGTCATCACCTTAAGTGACATAACACAATGATTTGTTCTTAAGACCATAACATTATGATTTGAAGAAATTGAAAGCAGCCAAAAACAGACTCGATTAATCAAAAATAAATATAAAATTGAAACGAGAAAATATCAACTTAAGAAATTCGATTTATTGACTAATTAAGATTTCGAGCTCATGCAGCATCCCGCGACTCCTAGTTTGGGAACTACTGATATATCTGGTAATTGTATCAATTTTATGTAATCGAGAATATCCGAATTACTAATGTAATTATAGGAACTTGAAGAAATTTAACGGATAAATACCGTGAAAGGCTATAGTTTCGTAAGCTCTGGCCTGTGGGAAGTCGGTTATAAAGTATAGATTGGCTATATCGATTTGACAAGAAATTCACGATTATTGAGTATAGCTGGATATTCATAAAATGTTTCATCCCTAGTCCCTCCTGTTACTCAAGAACGAGTGAACTTTATCATTAAAAATCTTTGATATTTGGTCTCCAAGTATCTAAAGATCTTATAATACTGTAATTTCTAAAGAATATCCATTATTTGACAAACTATGAGGTATCAAAGTATAACATATTTACCAAATATATGCTTACTAGATATTTGGGAAATCCCTGAAATATTCATTATATATTCCTCGATAGTTTGCTCTTCTAGAAAAATCCTTTACATTTATCAGGGACAAAGAGCATAGATTCTGGATTAAAATTAACACCCAGTTTATTAGTCGACCTGGTCACATATCTCAGTCCCATTTTTCTGAACCTGTGCCATGGGCTTATTTAAATCAGGCAATGAGATGATTAGCTAGCATTTTCACAGACTGTTCAGTCAGAATCTTTGTATAAAGCATATTAGTTCATTATTGTCCAGTTTTTCCGACGCTTGCACTAACCAAAATATCTTAAGGTTTTAGAAACAAGTGGGCCCGTTTCGCGGATATTATACTGTTGTACGGACCTTACAACTACATTTTTGTATTAGATCTATGCATTCGTAACCAAGTGTGGGGTACTCAAAGCCACCACACGATGTAAGGGCGTTTTAGGGACCCTGTAATTTAGTGATATACTTTCTTAAAACACTAGGGTTATAGGATGGGGGAAGTGTGAAATCCCTGCGTTTTTGTGCAACGACGTACATAAAATCTAGCGTTTCATGGACACTGTATTTTGTGGATTGTTGGTGATGTACAGGAAAGAGCCTCTGGGACATCTTAGTGTAGTGACAACTAATACAGCTAAAGTTGAGTCATATCGTGAGGGGTACTATTAGGAACAAAAGGAGCGATTTAACTAGTGTAAGGAAAGAATCTGGATCAACAAGCAAGAAATCTATATGGTAATATGGCCATTAGTCTAGAGGTTCTATAAGATTGACCTTTACGTGAGAGGACTTACCTCAACCGATTGATAGCTATTTCCCTAGTGTTTTCTAGATCCAAGGGGGACTAATAAATTAGCACAGCGGTTCCCAACCTGTTTCACCCGTGAAACCCTTATACCAATCTTAACACATTATGTGGACATCCTACAATCGTCAGTGGAACGCCAAGGCGCCATGGACACTGGTTGAGACCGCTGCATTAGCGTTTAGGGAATGGGATCCCTAAACATTGGATGACCAAACGGCCTTATACTGGTGCGTTGTCTATGCCTAAACAAATAGTTGTAATTGTTACCCAATAATACAGACACAACCACCAACAGTACCTCAAATGAGTATTTCAAGATAAGATGAAAGAAATTGAGCGACCGTCCGTTTGTGATCGTATTAACGAGTTTCAGTATAGATATTCTCATAAGACACAAGCCTATCAAGCCAAAGTGTTGTGCCAGTTGCTTTGAACTTGGTTTTGGAGTCGTTGACAAATTGAATATAATTAGCCCAGTTCTTGAAAAAAGCTAGGCTGCACCAATATCATTCCTTAGAGACCCCCCACATAACCAAATTGTACAACTTCAGCGACACTTTCATCAAAAGTATATATGTTTGTTTTCACAGAAAAATGGAGCTAGATGGATTTTGTAAGTCTTGACGCTGTGATGACTTAGCAAAAATATATAATGTTTGTGAGTGAATCCAAACAATGATATAATCCAATTTGCGAAATCTCAAAATAAAAATTTTGAATTCCCACAACTATGGTGAGGTCATCATTATCGTGGTTAATGTGCCAGTCGACATATATATTACATTTCATCAATTATATGTATTCTTATTACTATTATTGTTATATAGAGTTATTCGCAATTCAATTACGTGTATGTGATAAAATGACGTCATCCAAATTGTGCCTATTTTCCATTATTATTATTCAGGGACCTAGCCAGTGAATCCTAAATATATTGAATGATATGAATACCATCCCAAAGTGTATATAAACTTGAACTATAACTCGGGTACTAGTATTCAACAGTCAAAAAGTAATAGCATCTCTATGGGAAAAAATAAAGTGTCAGAGTTTGGCAGATCAAAAATCCTTATACGTACTCAGTGGACATCGGAAGATTATTGTCAGTATAATCTGTTTTGTCATAAGATTAGAGAGATCATTCTTAGAAAGGGATACAAAAATACAAATACTTGAGAAAATATCCCAAACCTTGGGATATTTTGACCGAGCAAACAGGGGTTTCAATGCTAATCACAAATCCGAACAATATTAACATTAAGACCATCGTTGTATTTCTTACTAAGAGTACTCATAATTTTATGAATATTATCTAAAAGTACAGGGTCTTCAATAAGTTCTTGGAAATATAGACAAGTCAATCATGCTATTGCTCGTACCCAGTCTAGCCCTCAATTGATCTTCAATAACGTTTTTGGTACCCACTTGATTTGTATTATTGAGCCCAAGATGGTCATGAATGATGAAATGAAAAGTTCCAATTGATAAATCCACCATATTCCTATATTTCTGATATACAGTGATCCTTTCTATCATACCACAAATAGTTTGGATTGTTTCTGGATGGTGAGAAATGTGGGTCTTCCTGAGTGAGGGTCACCTGTGATATTTCTCATCTACGTTTGAATTCTGCATGACCTTTGGCAAACATAAAAAGACTAGGGGCATTGCCATTGAGGACATCTTTCACCTCATTTGATTGTTTCTGTTGCGCTTAGTCCTTTTTACAGAGATGCTCTAACTTCTCGAAATTCATTAATTTCAAACAACAAACGGAAAGATCTGATTATTGCTCAGAAAATCGTTGTTAGTATAGTATTACAAAGTTTATGTAATCAATTAATATATGATTGATGAATGGAAAACTCAACATATAGTACTGTGTACTCTGAATATGATTTCCACGTGCTTATTGAATACCCTGTACGAATTTAGCATACAGAGACCTCAACACCTGTAAGATAGCTATGGGATAGTACAACTCGCTCACTGCAAGGAAAAGCACGCTCAATGATTTGAATGTGATTTTGACCTATTCAACGTGGTCAGATCATTTCTAAAATGGTGATAAGATCAATCAATTTGTGGGCTCAACTCCATTATTTTAATCAAATCAATTCAAATCAATCAATTCAACGAAATAATCGTTTTCTGTTCAGCACATTCTCAAATTCTGTCCTCTATCAAATATTTTTCGATGTCCGATCTCAATTTTACTGTTGCCGCAATTCTGAAGAATTAAGTTGAGTGTGTTACATGGTAGCGTTAACATTTGATAGTTTATGAAATATTAGGGCTTCTCCTAACGATAATAAGATCGCACACGCACAGTAAAAGTAGATTTCGCGCATCCCAATGTACTGAGATCAATACGGGACCCATTAGACTAAATCAAGATACTCATCACGAAAAAGATAATTAAATTAGCTAAAGTTACTCATCCCGTAATTTTGTGTGACTATGTAATCACATACATTTCGAATTACAAAGGGATGTAATGTAAATGGCTAGCTTCATGGTCTCAATGTTTCGTTCTTTCGAGGGATTGATCTAGAAGACATCGGTTTGTGTTAAAATATCTAATTATATTTGGGGATCTATTCGCAAATTGGTTTATCCGTAAAATAAACCCAACAAGAGACAGACTGTATTTAATGTGGAACGACAACTACTGTAATATATAGTCAATTGTCAGAGTTGCTTTTGCTAGAAATTCCCTGTTGGAACGTAAAGCAAACCCCCCTGATTCATTGAAACGGTTAGAAGTGAGTCTTAGCTTTACTAAGCTTTCTATTTCTACAAGAGCAGTTTCATCAAACGCTAATCTAGATATACAGGGTTGGGCATAAGTTCTGCCACATTTTTAAATAACTATATTTTCCGATTGATATATTGTATTATGTTGAAATTCGGTATGTACTACTAAATATAGTATATAGATTCGCAGATACGTTAATTATTCGATGTATCCTCCTTTTCTTTCAATTACAGCCTTTAGTCTCTTAGGGAAGGCCTCTACAGCGGCACGGAGTATTTCTTGGGGTATTCTCTCCCATTCTCGACACAAAGACTTTTTCAGAGAGTCTATATTGGTGTGAGACTTCAAACATGCCCTCGTTTCCAAAATGGACCAGATAGAATAATCCATTGGATTTAAATCGGGGCTGTATGGTGGCCATTCTTCCTTTTGAATAAAATCTGGATTATTGCTTCGAAGCCAGGCCTGAGTGGCATTCGATGTGTGGGCTGGAGCACCATCTTGTTGGAACACGAAAGGTTTCCCAGAAAACATAGTTTTAGAGAGATCTTGTATTACAGGTTCTAAAATAAGCTCACGGTAGGTTCGGGTGTCGATTTTTACGCCAGCAGGCACGAATATGAGTGGTGTCCGGCCAATTGATGATATTCCCGCCCAAACCATGACTGAAAGTGGCTTTTGTATACGGCTGACATATCGAAGTTCTTCTGGGATAGAAGAAATTGAGGATGAGATAATGCGATCATTTTGAGGGTTCGTTGCTTCCTCAATGGTGAATAATTTCTCATCTGAGAACAGGAATGAATTGAGACCATGGATCGCGTGCCTCTTAAGAAGTCCCTTGCTTCTCGATGCTCTTTTTGCCTTCACTAGGGTCGTGATGTGATGGACTCTCTTTCTCTTGAAAGAGCGCATATGCAAGTCATTTTTAACAACTCGTCCGATTGATCTACGTGAAACTCTTAGTTCTTTGGCCATTTTGCTCATTGACCGGCAGGAATTTCGGCGAATTCGTTGACGTACTACTTTTTTAAGCCTTTGTGTCGTTACAGACCGTGGACGGCCAGATCTTGGTTTATCAGTAATCCCGCCAGTCACTTCATATCGCTCAATAGTTCGAGTAATGAACTTCCTTCTGCTATTAGGGAATTTCAGAAGATTGAAGATTTCTGAAGGATTTTTTCCTGCTTGAAATAATTCAATGATTTTCGACCTCTCTTGCTCCATGACCAATTATCGCTTCAAAAGGCTAAGATAATATAAAATTTCAGGGAAAGAGTGAAAAATATATATTATAACAAAGTTTGAGCTAAATGACAGATACAAATAACTAATGGAATAATTTTTGGCTGGATTATAATATTGTGGCAGAACTTATGCCCAACCCTGTATTTACAGTTGAATTTGAGGTACAAGAAGATGTGTTCTGTTGTGTAGGAATCATCTGCCTCTGATCTAGCCGTGTATAACATCCTGAAGGAGGATTCCATTAAATGTATTAATAAAGCAAATTCTGAAGTAATCAATTTCAGTTCTACAATACACTAAGTGGACAAAAGTATTTCAACACACAAACATATTATCATAAATTGTATACTCTTTCCCGCTCCTATATACTGTATAGTCTATATTCGTAGCTGCAATCTAGTAATTTGCATAGAATAACATATGTTTCTCACGAATTTCAAAAAATATTTTCGATTTGCACTTTTTGAAGGTGTTAATTACCAATAATTATTAGATAATTATTGATATTCAAAATATGTGGTAATTCAAAGCCTATCAAAAATCTATAATTTCTGACTTGATATTTGAATTCTATGTAGGCGAGTTACCCCAGATTAAAATTTCCAATCGAATTGGACCATTTTTACCAAAGTTGTAGAAGAATTTTAATTTGTCCCACTTGTGCCACGTTTTACAAAATGTGGCACAGGTGGCAGGAAAAAGCGCCACTACAAGGAATCAACTAGGGTTAGGAGGATAAGTCGAAGTAATATTTTCGAATGATATAACTATGCTAACCCTTGAATTCCAAAATAACCTCTTGGTAGCGGTCACTTGTGCCACTTTGGGCAAAAAGTGGCACAAGTGGGACAAATTGAAATTCTTCTATAACTTTGGTAAAATTGTTCAATCCGATTGGAAATTTCAATCTGGGGTAACTTGCCTACGTAGAATTCAAATATCAAGTCAGAAATTATAGATTCTTAATAGGCTTTGAATTACCACATGTTTTGAATATCAATAATTATCTAATGATTATTAATAATTAACACCTTCAATAAGTGCAAATCGAAAATATTTTTTTGAAATTCGTGAGAAACATATGTTATTCTATGTAAATTACTAAATTGCAGCTACGAATATAGACTATACAATACATAGGAGCGGGAAAGAGTATACAATTTATGATAATATATGTGTTGAAATACTTTTGTCCACTTAGTGTACATCTGCTCAGGTGTTGGTAGATTGCGGAAAGTTCTATTGGTTATCAAATGCTAGAAATAGATCCGAATTATTCAATCCATGGATGCATGTTTTTATATATGAGTTTTTCATTTGATTAATGTCATTAAAAGTATGTGGAGGAATAGCTTTTGTTGAGTTTAGTCCACTGTTAGTTTCGTGTTTAGTTGTAACACAACCTGGTCATAGTTTAGTTTATCAAATATTTGGGAAAAAATATGTTTGTTTGAGTGGAGAAATTTGAGCTTTTTCATTCGTTGTATATTGTAACCTTCAATGAAAGGAATTCGATACTAATGGTAATACCGGCTTACGAAATATCTATTCTGAATTCCTTGTTCGTGGTGAATATTTAGTTAAGGAAAATTTCCCCTTCTCCAGGTTCACAATCCTAAGTGTAATGTAGAAAGTGAATAAGTTGTGGATACATTGTTAGAGGTCACCTCTAGAGTTGAATTTGAGTTTGAACTTTGTGAACCTGGAGAATTGTATTTCGAAATCACAGATTGGGGTAATTTGTGTATTACTAATTCGAACCATAGAATGTCGTAGTCAGTAATTGGACGACAATATTTCCTCTAAATTTCATGATATAAACAATATGTGGGTTTTGAATATTGACTAATATCGGTTGAAAAGGTATGATATCAAAACTGTTGGAGGTTTGTATCTGATAGTAAAAATTTAAATGTTACTACTGTTTACATCTGTGTACAGCTCATCTAATGCACAGGATCAGATACAATTTAGACAAAAGTTGAAACTGGATCAAAAGATCAAGAGAATAGTTCTGAACTTTTCTGGTGGTCATATGGCCAAACCTGAAAACAATTTGACTACAGAGATATCTACTTCATTTTTGATCAGGTTTTTCTTCAATGGCAATTTTAGACAATCTTAATCACCATGACCAAAAATGGCTAACTAGGACGAATTGACCACGCATGACCATACATGAACCACATGTCGACTTGGGGTTGTAATGATATAAGATTATTCCAATTGTGAACATAGCCCCAAGCGAGACAGCCTAAAATTCCGATGGAGCATGGGATAAAAATTGAATAACATCTTGATTCCCTGGAAGTTTGTGGTTACCATCATGTGTAACGCAAAGTGACAAAATTGTTTGGAAAATGGCTGCACAAATAATGTCCAATTTCTGATCATGCATAGCGATTAATCAGAGTGGCGTTGACACAACGAAGCCAAAAGTCAATGAGGACATTGTCATTACTGCTGCGAGTACAATAATTGAAGTAGCAGTCAATCAGTGATAATGACTTGTGTTAGTATATGATAAATGGAAACGGTTGAAAAAGAAAAATTGTTAAAACGATGTTGAATTTATCTATAATGAAAATATATTACTCACACGTCACTTTTAGTAGTAAATATACACTCTGTAATTGATTCTATAGCCATCCATCTTACAGGTAATTTATCCTTGTGAAAATGAATGCGATAATAATCCTTATCTTGATCAGAAGTAGTAAATCCCCTCTCAACTTCTCTTGCGAGTCCAAAATCAGAAATTTTCAATTGCTTATTTGCAGCCACCAAGATATTCCGGCATGCAAGATCGCGATGGATAATTCCCATAGATGAAATGTAATTCTAGACAATATAGGGTTTGAATTACATTTATAACAAACAGTAGATGGTAAATGATTAGGCGATTGATCCAAATACTTCGTAAACGATCTCAAAACTTTCAAAAGTACCGTGGATACCCGAATGACAATTACAATAAATGCCTACTAAAGTAGCGATAGAAATGCTTTGAAAGTTTTGTCCAAGTTGAAATATTATTTAAATGTGGCGAATATATCTGTAAATTACCTTATGCACGTGCAAGTATATACAAGTAATACAAGTTATACAACATAGTCATATGCACTATAAGATAATATACAGTCAGCGGACAAAAGTATTCGAACACACAAAAATATTGTCATAAAGTGTATACTCTTTCCCGCTCCTATAAATTGTGTAGTCTATATTCGTAACTGCTATCTAGCAATTTGCATAGAATAACATATGTTTTCAAGAATTTCAAAATAATATCTTCGATTTACACTTTTTGAAGGTGTTAATTATCAATAATTATTAAATAATTATTGATATTCAAAATATGTGGTAATTCAAAGCCTATTAAGAATCTATAATTTCTGACTTGATATTTGAATTCTACGTAGGCAAATTACCCCAGATTGAAATTTCCAATCGGATTGAACAATTTTTACCAGAGTTATAGATGAATTTCAATTTGTGCCATTTGTGTCACTTTCTGCCCAAAGTGGCACAAGTGGCCGCTACCAAGAGGTTATTTTGGAATTCGAGGGTTATCATAGTTATATCATTCGAAAATATTACTTCGACTTATTCCTCTCAACCTTAGTTGATTCCTTATAGTGGCGCTTTTTCCTGCCACCTGTGCCACTTTTTGAAAAAGTGGCACAAGAGGAACAAAATGAAATTCATCTATAACTCTGGTAAAAATTGTTCAATTCGATTGGAAATTTCGATCTGGGGTAACTCGCCTACGTAGAATTCAAATATCAAATCAGAAATTATAGATTCTTAATAGGCTTTGAATTACCACATGTTTGAATATCAATAATTATCTAATAATTATTAATAATTAGCACCTTCAAAAAGTGCAAATCGAAAATATTTTTTTGAAATTCGTGAGAAACATATGTTATTCTATGCAAATTACCAGATAGCAGTTACGAATATTTACTACACAATATATAGGAGCGGGAAGAAGTATACAATTTATGATAATATATTTGTGTATTCGAATACCTTTGTCCCCTGACTGTACTTACATAGCCAATGGAAAGCTTTCCATGCCAAATGTCCATTATGAAGTTAAAAGAAATTTTTTGAGATTCGAAATTTTTGACAGTAGAATGGAAAAACGAATGTTGTGCAAGAAATGCTTGTCGTCCAGGGACTTCGCCCCTGGACCCCACTGGAGAATTATCCCCCTGCACCCGTAATTTCAGGATACGCCACTGAACACCATAGACTCTGCACGTACTATGTTCGCTCTAATTCAGGCAGCATTAAAGCTTAAGCGCCGATGGGGATAGAAAGAGATTTTCCTTTCCTATTAAATCCAGCCCCTGACTAAATGCAATTTTTTGGAGAGAATCTGAGGCTAATGAGCGAAAATGGTAGTTGTAGTTAGAATATCAAGATTTGTGGGTAATACCATGTAGCCAAGTGACATATATACATATATTTACTCCTGTTGCTCTGTTATGAATTTAGCTGGAAGTGCTCTATTGTCAGCTACCGTCTAGACTCAGTCACATATATATTTTTCAAAGTAATGGCGCCGCTGGAAAACGTAATTATTAAGAATGAATAAGGGCATGGAATTCAGGTGTTAGTTTACTCAATTAGAAGATGAACAATGAGATATTGGACAGCCTAAAAAATACTGACATTAAATGATTTCTGACTGCAGATCTGGAATCTTGACTTATCTGTTACAATACATATCATCGGTTTGAACAATTTGTATCTTTTCAAGTAAGTTACGATCTGTAATGCTTACAAGTTGCAATTTCACATGAGGATTCAAAAAATACATATACACTCACATGAAGCTCTAGTAATATTTTCTAATTAAAACCATGAATTTATGCGGTTCCCAACCTTGGGGTGTGTGGGACTAAGATCGGGGTGCACGTAACAGGGAATAAGAATAAGTTTTTTTCTCTAAAGATCAATAACTGGAGCCATTAAACAATTAATATGCAAGATTCATCCTAAACGCATATCTAACCAGGTCATCCAATTCATGTAACAACTGTAAAAGTAAATCACTTGTCCAACAAAAATATGTGCTTTAACAGATGCTGAATAACAATCACCTTCTATTGTCATACGAAAGGTTCGTGGGACTTAATCCAAAGGGGCTATAAAGGAGGAGAAATGAGGATTTAACCCCCAACAGGAGAAACAACATGATCTGGGATGTAAGGGTAGTGAACTATATTGGTAATAGTTTGAAATAATGGCACAAATTGCTAACAGTAAGTTGTTGCTCGCTTCACTCGCATCTTTTCATAAATATCATATTATATCACTCAAGGCTCAGGCATATACTACCGAGTATTGATAATGGGCGGATTTTGAGTGAGCTGTACACCGGGCATGTGCAAGTACATTATAATTATGAGAACAAGAATCCATAGTTAGATTATGATAATATGTATGCTCAAGTTGAAACAAAAATAAAGTGGAAAGATACACACATAAAAATATTCATGAGGCAATGTACATAGGCAATCATAAAACTTCCCAAGATAAAAGAATTTCGCATTTAAGTAGTGAATATTATAGTTACTCAGTGGCTATGTCTATAAATGGATTCGCTTTCAATACAATAACTCGTTGTAGACAGATTTTGCTGGCGAGAAACTTAACATATGAATAATATATTTAGCATAATTAAAAAGATCTAAGGTTCAGGAGTGTAAAGGAAAGAGTTTAACTAACCGGGGGATGCAGTTGCTATTAGTATACCTAAAGACATAAGTAATTATTACTCGCACTTTATAGTATTCCAATTTTTAGTATATTAACCATTATAAACTCTATTATTAACAAGGCACTCTAAAGTAATACCTCGTCCGTATACATTGTCTATGAAATTATGAATCAAAAAAATTGATGATTCATGACCCATAATGCATAACCCATGACCCACTGACCCATCTGACATATTGACCCATTTGCACACCTGATCAGTATATAGACATGAATTCAATGAATTGAATTCTAACTTTAAGCTAATTTATTTAATGAAGCAATAAATATAGGTAATTAAACAAAATATAATATTCAAAGTTGTTTTATACAAAATTATTTCATAAACATTCAACTCTACTCTATCTAATGTTACAAATTCTTTAAATCTGATCAGTGGATTTTCTTCAAAATAATTTAGAACAACTGTCATAATTTAACTGCTTACTAGTATTCACAAATCACTTTGATTATATTACATATAAAGATTATAGAGATTCAAAGATTAAAATTCAATGAGACAAAATCCATACTAAACACCTAAACAATACTAAGTTGTTGCTAATGACACATTAGAGGCTCACAGAGCCACGTATCATAGGGATATCAAGAGGTGGTGGTGGTAGATCCAAAATGATATTTTTCAATGAAGTATCCAATGGGTTGATACCTTTACCTAGTGACCTCCTTAGTTTGTCTCATTGAATACATGTGTACTTATTATGTATATGACCGTCCCATTTGTTCCATCTTTAACTTTTCTGAAAGCCATATATTTTCTCCTCCCACATAAATTTAGTTTACAATATTCTGATTTACTAAAGAAAGCTATACAGGGTGGCAAATAAGTTCTGGCACATAACTTTATATCGTACCAAAATCTTTCATGATTTAGATTGATTGACGTTACTGGTTTGTATTTATTCTGTAATCTCTCGCAATACAATATTCATTGAAAAATACACTATTTGAAAACCAGGAACAAATTATCAGCTATGGAGAAAGAACGGTCGGCGATTGTTGAATTATTTCAAAAAGGGAAAAAGCAAAAGGAAATAATGAAACTTTTAAAAATTCCACAGACACGTCGGAATTTCGTAATCCGTACGATAAAACGCTTCAATGAGACTGGTGGCGTGATGGACAGAGCCAGAACTGGTCGCTCGGTCTCCATCACGACCGTAAAGATGCGAAAGGTAGTGCGGAGTCGAGTGTGGCGAAATCCTCAGCGATCGATCAGAAAAATGGCTAAAGAACTGAAAATATCCCGTGGATCTCTACAAACGATTGTCAAGAGAGACTTAGGGCTATCTTCGTTTAAGAAAAGGAAAGTCCATTTCCTTTCAGACAAAATAAAGACAAAGAGACTCTCAAGAAGCAAAGTCCTCCATACACGATTCGCAGCCCAGGGGCTGGATCAAGTCCTTTTCTCCGATGAAAAACTTTTCACCGTTGAACAAGCATTCAATCGCCAAAACGATGGAATATTATCTAAAAGCACTTCTACTATCCCTGATGAGTACAGGTACGTCAAAAGAGTCAAGAAACCACTCTCGTTGATGGTTTGGCCCGGAGTATCTTCTGTTGGCCGGACACTACTGGTTTTCGTCCCTGCAGGGGTCAAAATAAATGCTGCAACGTATAAGAGCTCATTTTACAGCCCATTGTGAAAGATCTTGGTGAGATGATGTTTGAAAACCAGCCGTTCATATTCCAACTAGACGGTGCTCCTGCCCATACAGCAAACAGTACTCAGGAATGGCTCCGGACAAATATTCCTGACTTTATCTCAAAGGTAGAATGGCCGCCGTCTAGCCCAGACCTTAACCCTCTAGATTCCTCGGTGCGGTCCATTTTAGAGTCAAGTGCTTGCTCGAAGTCCCATAACAGTATTGAGTCTCTAAAGCAATCTCTGACGAGAGATTGGGAAAAAATCCCACAGGAGATGCTGCGTACCGCAGTGTGGGCAGTCCCCGGGCGTCTGAAGGCTGTTATCAAAAAGAAAGGCGGATACATAGAATAGAGATTGTGCACAATAAAACTCATAATGCCAAACTACTTATGCTAAAATATCAACTCAATATAATGAGTATTGGTTAAATTATAGTAGTTTTTCTATGTGCCAGAACTTATTGGCCACCCTGTATACAAGTACTACAATACCTAACATATTCAAAAGCCATAAATTATTATTTAAGAAATTCGTAGGAATTTACGCTGTCAACTGGTTCCGCGGTAGATGTTAACATTTTCCTAATGTCAAAATGCTCCATAGCACATACACGCAAACTAGATAAACTTTCCAAATCTACACCTGTTAAAAGCAAATGATAGCAGAACTGCCTAGAATACACAAAACTATATGTTGATGTATAGTGTGTTAAGAAATTGTTTTCCTATCATATAATCGAGAATTTCTATGCAAGAGACTTAAACAAACGCTCTATTCACTTTCCAATGTAACCTACCTTTAACTGAATACATTTACTGATACGATTAGCATGCGAGCAATGAGTTTGTCTAAAGCAGTGTTTCCCAACATTTATCAATTTTACTCCCCTTATAGACTTAATATTTACAGAACGTTCCCTATTTAATACTTTATTGAATCAGTTTTTAATTACTGACTATATAGAAATATTAATGATAGACTGATAGAGCACCTAAGGACTAATCTAAGTATCAGTATACGTTGGAACATATGATCCTTGACTTTGGTGGCTCTTTGCTAGTTTGGCTTCATCCGGTTCTAACTGCGTCAGAAAGAGTCTCAAGTCGCCTCTTGTTGCTATTACCAGTCGATTTCTTTGCTTTGTGAGCAGATTAACTACTGTGCTGAATCCCTTTTCGACAAGATATGATGATGAAAGTGCAACAAACATCAATTTTTCAGTTTGAAAATTATGGGAATAGCGTTCAGAAACTTCCTTCCTCATCCTGAATGCACTATATCCACATTGGGTGAATATGGCATTGCATTCGATATCCTTCTGAAAATCGATGAATTCTTCTTGAAATTGTGGATCCAAAGTTTCTATATTTGTTCTAAATGGATTTATCACAAAATTAGGGATAACTAACTCGGTTAAATCTTTGAATCGAATCAACAAATCTTCGCTAAGGGAATCAACATGTGAACAGTAAATATGAATGTTGTCATCTCTAATGATGTTATTATTTGCCATATCCAGTTCACTTAAACAAGGTAACTGCCCAAATTCACGACGCGCAGTATTCTGTCGGAACAAGGTTAGTTTACTTAAGAATAATAGAACAACGCCCTTCTCTTGAATAAGAATAGTATTATTTCCTTGTAGCTGCTTATTCACTATATTCAGTTTCTCAAATATGTCAGCTAAGTAAGCCACATCAGTCCTTATCATTTTAACCATTTCTGCCAGAGTTGAATCGTATTCTTCTACTAGGAACTGGACTATAGAATCAAACAGTTGATGGAATCGTTTCAAACAATTACCTTTAGAAAGCCACCTAACTTCAGTATGGAGAAGGAGGCGTTTGTAATCTTCATCATTGTTTTCACAAAGTTGCTGAAAGATGCGATCATTCAGTGAGTTCTTTTTGATTTTGTTCGTAGCAGTAATCACGATTTGCAAAGACTGGTGAAGATTAGGTGCTAGGTGCTTGGCGATCAAATCTTGACGATGTATGACACAATGAATAGAGAAAACCTTCGGCACAGCTCGTTTCAGATGAGCTATGAAACCACGATGACGTCCAATCATTGAAGGTGCTCCATCAGTAGCACACGCAATAATATTTCCCATTGGTATGTTCTTCTCTTCACAAAATTGCTTTACCACCATAAATATTGTCTCACCTTTAGTATCTGTTTCTAGTGGCTTGGAGAAGAGCATTTCTTCTTTTGATACACCATTGTGGATATATCGTACATATGCCATAAGTAAGTCTTCATTGTCACGCAGGTTGACTCATCAAGCTGCAAAGCGAATTCCGTTGTTTGTAAAACTTTACACAACTGTTGTTCAACATCTATAGCCAATTCTTCGATCCTCCTCGAAACTGAGTTATTACTTAAGGGAATTGATCTAACTACACTAGACGTATCTTGATGCATGACAGTAGATATAACCTCTCTTATAGCTAGAAGGATGAGCTTTTCACCTATTGTATGAGGCTTTCCACATTTGGCGATTAAAAGAGATATATTGTAAGAAGCAACGAGACCATCGTCATTTTTAGTAGTAATTTTCTTAATCATTCAATCTATAGAACTAGATTTGCAAACTGCTTGCTCAAAGTCTGGAAATATTTGAGATCCTTGCCTTTCTTATCAGGGTGTTTCTCCGTCAAATGGCCGCACATACGTGAAGGTTTCATGCCCTAATTAGAGAACACTTGATTGCAGAGTAAAGAAAGGGTAATTGTTGATCAGTAGGTGAAGTGATGAAACCAAATTTCAGATAATCTATGGAGTATTGATGGCATTTCTTCTGCGGTTTTCAGCCATGATTGGATATGCAAGAAAAATTGTGTCTACTATTGAGGTAATTAATGATATAACATGGTATGATCACTTTTTATAACTTCTTTGTTAAGAAGCCGTCTGAACTGTTAATTCAAAACAAAGAAACAATACCATTGAAAGCATTGATTGATTGTAAATGGTGAATACTTAGCTCTTCTTGTGGACAACGTGTTAAAATTGTCATCATGGGTAAAGTGCACAACATATTAATGATACAATAGTATTTCGCAAAATTTACAGATATTGGAATAAATCTTCATCCAACGGCTCATTATCTTGTCAGCGCCCCCCACAGCGTCCCCTTCCTCCATAGCGCCCCCTGAGGCAAAGCAAACGCCTCCCGGGGGGCGTTTAAGCCCCCGTTGGGAACCACTGGTCTAAAGCTTCAGGAGTTATCTCTCTCCAATCTTGAATTATCTGTTTCTGCAGCATTTTTAGATTTGTTAGGCGTTCCATTGTTCATAGCCTTGTTATTAGAAGTGTCCAGAGATTTCGATTGAGCTTGAATCAGGCGAATTGGCAGGACAGATGTACTTCTCCCAGAATTTGCATACATTATCTTCGAGCCATTCTTGACATTATTTTGAGGTGTGTGCTGGTGCTCCATCTTGCTGGAAAATCGCAATTGGCATGTTGGGCAACATTTTTTTCTCTAATGGGTTACCTGTAATTCTCTTCTTTTGAATCTCCCCTATGCAATATTCAGTTGCAACAGTTTGACCGAGGGTAGGATATGGAGTTCTGATAAAACTCGATGGGACATCACCCCCACACTTGTAATTTTCCTGGAAATTTACACTCACAAAATGCGAGACTTTATCTCTACAATCTGACCGAGTTCGAACATTCTGGCGGTTAGGGGGATGAAATAATTCGAAGGATGATTCATCTGATAAAAACACTTGCTGCCAATCATTAATTGACAAATTTCTCCTCTTCTGGCAGAACTTCAACCGAGCGATTCTGTGATTTTCGGTCAATAGTGGAAGAACCTGAGGTTGATAAGGCTTGAGTCTGAGATTTATCCGTAGATAGCTATGAATACACAGTGGCACGAAATGACAGCTTGATGAAAATAGCAAATTACGTAACAGATATGTAGTTACGATGTATTATTGACGTATAGATTATCTACCCTATACAACAGATTTACACTATCCGAATTTATATACGGCTTCGGAATCACTAGTTATGACGTCATTGGAATGTCGATATAGTTTTGGAAATACACTTAATCATCCTCTATTATGACGGAATTAACAATAAGATCTTGTTTACTAAGAGTATCCCTGTTACTTGAGGCACTTTTCCGCATTTTTCTGTTTAGTAGAAGAATCGGAACACTTTGGCAGATGATCCGTGAGAAAAGACATTTTAAGTTTTCTTCAAAAGAAAACTTCGTCAATAGACGCTCTCTAAATCTTCCGAGTAACTTACTGCTTGACTCTAGACCTTCCTCTGATAACTGTTCCAGTCCATAACTATCAGTAAAATCAGAAATCATGCTTGCTGCATGAGCTAACAGTTTGTGCATTGTAGGGGTTATATTAGCCCAAGAAAAATTGCGCCAAAATCAGCTGATAAAGTTCGCGACATACCAATGAGAGTTCGTCTGTGTGTATTCTTCTATTAGAATTATATACCCGTAGGATGGCTCCAAGGTAGGTGTGGATATCAGTGATCACTTGTTTGTAATTTGATGGTAATACTGTCAAAATCCAGTATAGGAAGTCACTCTCACTATCAACTTTTCTCACTAAGCACCGCCTCACGACATTTCCTGTTGTAGAAGTTCCACCTTGTTAAGAAGCACAATCAATCATCAAATTAACTTTTCTTTTAACAAACCGCAAATAAAACTCTTGGTGTATTGGACTTTAGTAGAAGTTAGGGACAATTTAGTCACTCCAGCAGTTAGATGGCTTACCAGGGACATAAACCAACTGAAACACCTAAGGTATGCGTGTAATGGTGGGCCTGGGATTATGTCTATATCACATAAAGGTGCATGCGTAAGATTAAACCTTTCGTTAGAACTTAGTGAGAGAAATCGCTCTTCATCAACTTCTTCAAATACGATCCTTGCATCACTGACAAACCTGTTGATGGGAAAGCCATCCTGGACAAAAGTTAAATGTTGCTTCTGCTTGAATGTAGTTGTGCAAAACTGAAAACAAGCTCTTCGTGCACCACTCAAAATTTGAGCCATTTTCCATCAATTTGTGAACGCAAAATTTGTACACAAGCAGTGATACCATTAATCAGATTTAGACCATTATTTCGATGTACTCAGTCTCTTTGTTCACCATTGTCGACATAAGAAAGCCTACGTTTTCTAGATTTTCTTGAAGAGCAAGTATGGTTATTGGCCTTATCGAGAATGGGGAATTCGGAATAGAGTTCTTCCAGAGGAGTTTTCCTTGGTGATTGGGGATAGAAAGCACCTTAAACCCAAATAATAGAAAGTTCTTGGTTGTTAAATCGGAATGGGATGTTGCTTGTTGATAAACGCGGTGGGAACCTGACCCATCTAACCCATCGGATATCCGAATCTTAAGTGGTTGGTCATCACTGTCAACGAGAGTATTTGTGAATATCACTGTTTGAGTGTTATCTGTGATAGGGCATACCAATTTCCAACCGGATACTCTCTTTCCACTATTACCATCTCATCAGTTATGCTAATTTGACTACGATTGATTGCGACTATATTGTAATCAGGGAGGGTGATATCCTCATTAATTAATATACATCTTAGGTCGATGTATTTTGATTTCCCAATTTCTAATGAGTCTAGTAAGAAGCAAGACGAATCTAAAGAGAGTTCCTGTTGAAATTTCCTAATCCATGACTCCGGGCAATTAGATTTTTGCTGATATTAGCAGTGCTAACATCATGCTCTTCATGTGAATACAACAACATTAAGTAGCTAGAAAGCATCTTAGGTGAAACTTCTTCCCGTTGTACAACAGCTTCCAGATGTAATTTCAGGTTGGCTAATGGATATCGCATACCTTATTACTTAATTCGCCGATGTGCTTCCGAGATACTCGACTAAAGTCTTCCTCGAATACAATTGTGGATTCCTTGAAGGGTCTATCCCCATTTGAAGACTGTGGAATGTCATCCATTTGAGGATCCCTACAAAGGAACATTCCTCCTAAGATGCTAAGTCCTTCTCTTTCAAATATATTTTTCTTTCAGACTTAATATTCGAAATTGTCGGCGGAAAAGGTCACAGTTTGACTCTTCAAAATTATATTTAGTAATAAACTCAAGAGCAATCGTACAAAACGCTTTCCCCGAGTTGGACATATATAAATTGAAGGCTTCTTTGGTGTTCACTAGGACGGAGAAAAATTGAAACTAATTAATTATCACCCATAAGATAAAATTTATTTCTAACATAAGGGCTGTAAATTACGGGACGATCAGTAGAAATAGATGCAAAACTCAATCAGCGCCAAGTTGCGCCAGGCTAGAACTAAGTTTATTTTGTTTCAAATATAGCTTTCTTAAAAATAAAATCTAATTTACAACGGGCGACAACAGGCAAAGATAGTTGTGGCATTTCAAACTCAATTGACCAAACATAATCACAAAATTATTTGGAATTTCTACCTAGTTTATCTGAAAAGCTAACATTATAATTTCCTAGCCATGTATTTCATTATAATAGCCACAAAAAGTACTTCAATATGACAGGCTACAATTTTCATATACAAAACTAACACACGATTATGTGTCGAATTCCTTTGGCTACTTTGAGAAACCTTGATTTTTGTGTTTTCATCATGTTTGAAGTTACTCATCTATAAATAACTATTGTTCCAAAGTAAGACTATAAATATCATTATAGGCTGTATTTCTGGGTTTCCAAGTATGCTGAATAAGATAGGATTAATTAAATATCAAATATCATGGTCAAATATTTCGCAATTTCCACCTGTTGTGCCATTGTGGAATAGTAACTTGGAAAGCCGGAAACCTTTAAATTTCAAGATATGGGATAGTTTCCGTGTTGATTTTGTTTTTTTCCAACATTTTTCTTCAAAACAATTTTGAGATTGTTTCTAAGACCGTTTCTTCCCGCGGCCACTTCTATTTGTAAGAGAATCTCCCTTCTTAAAACGAACGGTTCGCATCCAGACTCGAATATTATTTGCCAACTGACTTTGGGTCATTCCATCCTTTATCATGCCCATTGCCTGATGGCGCAAATTTGATACTGGCATTTTGACTATTTCTTAAAAAATTTCTGTTAGAAACAACTACAAACTTCATCAATCAAAAAGTAACAAAACATTCCAAAATATACTTAAGGTACTGTCTACAGGTACAGTATACATTGTATTTATTCAAGTAATAATAATAAAGTACATTAGAATATAGGAAATAGTTATACTGTATGGTCAAAATAGAGGAAACAATTTCTTAAACCCTGTATATCGAATTAATGGATTCCAATGAGTAAACTGAAAGAAGACGTAACTGTTTTCCCACATTATATTATCGAAGTGTACGTTATAAACAAATTACCTAATGGACAAAACACTAAAAACTCACCATCCCATCAGCAATTTGATAGGCAAAGTCCAAAATATCTGTTAATGTTAATAATCCGAACCATCCAATATATGTTGGTCCTGTAGTCATAGTCTGAACCTAGAAATAGATATTAAAGGAATCAGATAAATACACAGAACAGGGGTAGCCGACCAAACTTCCAAGGATTCCCAACTATTCTTGAGTATCTATTTGATGTGAATCATATAAAATAAACATCTTATACAGTAAAGATAAACTGGATAGACTGGAGAATTTGAGAAGAATTCTGATATTCCCGCTAATGAGGTTAGGGCACCGAGGGGGGCAAGACGCCCTGATCTCAAAGGACTTATGTCCGGTATCATGTTGAGGATTGAAATTGTTAGTAAATTTATGGTTGGGTTCAACTGTTGAGGTAAATTTCTTGAATACTTGAAATTGTACTTATTTTACTTGAGTAATGAAATTTTAGTAACAATTCAAGTAAATCTACCACTTAGCATTGATAACACAGGGCTACAAAAAATATTATATTGCAGTTGTTTATATTTTGATCACTGATTTAGACTAATTTAGGTGCGCTGATTTTGAATATCTATTCAGTTTTTTCACAAACATATAGCTACATCTTCAGAAAAATTTCGATTTTGCCAAAAATTCATCATGATTACATATTACAACAATAACATTATGTACATAGTATATATATTCAAATAGTCTTATTTGCTTATTGGCTTTTAACTAGTCTGTTATTCTTTTTTGTTGATACGTCGAAAAGAAAGTGTTTCAATTGTCCAGACATTTTTTGTTATATTTGTGGTTTCTATACTCCGAAACTTCAGATGCAGAATATTACTGAAATTGTGAATAGAGCTTACCATGCGTATTACAAAGTTAAGCTGGGCGACCAGGACAAAAGTTGGGCACCTCATAAGGTCTGTAAATCTTGTGTAGAATTCTTGAGGTCTTGGAGTAAAGGTAAAGAGAAACACCTCCCTTTCGGAATTCCTATGATTTGGAGAGAATCCAAAAATCATTCCGATGATTGTTATTTTTGCATGGTAAATGTTATGGGCTGCAAAAAGAGTGACAGACACCTACTGGATTACCCAAATTTAGAATCTGCTATTCGACCAGTCCCTCATTATAGTGATCTACCTGTACCAATATTCACAGAATTTCTCGGACTCTATGATGATGAAGATGGTGCCAATTCGGAAGAAGTCAATGATCATGACTGTGAATATGATGTTGATTTTCAAGGTCCTTCCTCGGAGCCTTCTCTCTTTAACCAAGCGGAATTGAATGATTTAATTCGTGACCTTGACCTCTCGAAAGAATCTTCTGAGTTGCTTGCATCTAGATTGAAAGAAAAGAACCTACTCCATCAAGGAACAAAAAGTAACATCATATCATTACAGGGAGCAAGAGTTTCAACAGTATTTCTGCGAAAGGAATAGTTTGGTGTTTTGTCCAAATGTTGAGGGTCGTCTACTGGCAATGGGAGTTCCGAACTACAATCCAAGTGACTAGAGGCTGTTTATTGACAGCTCCAAAAGGAGTCTGAAATGTGTACTACTCCATAGTTGAAATATATTCGGTTCATTTCCTATAGGATATTCAGTTAAACTCAAAGAGGAGTACAATAATGTGAAAGAGATATTAGAGATTACTAATTACACTGCACATGATTGGGTCATCTGTGTTGATCTCAAAATGGTCAACTTTCTATTAGGACAACAATCTGGGTTCACTAAGTGCCCCTGTTTTCTTTGTTATTGGGACAGTAGAGGTAGGAACAGCATTGGATAAGGGAAAGTGGCCTCCGAGAGAATGTTTGCAAGTAGCGGACAAAAATGTAATTAATAACCCTCTGGTACATACAAATAAAATAATTCTACCTCCTCTCCACATTAAGCTTGGTTTAATGAAGAATTCATCATAGCACTGGATAAAGACAGATATTGTTTTTAGTATATCCGAAATTATTTTCCAGAAATCAGTGAAGAGAAGAAAACGGCAGGGATATTTGAAGGTACACAGATTCGCAAGTTACTTAGGGACAACAGCTTCAAAGATTCAATGAACGAGGAAGAGAAGACAGCGTGGCAGGCTTTCTCTAATGTCGTTTCTAATTCCTTGGTAATAAAAAGGCATCCAACTACAAAGAACTAGTCACAGAGTTAGTCGACAGCTATCATGCTCTAGGCTGTAATATGAGCATTAAAATTCATTATTTGAGAGACCATCTTGACAGATTTCCGGGTAATCTAGGTAATATGAGTGAAGAACAAGGTGAACGATTCCATCAAGACATAAAAGTGATGGAACAGCGATATCAATGAAGATGGGACCACATATGATGGCAGATTACTGTTGGTACCTAAAAAGAAATTGTCCTAACGAATAACATTCAAGAAAGTCAAACAAGAGAAAATTTTTAGATTGAATAGTGCTCAGATTACATGTTTATAGTATCACTTTCTTCCATTCATATTAGTAACAATTATATAATTATTCTTAGCGAATGAAATATTGACATTTTCAGAAATTTAATTGATGCAATCTAACATATAAGGGTTGAAACCAATTTTGTTCTATAAATGTAGTAATGGGATTGTGAGACAACTTGACGCATTAGGAGAAACTGACTTAATAATCGGAATCAGCAACACAGAATTAGTATATATCAGTTGACAAAATCAATACAACTAAAATGTGTACGCCTGTGTATTCACGAGTAAATTACATATTCTCAAATATAATTACAACTCACCAACTATTTATGTATTATGTTTTATTTACAAGTCAAGTAATAGCTCAATTTGTGAAACCATAAGGTTTCTCTTGTATAAACCTGTTGTAAACAAGGCATATACAAACTATTCAATCTAGTCGCCAAAATTTCTTCCTGGCTGACTTGTCGTTTCTCGAACTCTTGGGAATTCATTTTGAGTATTACTACACTTGTATTAGTGCTAAAGGAGGAGAATTTGCATTCAAATTTTAATTCAAAAGTACTCAATCAATCAATGGTTTAAATTTAACTTGTACTTGTACTAGGACGTAATTACTTAAGATTTTCAAAATTTCTAGTTCCAACGATTACGTTCTCTCGCACTTATTATATTTCAAAGGTTATTACTCATCCAGGTACTGTAGCGTCAAATTAACAATTATTTACAAGATTACATTGGTCTAAGACTTTTTTAGGAACGGAATAACATAACAAAAGTTTAGTGATGTTGTTATATTCAGTATTGAAGGCGGGTTGACATGAGAAGCCAATTTGACGTAATTATCAACTAATTTTAGACAAGAAAGCACGGAAAGCTTTCATAAATATTATTAAATAATTACATGATTTGTAGACAAGCATAGTAAATTAGCAATTGTTAGACTATTTTTCATGTTATAAATTCGTACACTATGAGAGCAGCGGCATAATGCGGGACCAGAGCCCGAAGATTCTCCCAGGGGCTCTAGCGGGGAAATGTATTTACATATAAATATTTGAACGTGGGAGTTATATGGCGGATTTCTAGCCGATATTGGTGCTGTATCGCATACATCTATATTACTTAGGAATTAAGAACTGAATAGGAGTCAATTGAAACTCTCTCATTTTCAAGGCCAAAATAACCATTATCCATTAAATCATAGATAAAACTATCTCATAAATCTCTAAATAAAATACAGACTTGGCCTCGAAAATGTTATATACAAATTTCATTTGAGAATATTCCACGTTTGTAATGGTAAGTTGACAATACTAGAAGTGTATTTAGGAGTTTTGACTGATTGCATTACGTAACTAAGTTCATGACCGCCAGGTATGAATATATGACCTCGTACAGCATGTGGTGTCGTGACAGGAGAGGGGAGAAATAGTTGAGTCGTCGTATTTATAAATGGATAAATATGTAATTTTGCACCAAGGAAAGAGCTTAATAATAAGAGGGTCACTCAGGAAGTTCTTTCTTTAGCATGTTATGTTCATTGTATTGAAACAATACTATCACATATTTGTCCATTTCAGCAAAAATCCACAATGAGATTTGACTACGATCAGTTGAATTTAGCTAGATCTAATGAAATGGATGACTAATAAGATATCTCTATGGCATCAGTATGTGCGATCAGATGATGGTTGAGAAATTCTTATCCGAATTTTTGGGATCCAATTTGATCGTTTAGGAAGAAAGAATTTGTAAACTTTGCAAATCAAGAACCCATAATATATATCATATTTAATGTACTAGTTTCCATGGCAATTGGATGGCATATTTCGCATGGCAGCGTGGTGGGAAGTAAGCACTTGATAAATAGAGCATCTCTCTATAGAAGGTTCATATAAATTTTAGAAATATGAACGGAAAAACTCTGGTGAACATAATCGCGATGCATTTTTGCAGAAAGATCGGGATAACGATCTCCGATCACTTTTAATGAATGATAAGATATCATAATTTAGGCAATTAAAAGGCAAACTCGTATACCATATTCCTATAAGTCATTAAATGCTTAATTTGGCTCTATCATAGTGATATCACATTTCCACTTCTCTTTTCTTGCCTTCTCGGGGACATGTAACCCTAATTACTTTGGAAATGTTTTAGCTTAGTAGTCAAGTCTCACTGATCCTAAGTGAGACTCTTGTATTTTGAACACCTTCTCATTTTCATTTATCAATTTACTTTGTAATTGTGTGGAAAATTTTAAGATATCACAGTAATTCGCAACGAAATGATTACTCTTGCTCCATTATGGTGGGTAGATATTGGGCACTAATTATTCGATCCCCATCACTTTCGTGCAGTTTTGGATTAGCTATTATAGAATAAAAATGCTGCTTTTCAAGCTGTGATTAAATCAAGTTTTCAGGGAAATTAATGCTTGACAGTTGTATATAATGACAAAAGCGAATAGTAAATTGAAAAGAAATGCTTGGTATGAATGGAATGTGAACACATTCCTGCCGTGATAAGGATGTGGTTCTGTTTGTTGAGGCTATATTGAAAAAATCATGAAACCTATGGCTCTAAGGTTCTGCTAGTATTTTCATAGTAGTCAATCTCTTATTCACTAAGAATATAGTTCATTTGCTTTTAACAATACCTTTTGAGAAATGTGGACATTTTCTCTATACAGGTTGTTTCAAAAGTATTGGCACCTCGAGTAACGTAAATTATATACTACATAGCATACACACACTATCGATTTTATTGGCCAATATAATCACCATGCAATTCTATTACTTTCTAATCTTATCAAGCATGCCAGGAAGTAAATTATTTAAAATATCCACATCAATACTGATCCAGGCCAATTTGAGGTTCCGAATTAGGTTCTCAATTGTGTTAACTTGACTCAACTTATCCACCTTATCAGCTAATATAAATCATAAATTCTCGATAGGATTTAGATCAGAAGAGTTGGCTGGCCACTCACCTTTCTTCCAAAAGCGGGGGAAATTGTTTGTGTACCATTCTTGCCTAGCTTTAGTCGTGTGTGCTGGAGCACCGTACTGCATGAATAAACAATCCGACATGTTTAACAACATTGATCTTTCCACAATGCTACCTGTACAGAGGAATGGATAATGGCATCAAGACAAGTAACCCCTAGTATATTATCACGGTAATATGCTGCGTCTACAGATTGCTTTTGAGGAATTATGTGCAATTCTGACAAGGCACGGTATTTCAACTCTTATAATCTATTTGAATGTTCAACTGGAAACGTCCGGGGAGCCTCAGTTCTTGTTCTTGGACTTGGTTAAGTTGACAAATGTTGAGAGTACAAAAGGGATTCATTCCGAATTAGTTGCTTGTTTGAAAAGGCATACATTTGGATTGAATATTTGCAAAAAACATTTTATTGCCTTCACTTCTGGCGGAGCCAGCGTCTTAACTGGGCGAAAATCAGGAGTTATGGAGCTACTTGTGAAGGATTTTCCGAAAATTATAACATGGCATTGTTTGAATCATCGCTTGTAACTGGTAGTTAATGATGCCATTGCAGGTTTGAATGGAATAAATCATTTCAAAATGTTCATTGAAAAATTATACTCAGTATACAGTGAGTCACCCAAAAACAAACGAGGGTTGAAGGAAATTGCCGAGAATCTAGATTCCAAACTCCTTAAGATTGGGAAAATACTGTGCACAAGATGGGTCGCTAATAGTTATCGAACCGTGATGGCAGTTTGGAATAATTAAGAAGCACTCTAAGTGCTTTACAAGACTAAAATAGCGGAGAAGGGAAAAAATTCTCCAATGCAGGAGGGCTTAAACAAACGACTTCAATCGCCAGAATTTTTATTGGACTTGGCGCCATGCATGATGTTTTGTTGAGCTCTCCGAGCTTTCTGAAAACCTACAAAACCGTTCAATTAACATCGTCAAAGCCGACAGATGCATTCGGAGATCCATGAGAAGAATCGAATCATTGAAGCGTAGGTTTGGAACGAAGATGATGATAACTAACGGTTCAATCAAAGATAGGATATTTGGGATTATTAACCTAAGTTCGAATCGTAGACATATGTGTATTAACGCGGATGCATTTATTGACAAATTGCTTGATTCAATGAAAGATCGCCTGTTTGCCACGAATGCAGCTGGATCTGTTCGAACACATGATGCCTACAAGAACCGAATTGACGAAATTAGCGTTCTTTTGCTTGACTATTGGCCTCAAGATATTTGTTTTGACTATGGTATAGAAGAAGTACGATCACTTTGTAATTGGTTCAGTCTCGCAAGAAATTCAACAGTGTCTGCATCCCAAGACTATGTTGGCAATCAAGGACGACGAGTTCCTGATGATCTTTATCCCCTACTGAGATGTTGTTCTTGTATTCCAATTTCATCAGCGGAATGCGAGCTTGGATTCAGTCAAATGAACTTAATAAGCACCTCCACAAGAAACCGTCTTCTCAGTGATCGGGTATCACACTTGATGATTATAAAGTTACATGGTCCACCAATTGACTCTTGGAATCCAGATAAATATGCCAAATCTTGGTTACGAGAACATCATACAGCAGATGACCAAAGAGTAGAAAACACAAGAGGAACGAAACTGACATAGAAGAGAGAGAAGCGAAGAAGTTACTTTGGGAGCTACTGTAGACATGATCTGATAATTTACGCTTTCTTTTATATCACTAGCACAGAACAAACAAAATTGTAGTTGGTTTAATTGGAATTCCTCGTCGTTGTATGGTAGTAATAGTTTTTGTATTTAAACATCTGAATGTAATTATTACAGCATTGTTCTCGCCTAGTGGATAGAGTGTTCTCCTACTAATATTTTTGGGAAAACATCATGGCTCCCAACTATCTGAAGTACCAATTTTCAATTATTGACACTGATATAGGTCGCGGACTTTGGTATGTAAGGCTAATCTACTTATTAGTACCGTATTTCCCTGGATATCCGCCTGGTACCAGAAAAGGTCCAGAACTTGTGAATATATATTAATTACAGCCCTCTAGAAATACTACTTGATGAAATTTTCCGTTCTATTATTTTTCTCCAAATTAGGAAATTAGTTTCCAAAATCATCAGTATTTTCCAAATTTGTAAAAACACTCACACAAAATGGCCACGAAAAGAACTCATAAAGTTAATGTGGTAGTACACCCAGTGCCGGATTAAAGTCTTCGTAGACCCTAGGCACTTCGGGTACAAAGCAGTACTAGTTTTTGTGAATCATAATCACACATGTGCAATTGTGGTTTCAACCCCGGGATCGCTAGATCATCATCGTAAATTTGAATTCATGAATGCATCCCGTATTAAAGTCATAACCAGGTTTGAACATGAGGTCAATCCAGATATCAGTATTCGAATCCCTATGTGCTTATCGAGGAATAGTTTACTATTTTTGTATAATTTATATTTAATAATTAACATCTAGATAACTTTTATGATATTTTCTCAATTACTTGTTATTACCTGAAAATGTCTGATGGTTACCGAAGAAAACATGACTCTGGACATACCAAAAGGAAGCAAATAGTGCCAAGAAAATGCGAAACGAAAACAGGCGGGCTCATGTTTAATAATTCACTTCAAAGAATGGAACAAATACCAACTCTACTGGTTCAACCAGTCTTTGTACTGAAGTTGAATATATTCCGGGAATTTATTCACAAGATATCGGTATTTCTGTCGATGTAGCTACTTTGCAGCATGAGTTGTGATGAATTTGCTCAAACTGCGCCACCCTACTTTGGAGAAATATTTCCAGTAGGATAAAACTTGAACAATTTTTATTATTTTCCCTGAATTTTTGGCTAATGGGGTTTTAACTAAAGACAATTTTTTGTATTGTCAGATTTTGAGGATGAGTTAGCATTTGAAAATTATGACGTCATATTTAATTCCAAAAATATTCACATTTATTCCGTTTCTTATAATTCATTACAATATAAGATATTCCAAATAGTATGTTGTTTCAATAACAAACACTAGTAACTAGGCAACGAATTAGTTATTGTGATTCGCACATATTATATAAGAATGTGATATGATGTTAACTACAAAAATGTATATTTTAAACGTAAATTAGTGTATATCAAATTATCTCACATAATTACTGTCATGCAAAGCTGCAAAATGTCACTTACACTTCACGAAGTAAATAAATTATTTCTGGATACCAAGCAAGGGACATCGAAATGCTAAAGTAGGTGTCAATTTTGCAAGTAGGATAATTGGAGAAAACTTGGAATCGAATCACAATTACCAACATTCTCAAAAGAAATTAAGAACCTCTTTTTGAGGTGCAGTCGCCTTATGGAACGAATGCAAGATGATCAGTGCGGAAATAATCTTAAACAAATAGTTCTTAAACGTCAGGACTATATAACAAGTACTGAAACTTCAGCCCCCGAAAGCTCTAAACGAAAATCCCTAGAAGATTTGCAAAATCAGATTCTAAATATCTAGACCTCGAGAGTACTGGTATTATGGACGTGTTATCTCAATTAGCTTGTTCAGAGGATATCAGCATTATTCAGTAGTTTGGTCAGATATTATATTTTGTTGCAGTTGCTAAACCAGGATACCATAATATTGATCTTATTGCATAAACAATTTCTGAAGGCGATAATCTTGAGAACCTTCACTCCAACAAATTGGTTTCGTCCGAAGAGTCAACATTCCTTGCATATAACCTCAATCTGGGGAAAATGAAATGGATGGATCTAAGGTATTGATAATTTCAGATGTTTTAAAGTTAGCCAGTTGGCCTAAAATACGTGATTTTCCTACAACTCTAGCACCTCCATTAAAATTTTACCCATCAATTTCAAATCGAATTGGAGTACTAGTAAACTACATGGATCACATAGTAAATCTCTTGAAATGTATCATCACACACTCTATACAATCTATTGAAGAACCCCTGATGTACCCGCTTAACTTTATGGTTAAACATGGTGCAGATGGGTGGGAAGTCACAGGGTGCCTATTCTTAGATCTCAAACAGCTCGTGATCGTTCACGTTTTCTCTTGTTTATGGTTTCTCCTCTTGAATTGAAAGATTGCCAAGGTCCTATTATCTGGTCTAATCAATACCCTAATTCTAGATTCTCCAACCAGCCAATCGCATTGTTATCTCAAAAAGAGAAAATTGAAAGTGTCACTTCTCTAATGAATTTCTTGAATTCACAAATTGACGAACTCATTTAACTTGCTTCGAGAATGAAAGTGGACATGTGAATATTCAAATTAAGGCCTCAATATTAGATGGTTAAATATGCGCCATATTTACTGATCGCGGTGGTGCTGCTTGTCAGTGTTGCTTCGCAGGTCAAACTAATGTATCAGACCCTGAAGTTGCAATATCAGGCTTTCCGCTTAATTACACGTTGCAAGCGATCAAGGATATTATCTTAGAGCTAACTTCTGATGGAAAGAGCCTATAGCTTATCCTTCCCGACAACGAGCTAGAATCACTCATCAACCTGCCAGTACAATTGAAGTCTTTCCTATTGTACCCTTGCACTCACACTTACATATACTTGATTGGTTCCTGAAAATATTATACCGGATAGTAGCGGGAAGACGTAGCTGGGCTGATCACGTATATATTAGGGTAAGTCATAAAACTGATTACACAACGGATTAAAGAAGTTCGAATATTCAGTTTGACCAACCTGGAGGAAGTGGGAATACTAGCATTGGTAATCCCGTTCGTTTGTTTATTTCTGATGATCTACCTTTTACAACAGATATCTCCTTTATACCTCAAGAAGACGTTAAAAATTTGAAATTTTTGCATAGAAATATTTCTCCTCTTCTTCGTGAAACTAATTCCTCTCAGAACATCAATGTTAGTAACTTCAAGGCACTATGTGAAGAAATATATCTCTTTCTATTAGATCCTTACCCCTGGGTTTCAATAACTCCCACAGTGCATACATTTCTAACACATACCTATCAATTAATAGAACTGAATGATAATCGTGGCCTTAAGAAATTCTCTGAATAAGGTTTGGAACAGGCAGATAAGCTAATACGGAGGTTTAGTGAGACCATACATCAATTCAGAATTTACACTAACTACTAAAACTAAAGGACTTTACAAATCCAAACCACAGTGTGAAATGCAGAGACTTAACAGCACTCTACCATAAATTCGGTTCTACTTGGAATGGTCCATTCCTTTTGCTTCTAAATGTAATAAATCTTACCGAAATACCGAATTTAATCATGTTTTAGAAGGGACCTACTATTCTTAAATGGTATTCTCGTGATTAGTAATTGTTCCCAAAATAAGGTGGAATTTTGATAGAATTTGAGGCATTTCCCAGTTACTCTGCGATTCTGTTTAACGAATTCTTGCGATATCTGAAATTTTAGTGATAATAGACCTCTACATTATATAATTTTGGATCCACAATTGGCGAAAGCCTATTCATGAATAATACACTATTGAAACCTAACTCTAGAGGTTGATAAGCTCTAACGTCATATTCGGGATTCACTTCATATAGTAAGTTACTTCATAACTATGTAAGGATAGGTGATTCAACCTTTGTAAATTATAATCAAATTCAGGCTTGAAATATGGCCAAAATCGTGCAAAAAGGATATACATATGTTTGAAAAACATAATTACATAAGTATGTTGGTACTGCATGTATTGTGTGTAATTTACCCAGTTAGTGCAAGGTACCTCAATCAGATAATAAACATCTATACGAATGTTATGTCATCCAGGGTTATAAAGTTTGTGACAGTTTGTGTCGGTAATGACGAAAGTACCAGTTTGCCCCCTAGGACAGGCATTGTGGTTGTGAAGGTATGAAGAAACATCATGAATGTGCAAATACTTTAACGTTAACCAAAAATTGTCTTAAATTCTCGACAGTGTTTTTTGTGGGTTTGTTCAAGTTGATCGAAGCATTGGTGAGACCTACGAACTTAAAAATTCATATTTGTGTGAACAATGGTCCAACATAGAAGATTAAATTTCTAAGAGAATTTGACTTATCACTGAAAAATGAGACAGAATGTACTATCGAATGATAAATGAATATAACCTGAAAATATTGCTTAGATCATCGACCCCAAGATCAGTTAGGGTCTGGTCCATTTCGGTATTTACACCAGCGGGTCAGTGGTGTACGCCGACTTGAAAAGAAGACAAACATTTAACTTTGAGTTTCACTACCTGTCCATAGGCCACAGTATGGAACTATGCGGTAATAGGTGAAAAATTGACTACGCTATTTACCAAAATGTATGTGTGCATTCGATCCCACACTATTTCAAACCTAGAAATATACCATTATTAGTTGTTTAATGAACTCATACTATGTCTAACCAAAGTCTCAAACTTAGGAAAAATTTAAAATTTGAAAACTTGAAAACCACAAATATATATTCTTCAAATATCCTTGCGATATTTCAGCATTCCTGGATTCTACGTCATTCAATGGCATTTATCAGTATTCGTATGTATTATGTGATTAATTTTAACTCTTTTGCGAAACAAATTAAATCTTTGTTTTTTCATTCTCAAGCATTTTTGACCGTCTATTTTTATCCATATTTCGGCTCCTTGACCAACCTTTTAGGTCCCCGATCTTCCAATACAAGGAATTACAAGTTGGATACAAGACAATTTCACATAGTATATCTTTCTAAATTTCATTTTCAAAAATTCAAGAGCCTCCCAAAGGCGCCCACTTATACTTTTCTTGACATTAAATGTATGGGGCACACCGATTCGGACGAAATGTATTCTTAGAAAAATTACATTTTTGTTATAACATTTTATAATTAGTGTATTTCTAATTCATTAGTATCATTTCATGAAGTATCCAATGGATAAATGAATTCAGTATACGCATTGTTACTCAAGTTTATCAATAAATAGGGCTGTTGCATAGATTAGTGAGGCACGTAGAATATTGAGGCACTGTATACATAGACCATGGATGAATATCTACTGTAGAATATTGAGGCACGATAACAGAGGGAGAAACTATATACAGAATATGTAGTTGTCATTATGTGGTTTTCTTTTATTAATAGTATTTACGTATTTCAATCATGACTTGAAAATATACTTGTTTTTGACAACACATACGTGTACAGTGAAACCTCATTAATTATTATTACAAACGCGTCAATACGAATCTTCTGGTTAAGCAAGCAAGTAATTTTCCAAAATTTGGTCTTTTTTAATACTTTCCAACTGATTTCACGATTATTAATACAAAATTTGGATAAGATAAACGAATTCTGATGGTTTCTGACGTTCACATTAGTGAAGGTTATACTGTAATGAACAAAATTTAACTTGTTATTACACGGTTAGAATACAATCTTGCAATTTATGATATTACTCTACTAACCCAACAACTTAATACTAGCACAAAATAATGACTAATTGTATTTTATTCATTCTTGTATATTTGTTGATTCTTCTAAAGTTTCGCCATAAGTAGGTGTAGAACTCTCAATCATAGAAGTGACCTGCTCATAATGATTACAATAATTACAAATGTAAAGTGCGGTTGTTGGTTTCTTAGAGCCTTGAGCAAGCTCCAACGAACTTCTCGAGTTAAGTTGCCTTGATTTCCATAGCAGTTGTTTACAACATACACATCGACGTCAAGAATATTAGACAATGCTATTATTTCCATATCGCTACCCCAAGTTCCTTCTTAAGACACAAGATGTTCATTCATGAAGTATTTACAAGGATTAGTTAATTTTTGTTTAAAATACCAACCAATTCTAGTTACTCCCTCACTGGTGATAAAAAGTGTGCAATCGTTGAGCGAATTTCTAAGTGACTTGTCTGGCACCAGTTAATATTTAGAAATACATCGGAAAAGACAGTTCCCATCACCGACTATTCTTTCAGTTTCCCATGATGTATATTTACTGAGTGACAGTCAGGCTAGGTTTTGTGGTTGCTTGATGGTGGATATAAACACCAGTCCCAGAAACTTGCATTTATCACGAAGCCATTCTTCATTGACCACAGATATGATTGGACTTGAATCAAATAAAGGGATATAGGTAGAGATGTTTTCTGGGAATGTTTGCCACAACACCAAATTTAAGTACTCAATTACCTAAACAGATCATCATTATAATTATTGCAATATGGATGTATATACTCTATGCTAAATGTAAATTTGGATCAACTTACTAGAAAGAACACTACTTTGTGTGTGTATTTGGCAGCTTGGATGTTTGTAAAATGAGGATATAAGTCTGTCGTCCAATTGAGTAAAGTGTCGGTAATATCTCTCTTCTATAATTCTATAAAATCATTAATTTTGATTCCACTCTATGGGAATAATATACATATTTCATGATTAAAAGTATTCAAAAAATAAAAATAGCATTGGAATCACTGTATTAGAATAAGACAATCATATGTATATTTCTTCACTAAACATGTATCAAACTTCTCTTGTTGCTGAATATTAATGAATTCATATACAGAATGTTCAAGAGAAAGAACTACAATGTGTATATGTCATTGTTACATCATTTATTATGTGTATTTCATTAACAATAGATTTGAGCAAACACTATAACTTCGTGTAATTATACAAATACCAAGAAATCAAACTTAATATTTCGTATTCTTTGCAATCGAGTAGGAATTCAAACAAGAGAGTATTGCAGGTATAGGTGTGGAATACGTTGAGATTTTTATGAAGTTCCTGATGCAGTGGTGTCATGTAGGTGTGTCGCTCAATATTTTGTTTCAAAACTATCTAAAGTTAGATTAGAAATGGGCAAAATATATTCAAACACAGGTCCGGTGGAGGCAATACATGCGGTAGAACAAATGCCTGGCCGCATCTGCCAGGCCAGATTAAACTCATGATTTTTTTCATATTTCATACTAAACCTATTCGAACTCTTTAATTATTTAGTGAGGATCTACTCTATACAAATGTACAAACCTTGAAATTATTGAGGTGATAAAGTATTTTTTCTCTAGAAAATTCATAAAGTTTTCGTTGCAACATCTAAAGTATGTAAGTAATTGTAATAATTTCAGGATTTATACAATAAACTCGCATACCTTGGAAGGAATGTGATTAATTTCCATCGGGTTAGCTTGTCTGAGGGATTTTGGTTTTCGTTCTGTATACAAACGAACGAGGTCAATTGGTATGTTTTTGTTTTTCTTAGCACCTGAGATATTTTCACAAATAGTAATGTGTCTCTCAGTGACTTTACAGACTGCATGAGATCCAAAAAGTTTTGGTTTACTTTTCGTGTTTGGCAACCGTTTTAATTTGTTTATGTTTGCGTAAATGATCCTATCACCATCTTTATTAAAGACCTAATTTAATGGGTTAGATATAGCACTAATATCAAGAAATTGTAAGAAGCTCACCCCTTGGTATTGACTTTTTATCATATAGCAGTTTTTGTCTGAGTTGTTCAGAATGGATTTTCTCTGCAGCTGATTTGAATCGTGTGTCTCGAGTCTCATAGATACAGCTTAATTCTTCTCCTGGCTCAGAACATGGCGGGGAAATTCATCTTGATCGTCTATATAGTCATTTTTTACTGCTGCGATAGAATTTCTCTAAATATAGCGTCTTCCTGTTCAAAGTCTTCTATAGGATCAATAGCCAGGTTTGGATATGTAAACAACAGATCCACATGTTTTGACTCCCGTCCCCACATTACATTAAAAGGAGTTTGTCCATGTGACTTCTTCTTTGTAGAATTCATAGTGAGACATGCGAGCTTGAGTAATTGGGACCAGTGATTGCCTATCTTGACTTCCATCTTTGTTAACTTCCTAAGATCAATAAATAATAGCTTTTCAATATCCTTAAACACTGAGTAACTTGCCGATCTAATCTGCGGAATTATAACTTATGTTTTCAAGATTTTATTGTGTGCCTCTACCAACCCGTTAGCCATAGGATGATAGGCTCTAGTACTACGGTTGTCAATGTGTAGTTTGCAATGGAATTTCTGAAACAACTAAAGAAAATATATTAATTAATTAAGCATTTTCAGATATATTAAGTTCTAATATCACTTACACTGCTTGTAAACGCCGGGCCTTTGTCATGTTGAATAATATCCGGTAATCCCATTGTAGCATAGATATCTTGAAGATTTTGAATAACTTCTTCAGAAGTTTTCCTCTTAAGTGGCCTTACAACTACGAACTTGCTTAAGTAGCAAACTGTGACAAGAACATGCATAAATCCTTCGGAACTCACAAGGAGGTCACAAATCAAGTCCATGCCTAAGTTTTTCCATGTTCTAGAAGGAGGTTGAATGGGTTGAAGTTTCTTGGTTGATTTTGGAATTGTTGCTGTCACTTGGCACACTATTCCTTCAATTTCCGAATTATTGAGAATGAACTGTACTCAAGTAAGTTACTTACATAATCAATGATATGTGTATATAAGCTTTTCCATGTATATTGTTGCTGTATGGAATCAACAGTGGCACTGATTCCAGGGTGACCAACTTGATCATGATGTTTTTTGATTATATCATCCCTTTCCGTTTCTAACGGGACTTCCAAATCAACTATTGAACCATTGATGTCCACTTTCTAAATAATTGTTCTTATGATATTGCATCAATAACTCAAATATTTATATACAGTAGTGTTCGCCTATTTGCAAGCCAATTTTCAGCAAGGTTCCACTTGCCATTTGGCGAGCACAACTGTAGATTATAAATAATATTGAGGTTTTACCCTGTAAAGTTTGTTATCTTCACCGAGAAAATATCGTGAAACTTTTCTTAAAAAATTCCATCTTTTTGCAGAGGAAACTCCGTCAGGATCAGGATATGTTCTAACTTTTAAAAACTTTACAATTTCTTCATAAAATACTTCCATCTTTATTGTTACTTGAAAATTATTTACAATTTATATGTGAATTCGAAAAGCTATCTTGGTCACAAATGTGTCAAGTCATTATTACGTCAACACTACAAATAAATCGCATAATGATGACTACATATTCTGTATATAGTTTTCCCTCTGTTACCCTGCCTCAATAATCTGCAGTAGATATTCATCCATGGCCTATGTATGCAGTGGCTCACTAATTTATGCTACAGGGCTGGTTGATATAAACGCTCCCAAATTTACAACTCATTTATTCTTGAACCATAATTAAATCAAAATAACACAGATTACTTCATAGTCGAATTTCCGGAATTGCAACTAATAATCCGGTGCCATTTTTGAAATCCACAGTGTTGATTTACTTTATATGACAACATATTAACATATATCTTCAGTGTAAGTATCTATTGCATCATAATTGCCATTTTCCCACCCTGTGTACGCTTGACATATTTCTTTTAATAAAATCAATTTACGATCATAAAGAATTACAAATAATTTCAACTTATACTTCAATTAAATTGTCTGCTTGCCATTAAAAGGAAGAAATCTGCTCAATATAATTGGTTACAAACCTACTTACTACTTATATTCACTGATGTTTTCCCAAAAATATTAGTAGGAGAACACTCTATCCACTAGGCGAGAACAATGCTGTAATAATTACATTCAGATGTTTAAATACAAAAACTATTACTACCATACAACGACGAGGAATTCCAATTAAACCAACTACAATTTTGTTTGTTCTGTGCTAGTGATATAAAAGAAAGCGTAAATTATCAGATCATGTCTACAGTAGCTCCCAAAGTAACTTCTTCGCTTCTCTCTCTTCTATGTCAGTTTCGTTCCTCTTGTGTTTTCTACTCTTTGGTCATCTGCTGTATGATGTTCTCGTAACCAAGATTTGGCATATTTATCTGGATTCCAAGAGTCAATTGGTGGACCATGTAACTTTATAATCATCAAGTGTGATACCCGATCACTGAGAAGACGGTTTCTTGTGGAGGTGCTTATTAAGTTCATTTGACTGAATCCAAGCTCGCATTCCGCTGATGAAATTGGAATACAAGAACAACATCTCAGTAGGGGATAAAGATCATCAGGAACTCGTCGTCCTTGATTGCCAACATAGTCTTGGGATGCAGACACTGTTGAATTTCTTGCGAGACTGAACCAATTACAAAGTGATCGTACTTCTTCTATACCATAGTCAAAACAAATATCTTGAGGCCAATAGTCAAGCAAAAGAACGCTAATTTCGTCAATTCGGTTCTTGTAGGCATCATGTGTTCGAACAGATCCAGCTGCATTCGTGGCAAACAGGCGATCTTTCATTGAATCAAGCAATTTGTCAATAAATGCATCCGCGTTAATACACATATGTCTACGATTCGAACTTAGGTTAATAATCCCAAATATCCTATCTTTGATTGAACCGTTAGTTATCATCATCTTCGTTCCAAACCTACGCTTCAATGATTCGATTCTTCTCATGGATCTCCGAATGCATCTGTCGGCTTTGACGATGTTAATTGAACGGTTTTGTAGGTTTTCAGAAAGCTCGGAGAGCTCAACAAAACATCATGCATGGCGCCAAGTCCAATAAAAATTCTGGCGATTGAAGTCGTTTGTTTAAGCCCTCCTGCATTGGAGAATTTTTTCCCTTCTCCGCTATTTTAGTCTTGTAAAGCACTTAGAGTGCTTCTTAATTATTCCAAACTGCCATCACGGTTCGATAACTATTAGCGACCCATCTTGTGCACAGTATTTTCCCAATCTTAAGGAGTTTGGAATCTAGATTCTCGGCAATTTCCTTCAACCCTCGTTTGTTTTTGGGTGACTCACTGTATACTGAGTATAATTTTTCAATGAACATTTTGAAATGATTTATTCCATTCAAACCTGCAATGGCATCATTAACTACCAGTTACAAGCGATGATTCAAACAATGCCATGTTATAATTTTCGGAAAATCCTTCACAAGTAGCTCCATAACTCCTGATTTTCGCCCAGTTAAGACGCTGGCTCCGCCAGAAGTGAAGGCAATAAAATGTTTTTTGCAAATATTCAATCCAAATGTATGCCTTTTCAAACAAGCAACTAATTCGGAATGAATCCCTTTTGTACTCTCAACATTTGTCAACTTAACCAAGTCCAAGAACAAGAACTGAGGCTCCCCGGACGTTTCCAGTTGAACATTCAAATAGATTATAAGAGTTGAAATGTCGGATATTGTGCAAGAGTCATCAATGAGGATGGAAATTATCCCCTGGTTTTGCTTAATATTCTTGCATATCGTAGAACGCATGTCATGAACAATGTGATCAATTAATGCAGTTGCAGAGAATCTTGAGTGCAATCCAATCCCCATATCAACCCCATTTTGACTTTGCAAGTCAACCAAGCCTTGATGATCTCCCAGTGGTTTGTCATTCTTAGATATATAATAACTTGTACGGAAAACTCTCTTTGTAGTATCCAAGTATTTGCTGTTGATAACATCTACATGGGCAAGCGTATTATTTTTCTCCTGCTGGGTCATGATGTCTTTTGCTTTAATATGTGTATCTGAATGCAAATGCTGGATTATCTTTTTCCGTAGTGATGTAAGCTTAGCCCTTTGTGAGCTTCTGTTATCCTTGACATTCTTCATTTTCCATTCCGGACTCGGTAAACCCCTTGTGTTCGATGTGGACCTAAACCTTTAATAGATGCACAGAAATCGCACCCAAGTCTCCCTTCTTTGCACAATAACCAAGGATGATCATACTTTTTCACACACCACATTTCACCTGTCCATACTTCTGGAATATCGGCCACCGTCGAGGGCGTTGAAATATAGGGTAGCAAATCGTAGCCCATGTCGTTTGTTGTACTTTGCGTTTGCTGGTTGCTTTCTGAAATTGAAACATCATCTGAATTATTTAGGAATCCAATCATATTTGATTGGTCAAACATCTCTTAAAATAAGAAATAGCTAAAAATATTATATATAATGTATGTGGGTCCAACTATTACAAGAATGCTATATTCGCAAACAAAATGTTGAACGAGACATTAGTGGGGGAACGGGGTTCCCCCACGTCCACCCCTGAAAATATCACCGCTTATAATTAATTCACAAAAATGGTCAGCTCATAGGCTACTAAATATAATGCCTATCAGTAACTCCCTCTTTATGTACCTGGGATAAGTATTTGCTGATTATATTTACCAACCAGTTATATTTTTCAGATTTCTGATTTTTATTAATCATATTGTTTAAATTTAGATATATTCAAGAAAAGTATTTCACTGACATCCTCTAGTTACCACTAATGATAATCCATCACATACCTATTGTAATTTTATAATCCTTTTACGCTTCTGCTTCTGATGCCCAGTGCCTGTTCTGCTCCGGCTTTCACATGTATTATTACTCAGATGACAGCGCAAATATTCATAATGCTAGAGAATCCATCTTAACATAAACAGGCCTGGATACTGCTCTTCACCATGAAGATATTGATCGTCTCAAGGTCGTTAATACAACAGGCGAGGGTACAATATAATTACTCAAGTCATGTCAATTAAGACTCATCTCATTTCTCCAGTATGTTACGTATATCTCCAGGGTTTAGTGTGTCTTTCTCTACCGCATGTTCACACATTAAATACATTCATTCTTCGTTTGGCATTGAAAAAGAATTTTCTACCTTTCTCACCAAGCTACTTGTTTTTTCAATTCATTGGAGAGAATTGTTATAGTTCAAATGGATGAAATACACGTTAAATCTGATATTACTTATAAAGGAGGGAAAATATTTGCTCCTAATTTGGACCAGAGGACCCAACCAGAACGGTGCTCGCGGTAATGGTATCTAGCATACATAAGAAATGGATTTGTATTTCACGTTTATTAACATGTGGATACCATGTGGTTCTATTTCCGCTGAAAAGAAATTTCCCATGATCAAAGAGTGTATCATTGATATTGAGAATTGTGGTTTAAGTTGTGCAGGTAATTTCAACTGACAATCATCCTTTGAATGCAAATCTTTTCAAACAATTTCTCCGAGTGGCAAATTGGGAACTAGGTGCCTCACCCATTTGATTCTACTAGATTTCTCTTCCTCACATTCGATTTTGCTCATATTCTCAAAAGTATACATAATAACTGGTTGAATCAGAAAAATTTTGATAAGACTGTATTTCCCCCCAAGTTTGAAGATTTTGAAATTGATAAATGCCAGTCCCATTTGTCTCCATTCAGTAACTTTCCAAGATGTACGCTTTCTATACAGCTCTGAAAGAGGAAGTTTAGCGAAACTGGCTCCTCAGTTAACAGTAAAAGCTTGTTTTCCTTCTAGTATAGAAAGACAGCATGTCAGATTGGTTTTGAACGTTTTTAATGATCTAACACTATCTGCTCTTGAGATTCAAAATGAGAAATGTTGTAGAGAATATCGTAATAATACCTCTACGTTTGTTAGAATCCTGCTTACTCTGTGGAAAATATTCAATGTTAGTATACCCTTCAAAGGTATCCGTTTAAATGACACTCCCTCAACATCCTTGATCTTACACGATGAGCGTTTATATATTTAGCTCGTATAGTGTATCGACTAGATGCTTGGTAGTCCTTACCTGACAAATTGGTTAAATTGAGTAAGCAAACGTATACTAGTTTGAGACACGCTTATATTGCTTTAGAACAGATAACAAACTATCTAACTGAGTCATGTGGATTTTCTTATCTTTTGTCTGCATTTCAGCAAACAGACCAATTGGAACATCATTGTGGACTCTATCGTATGATGGCCGATTCGAGTTATCATATTTCCTACATTCAGATTCTTGAAACCGAGCGTCGTCTTAAGCTCTCTAACATCCTAAAAATGTTTTCTGACCAACAAGACTCTTCTAAATCCATACATTCTTTGGTCAGATCTACTACTTCACCCTTTATTACTTCTAGTGATGACCAAATAGTTCTTGAGCCATATCTTGATGGAATTGGTAATATATCATCAATTGGATACACTCAGCAGATATTCCAGATTTTCGCTTTTATCGGAGAATATTCGGCCTATAAATATTTTGAAAGGGTTCCAAGAGTGTAGATTGTGCACTGATACGCTAATTTATGAGAAAAAATATTCCTGACAGTGATTCAATTTTTCATTTCTAGCTCTTGCAATTAGCAGATCGAGGAGGCTCAAGTATCCATCTGAGCCTGTTCTCAGCTCTGTCATTACTGTCTGGAAGATCCTGTTTGCTATTGAGGACAATGATCATTTGGCGAATCTACTTGTACACGGTCCAGCTAGAAAATATCAGCTGAGCTCACATTGATATACAATGGAGCTCCCAAAAACGGACATTCCGAGAAGTGGACAACCTCCTACAACGGACAAACCTCGTGGTACGGATTGAATTTGCCAAGCATGTAGTTACTAATTAGCCAATCTCCGAGGAGCGGACAATTCTCTACAACGAACAGATCCATGTTGCCAACGTGTCCGTTATTCAGAGACTCCACTGTACATGGAAGATGACGCAATTATTGATATCCTGAAATCAAACTGTTATCTCCGTAATGTTACTAGATGGGGTATCTTACGTAAAATTATTTTTACTATTGCTAATTGCTTTCTTGCGAACAAGATTAAGAACTTTAATTCCCTTTAACTTCTAGAGGTATAGAAAACGTAAACTAAAAAAGTTCTCATGATTTTGTGAAGTGTCTGTATTTACATTTATTAGGTATATTGATTGGATTATTGTCCAATGTATATTAGTTTCTATGAACCTCAAATAGAACTTCAATATCTTAGTTTAATACCAACGAGGGATTATTAATAATAATTGAGAGAACCTTTTGATTAGATATTTATGACAATAACAGAATTCTCCAATATCAGGTAATAACGCATCCCTGGTACTTTAACTGTTAGGCCTTATATTTACTAGGCTATGGTCACCTGTTTATCAAATTGGCATTCCAAAATTATCGCCTAGATATTTAAAATCTAGCTAGATGAATCATATTCCATCCAGATTTCAAGTTTATAGCTCCAACAAATTCCTCTAACTAGAGTTACTATTCCCAATAACAAGTTGGTAGGTATTTCATGGATTCTTCATAGGTACAATCCTGTCTTGACAAACTAAATATACAGTGATTTAATCACTTAGAGCTGGGCTTCCCAAACTGTTAAGTCGGGACCCAAAATAATCCCAAAAGAGAATCGCGGCCCAATAAGAAGCAATAATGTATTATGCGAGTGAGATATTCATCTATAGTAGGAAAATTATTTTCAGTGACTATGAATATCACCACAAAATTGTGATAGCGTGTTTCTAGCTTCGTGAGAGCACATTGGATGTTGTGTTGGGGATCAAGACAGTTCCTTGCATTCGTTATACTGTTTACTAATTCAGAGAAACCAGCCTCACGATAGTAAATCTTGGCGGGTAATAACACCTTGTGAATTCATTAAACGCAGTTCTTATTCTATAGGAATCGATATCCAAAACCTAGTCATCCCAACACTTTTGACTCGTTCATGCAGAATTCCTCAACGCTGAATCTCGAGTAACACACTATTTCTGATTTCATGATATCAACTGGGAAGGGATAATTTACTCAAAAATACCTTTGGTAATCAAGTACTGGTAAATACGTATTCAGTTTAGCTTTAAGATTATTCAGATGTTTCAGGAATCGTTGTTTCACCGTATTAAATGCCCATTCTTTGTCTTCACAAAATATACAAAGTGTAGTGAAAGCTGTTAATTTGTTTTGCCCCATTCTCAATATCCATAAATTCATCTAATTTGAAATTATCCATTTTCAAAGGGACATATAATCGTAATATTGTCCTCCTGCATTGATGAATTAATCCTTTTAGACAAGTACTATAATATGCAGATATCATAACTGTGTCAACTATATCATCTACCAAACAAGCCATGGTTGGATTTCTCTCCAAAATCAGATAATTCCAATCGTAGTTCACACAATCGTTTCAACATTGATCCACAAGATAACCACCGAACACTGGAATAAAATATAAGATAATCATGATCAGCATTGTAATCAGCACAGAGTTGACTGCTTCACCTGTTTTAACCCATGGATTGAGAAATAGAAAATGATCTAAAACATTTTCCAAAAAGTACAAAAATCTGTCATGGTAATGTTGACATGTTTAAAAGCTATTGTAAAGGTCAAGGATGGCACATGTTTATCAATATCAAAGTATAACTCGATAATTGTTGAAACTATGCACAAATCAGGATAGCTAATATGTAGTACACACAGGTTTCATGTAGCATTTGTGAACCATACGCCCAAAAATTTCCCCATCATATTCCACGCGGATAGAGTATATTTATAGAATTACGCTATGGCGTCTGGCTCGAATTTTGACGCGCCTAGATGCATATTCGCTGAAATGCATGCACCTGTATGCACGTTGCATACGCCTGGATGAAACCCTGAGTACACACTATACAGTGTATACCATAACCCAAATTTCCCTAGCTAATGATACAATTTGATATGATAACACTGAAAAATCATAAAAAATGACTATACTTTGTACAAAACAGGCTTTCTGTCAATTATGGAGCATGTTTATAAAGATATTTGCCAATGACTTTAACAACTGAGGTCATATCGATATGAAAACTTTGACTAATTAGATTTTGTGAATTATTACACATCAAAATTACATGTATTTGGGGAAAAATAGACTAGTTTCGTATAATTGGCCATTATGAAATTGCAAATCATTATACATTAAACTCAGTTTATCCAAGGTCTAAACTAGTGACCAGACCTCTTCTATAGTAAGCAATTCGGTAGTATATATTCCTTGGTGTCAAAATTCTTGATATTAGATTAAAGTTGATTGCCTGGTGAAGTTAACTCAATAAAGCTTCAAGATTGTATATAATGAATATTTATATTAATAGTACTATAGGCATTTCTGGAAAAAGAGAGTTGTCCCTTCCAGCATAGTGTAGTAAATATGATTTTTCTGATGAATGTTTGGTACAATTGCAGAATCTTACACCCCCAACTTTTTAATGTGGTCAAAAATCCCTATATGCATCGTTCAAGAACTCGTTGAGAGAAGTTGATAGAGCTAAAGAAATCCATAATCGGATTAAAATTGACAAAGTCACGAAAAATTTACTCCCTAAGCCAAATCCTATGGGGAAAATTGTATTACTCACTATAGTCAAATTGTATTGATTTATACATTACAATTACCATAGGAATGCTCATACCGTTGATATTGCGGTTATACATGCTTGTTACTCTACTCTTTCATGCTCATTTGTTTGCTATTCAGTGTATTTCACTGCAGGTAATTCTTGTTACTTTAAAGGAAAGCTGGTTATTACATAATTCTGTCTGCAACACTAAATATACAATGCAACATTTCATTTCGTATTTTATACTATGGTACCTCGATAATTCGACCTAGTTAATGGAATTCCCGATATGACACATATATTTGCATATATTCTGTTTCCTAAAATGGTAGTTTAATTTGGATTACTCCGGCCAAGGCAAACCAATTTTGATCGTTCGTTTGTGTTCGTATCAATGTTAGAAACAATTCATGTACTATTTAATCACATAGTTATGATCCAGCTTCTCTCCAGGTGCGTTAGTAATGTTGGAACAAAGTTTTCATGGGTTTCTACTTATGATAGTGGACAGAATATTAAATATATGACACCCCATAGCTGGATATAATACTATGGGTGGTCGTTATATTTGAAGTAACTAATTAGTATTGAGCTTTCTATACACTACTTTAACTACAAATCTACAATATAACAGGTACTGCTACAAAAAAAACACCAAAGCAGAAGTATGGTACAGTTAGACAACTGGATATTGTTTCCTTATTTCCATGATAAGGTTGGAGAAACTAGCTTCTCCATATTTCTTCTGCCAACAAACTTCAGATAAGTGGGTATCTAAAAGTATGGGGTTAGTAGTCATGCAATTCCTCTGCCGTTTCTTCGCACCACCCCATGTACTCTCAACTGTTTGCGTATGTACACCTGTAGTAGGATCAACAAAATTGAGACTATGGTTGACGGTGAGATGCTGAAAACTTGCAACGGGGATAGAATTATACGATGCCCATTCGTCAGAAAGTATGGTAGTGCCCGGAAGAATATATCTCTGGATGAGAGGGACTAATGTTGCAGCCGACCTGTCTTGAACAGGTATCATAAAGATATCTTTTGTCTCTCTATCTATTCCTCCAAATACCCATTGACCTGATAGCATACGACCTCTTGAATACTTTCGATGTCCAAACTTTGATTCATCTATTTCTACAATATGCCCAGGCCCTCCAATTGGTTGAGGATTGACTAAAAATTCTTCAACACATAGGTCTCTGAGGAAGTTCTTCCAGTCTGCTATAGTATGCTCTCCCCACCCCAGATTCTTGTGTAAAAAGGCAGTAGTTTGAAGATTATCGGCCCAGAAATAGAGAAATTCTACCAACTCAGTTAACGGTATATGAACACCTTCAAAGAATGAGCCAATCCTCATCGAAGTGAATTTCTTGCATGACTTTTCCGGGCACCTCCACCCCTTTCCATCTGCAATACCTGAAAATGTTCCGGGTCTCATAATTCTACCGCATTTGCACATCATCCCGGTAGCTAAAAGTCCGTTACTTTTAAGCCATGCTATACAAGTATCTTCATCAATAGTGATATTACAAAAAGTTGTTTTAAGGTCATTTCTTCAATAACTGGAAATATTGTAGGAACCAGCAGAGGTTGAAACGATGGAGCAACTGCCATTAAGGGTTTTATAATAGAAATATCACAACTCGAATAATTAGGATTTGTTAGTTATATTTCTCTGATATTCCTTTTATACTTGACTTAAGATTGATCGAAATACATTGTATGATCGTTTGGAATGTATTCTTTAAGTATAGGTAATAATTACATGTGGTTTGCATGCCACTTTCCTAAACCATTTGTTGTTCAACTCAGTAACCAGCAAACAGCATTCCAATTATACTAAATATTGTATGTAATAGATACAGGTATAACTATGAACACATCAACAAATCTATACAATAGAAATTACATCTGAAACAACATATTTTTACCACACTTCTCATGTTTAATCTCAAGCATATTTACCACATTTTAGGTGATTGTTGGTTGTAAAGAAAATTTATGTAAATAATCCCATAATCAAATAAATTTCCCATTCGGATCGTTATATTGTCTTCCGATAACAATAACTAGTAAATAGAATTTGATTTGGCCACATTAATCCCAAATTAAGCGATGTACCTAGTACGTAGCTTATTACAACTTCCTAAATCAAGAAAAAATCGTCTTGAGTGAGTTACTAATTTCACTCGATTACCTAAATTTGTCCTAATTAAGCGGAGTTGACTGTCTAATAATACTGGCATTGTAGGGACGCAGGAATCACAAACTTACTGTTGCAGCATTCATCACATCTCACCATTAATATACATTGCTAATTATTGGTTCGGAGCGACCGCCGAACCTGTTACACGACCTCATAAAGCCCAGTACTGTAAACTTCCGTTATAAGCTAACATCAATTATATGACTAAACTCACGCTATAACAAAGTGATTCACAAACCTCCTCCAGCTTGAAAGTATTGATCATACTCCGCATATATCCTAATGCTGCAGATCACGAAATGTAACCGGGTTCCGTACCAGTCCAGAACACTTCGTTATAATGAGAATGTGTTGCAGTTACAAACTGACTACACTTGCTCAAGTTTATCTACAATAGACATTTGACCCCGCACATTTGGTTGAGGCAAGAAATACCACCCGTATTATATTAGCTATCCAAAACTTGATACTTTTGCTCTGCACTGGCTAAACATTATCGGGGTATTACAGGGCAAGTGTCAACCCCATACTTGCCAACATGAGTGAAGATAAAATGCGGGACAGAAGGGGCTAATTGAGCGGGACATCGTCGGATGCAGCATATTTGTATTAGACTAGACTACAAAATAGAGGGATAACTAAGGGGTTTGTCCAGTTTTGGCTGGACACTAGCCTCATTGGCAGTCAACACATATTCGGGGCGAGTAATCGTTGTGTCCCGCCAACCAACGAAACAGTTGGCAAGTATGGTACGTTTGAACGACTTCACATACAGGATGCAATTTAGTTGCATGCATAATATGAAATAAAATTTTGCATTGTATATTTAGTGTTGCAGACAGAATTATGTAATAACCAGCTTTCCTTTAAAGTAACAAGAATTACCTGCAGTGAAATACACTGAATAGCAAACAAATGAGCATGAAAGAGTAGAGTAACAAGCATGTATAACCGCAATATCAACAGTATGAGCATTCCTATGGTAATTGTAATGTATAAATCAATACAATTTGACTATAGTGAGTAATACAATTTTCCCCATAGGATTTGGCTTAGGGAGTAAATTTTTCGTAACTTTGTCAATTTTAATCCGATTATGGATTTCTTTAGCTCTATCAACTTCTCTCAACGAGTTCTTGAACGGTGCATATAGGGATTTTTGACCACATTAAAAAGTTGGGGGTGTAAGATTCTGCAATTGTACCGAATGTTTAAACATATAAATCTAAAACGTCCAGATTAATGAGTGTTTGGTTGAGCAGGAAAGTCCACAAGAGGGTAAGCAACATGGTTAACCAAACTTTGCTTCACAGCAAGTTTAGTTGAGAGTTTATTGGTCAACATTATGTTGTCTGGCCATAGTACATGGCCAAACAGCCTTATGAGGATTCGGTAATTGTCAGTGCTTGTAAACCTGTAAGATACGTTTTCACTCATTTTTGAAACTCCTTGGAGTAATCTATAACCAGATGTCCAAATGCATAATAAATATAGTACCTGCTTTGAAATATCCATTGGACTATATTCAAATTTCTCGTCTGGATTTCCGGTAATTATATCCTATTAGATATAGTTAGATTATCCAAACAAAATAATATAATACATAATACACACAATGCATTTATACAATAAGTAATAATTCAATTAGAATACATGAAAGTTGATTTGGAACAATAACAAAATGGCAGATTCGTAATTTCGAACTATTTTCAACAAAATAGGGAGGTTGAGATATCCACAGGTAACTGGAGTATGATGGGGGAGAAAATTTTTCTCCATACCAGTTTCTTAGTTAGAAATTAGTGAGGACTCATAATTTGAACTAAAAACCTTTCTACTATCACATTTGTTCTTACAATTTGCAAAGAAATAGTATACGAAACTATATTCTTTATGATTACAATAACTTTTGGTAATATAACTATTTGACTAAATTTAATTTCTTAATTGGGCGATAAATTGAACTTAGTAACTATTTAGGAAACAGAAATGGTGATTATATCATGTATTACCATGGCAACGTATTAAGAATGGTTATTTGATCTACTATAACAAGGAGACTATTTATGATATTAGTGAGCATAGTTAACATATTCATGAAGTTTCAATTAAATTATCAATTTCAACATGAGAAGCAATTATCAATTGATCCAATCACTCTTTTAGCGCCGGAAGATGTACGTATTATACAATAACATTCAATGTATAATTGTACAATACATCTTCCGGCGGTAAAGAAAACTAGCTGTACTCAGTTAGTTTGGCTCATGATTCGTAACACACGTGAAATACCTGGAGTTAGGAAAACCTACGTCTCCTGACTATGGAGAGTTCAAGATTTTGCTGTAACAGTAAAGCTCCGTCCACAACAATTCATGAATAAGCATGCATGCTAACTTTAACTCACTGTAATAATAGTCAAAACTGTAATAAATGTATCAGTCGTAGTAGTCCTGGAGTCAATTACATTTGCTTAAAATTTGCTTATCAACGCACAAACTGGAATATTCTCAAGTTCCAGACACTCGAATCTGTGAGAATGATCTTCAGAGAGCCAAAAAATGAAGCCAATCTCTTCGAACACCCAAGCTCTAAGGTCGCAAGCGATTGAACATTACTGTCACCTCCTCCAGTACAAGTAAACTACCTACCAGATGTCCAAAAATGGATTTATAATATAGCAAAATTGATATCTTCAGTGTCAATTTCAAATATGCAGCTAGAGGAGTCATTAGAGTTAAATGAGTGTGCTATCGATCAATATATAGCTAGTACATGGATCGTCATTTGAATTGTGGCGACATCTGTAAATGTGTCCAACTATTCCAATGAAAATACTCGCCAGATTTCAAAATACATGATTATTCGATGTTGTGATATTGATAACCTAATAGAAATTATGTCCAATTAATGTTACTGGAGAAATTTCTGTTCATAATCTTCATTTTAAGCTTGCGCTAGATTTTGGACGAGATCTCACTAAACTTATTTAGTGTCCACAGCATAATAATTCAGTTAACAATCAAGTATAACCAGGGTAATGAGTGGTAACTTGTGCAATTATAACTAACCAATTATGCTCCAAGATGAAGAGACTATTGGAAGAAATACAATGTATTATTCAGTTAGGTTTTGAAAGTTGATAGTTATTAGATGCGGTCAATGCTTATCCGATCACTTGTAAAAGTTGTACTTGGGACATAAGAAGTGGCCTAAGGAATGGTGAATGGAAACCACGATAAACCTTACATTACATTGAAAGAATAATATTGGTGATGCATGTGATGAGTTATCTTATGAATTATGAATACAATGATTATATAGGATAAGGGGTTGAAATCCACTATTAACATAATTCTGGTCCTCAAAATGTTCCGTATTTACTAAAATATATAGCAAAATAGTAGAAATGTCAAAAAATAGTGCAATCATAAAAATTGAATGGTTTACAAAATTTTTTTAAATGAAATTTGAATCTTCATACTATTCTAACTAAGAAGTATCAAAGTCTTACCGCCCTCAATTATTTTTTCAGTATCGTACTGTAGTTACCGATATATTGGGGCGGTACTATAGCGCTTGAAATTTTGGGTTTCTTAAATGAAAATATCTTAAAGATTCTAATATTCAATAAACAACCTTAGGGCATGTTATAATAATCTACTATCATTGCAAAAAAGACGTTCCAGGAAGTGGCTAAACATAAAGTTTCAAAATCTCAGGTTAAAGTACATTTTTATTTGAAATTATAATTGTAAAGGGGGTTTATCAAGAGTTTCGCCGTCCCTACCTCGCCCACTTATATAGGATCTATAGTAGAAAGAATCCGTAGATAAACTGAAAATCCCTAGTGATTAATGAAATTTTCAGTATATAGTATTCAGAATCCGTTGAAACAGACCTCATAGGTACTTCCGCACCCCAACATGCGCGCCAAAGATCAGGGTGTGGGAGGTGCCAGCTACTTGGGGCCTCAAGCCAAGTGGGGCTGCCCCCTTGTGAATTCCTCACAATTACAATATTTACATTCAGTAGCAGTAACTGTCCTGTAGTCACAGGCGATTTTGATATTACAGTATTAATTTAGTAACATTAATTTTGCCAATATTTATTACAATTTTCTAAGATACGAGGGGCACTATTAGTTTTGAAGATAGACACATAATTTTATCACTCACAACTTAAAACTTTCCGACAAGTTTCAAACACTGTATTTCAATTAAGTATAATTATACAATGCGAGTTTAGCATATTTTCATATCTCCATGGAAACGTTAGGCAAGATCGAATTACGGGTCATAATATACTATAATTTCAAGCGTGAGTTATCAATAGAAGAATGTCTTTTGAAATGGAGAAGGTATTTGGTGATGATATAGTCTCAATACGCACTATACAAAAGTGGCATTGCGAATTCATGATGGTAGGGCATCGTTTGAAGATGAACTTCGTTCTCGAAGACATGACGAAGAAGTTACTTCGGGGAAGGATAAGGTTGCGGATAGCGAAGCGTTTACGAACCCACATATCACTTACAAATAGTTAGAGGAAAACCTGAAGATTTCATCGCTATCAATTAATTCGATCCTACATGAACACGTATTTCTCAGAAAGCTCTGTTGTCGGTGGGTCCCTCATAAGTTGCCCCAACTACGGTAGGCCGAGAGAGTTGAATTTTGTCAATATATGCTTGATAAATATACTCTGACAAGGGAGGAGGTTTTATGACATTGTTACCAGTGAAGAAACGTGGATATATTACTACGATCCTCGAAGAAAGGAGAAAGCAAAATTGTAGGTATTCGAAGATGATCCTCAACCTGTCCAAGTGAAACGCCAAAGTCAGTGGGCAAGAGGATGTACGCAATTTTCTTCAATTATCAAGGTTTGATAAAGGTTGTTAAACTTGAAAACGGTCCCACGGTTACTGGAAAATGGCGTACCGATGTTTGTTTGAAAGCAGTCTTCGACGAGATCAAGCATCGTTAACCCAAAACTGGAGTACGATGCATAGAATTGTACCATGAAAATAAACCAGCACATACAATGGATTATAATGAAGCAAATGGAGTATCTACCATGCCAGAACCACCATATCCTACTGATTTAGCCCCCATGTGACTTCTTGATCTTGCCCAAACTTAAGGAAAACTCAAAAGTAGATGCTTTACTAGTGACGAAGAGTTGTAAAAGTACCTCATCGAAAAATTGGTAAGAATCTTTCGAAGATTAGATATTGCGTATGCAAAGCTGTATAGCTGCTCATGGCGAATATTTTGAGAAAATTAAAGTATTATACTAATTATATTCAATGTTTTACTATATAATGGCAAAGCCTCCTAGTGCCCCACGTATATTGCATACTTAGAAATTAATTAGTTAAAGATCCCACACAATTTTATGACGCTCCAGCCCCTTGGGAAATATATTTGTTCGGCCTCAGGTTGAGAACCATTGTCCTAATGGATGAAATCCATTTAACATCAGAAATATCTTCAAATATACATATGCATTATGGAAACTTGGTAGCAATCATTATTAGTACATTTTTTACAGCCCAATGATCTCTTAAATCCTTGACTCTTCAGGACAAGCGAACTTCAAAGGTTAAGGTAGTGAACCGGGGAAATGTGGCTTGAACTGACAATATAAATTTGTTAAATGTGGAGATTTGATATACCTGACTTGGAATCACATTATCGCTTGAGTATTCTGAAGTTAGATAATATATGAATTTATCGTGAAATATCCATTGGCGGCACCTTCAAGATAGGCCCGGATAATACAAGGAGTCCCTGGTAAACTCCTGGAGACCTCTGGCCTGGGTTGACTGAGATTCCCGGCTGCCAAAATGGTTAAGACACCTATGTCATATCCCAAAAAGTAATTCTAAAGAAGAAATCCTTGCTATCCTTCTACATATGATGTTAAATTTGTGGTTGCAATCTCGTTGTTGATGATCCCAATTACAATTAGTGTGTTAAATATTCGATTAAATGAAAATGATATGGCTACTGTGAGAGGATGTAGATAAGACCGTAAATACTAGCGGATTCCTTGAGTTTACTATATATAGCCAATTTCGAAACTTTTCAAATGCATTCTCTGACTCAGAGTACATATTACACATTGTATTGTAGACAAATCATACAATGTAACTATGTAAATACGAACACCAACGAACAGATTGTTCCTCTACCAAAATAATGCCAATTGAAAGAACTTTGTAGGGGAACTGTTTTGACTTAAATATATGTATGAAAAATGCCAAATGTGACATGCCTGCAGGAATATTTACCCTAGAGTACGTTATAATACCCAGTAACTATCTTTTACAAACATTGGTTAAATTTCAGTTTGGTCGACACTTGCATCCTGGTCCATTGTCCTTAATCAATTTTGAGGCCTTATTACAGTGGCTGTGGATTTTCGAAATTTTCTGGATCTTTTCGGACTGAATCTCGTTATAATGGTGATTCTTACCATACCTGGAAAATAATCAGTCAATATTATCTCCAAACCAATAGTAACAATTTCGTCCATATTTGTGTTGCCAATAAAGGAAAACTGTAAGATTCACATTATATCCCATTTCAAATTTGCATCGTGCGTAAATCAAAATCTCAGTATACAGACTCCTAATTTGATACAAAATGCTATGCTGAATATTTTCTTGTCACATGATGCCACTTCATACAATTTACAGCCAATAAACAAATTGTGATAGGTTTCGCAAACTGCCACAATGTTGGGAATATTCATTCATAATAGTGAGTAATTCATAGAAATCTTTGAAACTGTTTCATCAGAATACCTAGATTGCGAATTTAACACCAGACATCCCTGGATATTAATCATTTATTCTGAAATTTGGTCAGTACCTTTACCTAGGATGCTACGTTTACTATATTAAGGGATTAAACTCTATCACCCCTATTCTTACCACAATGACATTGGAAAAATTTTTTTTAATCCCAATGAAGGATTTTGAGTACAACTTAAACCTGAATTAATCTGTTAATAATGAATCATTTCATCTGGAATTGAGTCAGTACCTTTGCATCGTTTGGTTCGTTTTCCAATATTTAATAATTAATCCCTATCAATCCTACTCTTATTACAATGACATTGGAAAAATTATAATCCAAATCCCTATCTGGTATTGTGAACACAGCTTAGTGCTTAATACATCCATAAATTGTCAATTCATTCATCTTAAATTGATTCAGCACCTTTGCTTAATGTGGTGCTTTTGCAGTATTTAGCAATTAATCCCAAACACACCTACTCTTGCCACAATGGCAATGCAAATTTTATATAATTGAATCCCCGTAGAGGACATGAGCACGACTCAACACTAAGTAAATCTGTTAATTGTTATCAATATTTCTGAAATTACTGAGGTAAAACACCATTTGATGTTAAATCATAGTAGTAACAAGTTCATATCATACGTGGTACATTCAGTAAAATAATTAGGCCTAAAATTATTATCAAATTTACCAAGCCATTGTGTCAATGAATATGTGTCTGAGGGATTAATTATTGAATAATGGGAAAGCACTACTCTACCTAAAGGTACTAACCAAATTTCATATGGATTGATTCACAATTGATGGACTCATTATGTGTCAAGCTGTACTCAAATTTCACTGCTAGAACTCGCTGCCAACTTCACACTCGTGCATTTCCATAGTCTACTACTATACATAAAGCCTCACAACTGATTATGGATTTTGGACCAAGGAAACTCATGTCGACCGAACTAAAATTTCAATACTATGGTAGAAATAATTATTGTGTTTATCAACCTATAAATGCCAAATACTTTTGGTCATATATAATTTTACTGAAACCTTTTGTAAACTGAGATTTTACTTCAATATTATCAGTTATTTACATATATTTTTGTACATAGAATGCCTGTTCGTTGTTCTGCACCATGTCTTTTGAGAATGAGCAACAATTTTTCTACAATGCCACACAAGCAAGATCAATTCAGAAACTCTTGGGGAAAATATTAGTGATTTTAAGATTGTTTACGTGTTTTCCAAGCATTTCACTGATGGGGACATTGAGTATACACATAAATTCATAGAGTACCCAATAGAGATTGCACTTATTGAGAAGCCCCTCGAAATTATAAAGCTGAAAAAGTTGCAGCAACGTCTATTTACATGGATGCTCAGTTAACCATTCACACAGCATATCACCAATTGACGTTGTGTCTCCTCTCAAATGAATGATTAACTCTTCTCCTCAACTATGAATCTCAGTCAGATATCAAACGCTGAAGGGATCGCGAGATTCCAGGATTTGCAGGCTTTGTTCACATCTTTTTCTACATATTTCAAAATCTTTGGTATCTTAATCCACAAATTGTGATACGTATGCTTCATACTAACTTAGAAAACAACTGTAATAATTAATCATCGGGTGCCGGCCGAAATCTGATGAGACATAAATCAAACGCAACCTGAATTTAATTCTGTATTAGATACTTCATAAAATGATACTAATGAATTAGAAATACAGTAATTATTAAATGTTATAACGAAAATTCAAATTTTGTCTAAAAAACATTTCATTCAATATGTGCCCCCATACACTCTATGTCAAGAAAAGTATAAGTGGTCGGATCTAGAATTTATTGAGAATGAAAAATAGAAAGATATACTATGTGACATTGTAGACTATTTACTCAGAATAATTTGAATTGTAAAATCGGGCACCTATAATATAGGTAAAAGCTGAAATATGGATAAAAATAGACATAAAATTCTTGAGAGAGAAAAAGTAATGATGTAATTTATTTTGCAAACAAGTTAAATTAATCACATAGTGCATACGAATACTGATAACAAATAACTTATATATAGTTCAACTATATTATAGTACAGTTTGTGTATTAGCTCTTCTATGTTCGAGGAAAGGTCATTTGTTAGGCCTAATGAAAGTCACCATTTTGGAATGAGGGTATGGAGGTTTGTATTACAAAATTCTACTATACCATACGTAGTTGAGCTATAAATATGGAATCTGTACTGATAAATGTCATTGCGTTACCAAGATACAGGAATGCTCAAATATCGTAGGATCTTTGAAGAATAAATATTTGTGGTTTTTCAGGTTTTCAAATTTCAAATTTAAGCCTAAGTTTGAAACTTTTATCACACAAGTTATAGGTTCATTAAGTAACTAGTAATAGCATATTTTTAGCTTTGAAATAGTTAAAATCGAATGCACACATTAAATTTGGTAAACAGCGAAGTCAAATTGTTACTTATTACGGCATAATTCCACACTGTGACTCAGGGATCCAAAACTGCGGTCCGCGCATCAAAGCGGCCCTCCAAAATCCTAACGAATTGAGATGTATTGTTAGATAGTGAAATACAATATATGTAACCTTGACTATACTCATTTTTTGTGATTCAATCGAAACCAGTTGGACTCTCTTGTATGTGATTGTCTTGTCGATTATAGGATTTTATGAGATTGATTGATTTACAAAAAAACTACTTTATTATTTCAAGGTTTGTAATTTGAATTGTTCCCAATTGTTTCGACCGAATTGTTCCTCATCGGAGGAAATCATAATGTGTAAACATACCATATTAAGAATGAAAATTGCTACTTCGAATAAGGTCTTGATTGACAGATGAATATTGACATGACTTGCATCGGATAAGTGTTTCGAATTTCAGAATTTACAATACCTTTTTCACTTTAGTGTTCCAGGTATCAAAGACAACAGAAAAATTAGCGAAGTTAAATAGCACCTGTCTAACACTGATGATACCTATATTATATTACTTTATAGCATTTAGTTCTAGGCTAATACTGCTGAACTGGGTATTCTCACACCAGGTTGTCTTACTTATAGTCTTTGCTAAAATTTCAGCTAAGAATTCAGAAACTGTGAGAAATCCATAGATTTTACATCGGTTTATTCTTACTATCGGTATGTTACCATATTGCCTAGCAAGAAAATGGTATGATTTCACCTGTATTGACCGTGTATGTTTTTTATTCAGTACAATATGAATGAATTTAGATTCTATAGACAATAATTTACTGCCCGTCATTAAACCTATAAACAACAAAAGGGCCCTCAAGCAGTAGTGTTTGGGGATCCCTGGTATGATTGAAACTTCAATTCCTTGTTTGGAAATTATATACCAACTATTTTTAAGTGAAACACCGGCCATGACAGACAACCCAAGTACCAGGTACTTCAGGTCTAAACATCTGAAAATTGGACCCACCACCCGGATATTGGTCTATTATTAAGAAAATGTTTAAAGCAAATGTGATTAATATAATAAGATATTTTAAGATGAAATATGAGAATCATTAAAATTCACAATATTATACAATCGATCAGTGATTATGCTGAACATAATGTCATGGATATTCGATTATGTTGAACACTAAGATATTCCAAAACCAGAAAAACACAACTTGCCTTCTTCTTTTCTGGACTTCTGGAACCATTATGGACCATGAGTCATTGGGTCATAGTTCATATGTCAGTTGAGTGGTGAGTCACCGTTCGACTCATGACTAGTGATCAAAGACCTCTCGTGATACCTATAGGTCATCGAGTTATCCATTGACAGTTTGTAATTATTGGATATTGGTGAACGATAAGTATGAGTTCACCTTGTTAGTTTGTCAGATTTTCGAATTTGTTCAATGTGTTAATGAGTCACGAGATGTTTCAATGGGTCACTCGCTGAGATACGGACTCTCAGTTGTTAATCGTGTGTCTCACAAGTTCTCACGACCTAAAGATAAATTCTCAAACCTTTGTTTCTTTTTCACGCAAGTCCAAATTTGAAGCCAATTCTGGAACTTATTCACCACCAGAATAACAGACAGGGGGTCGCTAGTGGTTTTATTACTTTTAAAAGTATACATTATTTCTCAATTTCATTTGTCTTTACAATACTGTAGCTGCTACATAAACTATCGTTATTTTCTTGTAAGCATATATACAGTGACAGTGGCGTAGCTAAGCACGGGCCTGCCGGGCCTGTGCCCGGGCAACTTCTCTCTGTACCCAGGCAATAAATATTATGTCTGTGCACTCACATCAGTTTACCCCTATTAATTGTTATATTACATATATCAATTACTCTTACTTTTTTACCTAATTTACTATTCTACGATTTATTATATTTAGTAATTAGCATATATGTCTCGAAAATTTAACATTACCAACAGCTCGCAGCTAGCTTTGTTTGCCACTTACAAGAGAATAAAGATAACTTCTGAAGATGATATTGATAATACTTATCATAATATTTACCATTCTCATTCTCAGGAAGCACAAGAGCCTGACTTCGTGCCTACATGTGATACTACTAATCTTGTCAGTTCTGATCCAATTGAGGAAACAACACTACCCAGTATGGCACCACCGTAATTATCAATTTCACCTGAAATTCCCAATGTCAATCTTCAGCCACCTTTAGATATTGCCCAAGGGCCTAATGATAAGCCGGTTCAGCCCAATCGACATACTCGTCGATTTCCTTCAACATTAGTGGGAACCAAGAAAAGACAATTCAATCCAGATTGGTTTGTCACTTTTAGTTGGTTGGAATACTCGGTAGAAAGAGACGCTGGTTTCTGCTCCTCATACCACATTTTTAATGCTGTAAGTGGTAGAACTGAGGATGCGTTTAAAAGTGTGGGATTAGATACTGGAAGCATGCAACAGGAAGAGATGCTACCTTCCACTGTTATGATAAATGCCTTACACACATCAACGCGATGGCTTCATGGCATGAATATAAACAAAATGAAAGGATTGGTACATCAATTGAGAGTCGCATTAATTCGTCAAGAAGTGAGCAGATCCGTCTAAACAGACATTATATTAAGAGTATCGCCGAAGTTATACTCTTGTGTAGTCGCCTTGAAATTGCCTACCGAGGACATGATGAATCCGAAAATTCACTGAACAAAGGAAACTCTTTTGAGGTACTGCAAGTTATTGGCAACCATGACCCAATTATCCAACATAGATTAGAAAATGGCCCACAAAATGCAACTTATCGTTCACCAGAAGTTCAGAATTTGTTATTAAATATCATGGGTGACATGCTTAGAACAAAAATTTGTGATAGTGTACGGAAAGCGAATTTCTTTTCGCTGCTTGCAGACGAATCAAAAGATGAAAGCAAGAAGGAGCAACTGGCTATTATTGTTAGGTAGGTTGACGACAAGGCAAACATTCATGAGAGATTCCTTACTTTCGTGGACGCAACTAGTCTAACTGCTGAGAGTTTGACAACTTACCTCATATCCACTCTCAATAAACATGGGTTGGATCGTGCTTGTATCGTATCTCAAGGATATGATGGAGCTGCTGTCATGAGTGGAAACTGTCACGGTGTGCAGCAGCGAATGAAAGAAATATATCCCTATGCAATGTACATCCATTGCTATGCACACAGAGTAAACTTAGTTCTCGTTGACTGCGTAAAGAAGATTCAATTTGTTTGTGTTTTTTTCTTATTCTTGAGGCTCTCTGTGTATTCATTTCTTCCTCTAAAGCACATACGATCTTCGTGTCAATGCAAAAGGAGCTTCACCCAGAGAAGCAAGTACGTCAGCTACCAAAGCTATCAGATACAAGATGGACCTGCAGGCAAGGTTCTGTTAATGCGATTTGCCACACTTATGATTCATTGCTACCTTGGAAGAAGTTTCTGGTGGAATAAACCGAGATAATGCTGTTAGGGCAATAGGCCTTCTTCTTCAGATCAAAAGTTTTAAGTTTTTGCTATTACTCATCTTGTTTGATAGAATACTGACTTGCACTAAGAGTTTATCAGACTATCTGCAGTCTCCACAAGTTAATTTGGCTAACGCAACTGATTTAGTTTCATCAACAGTGTCAACACTCGGATATTTTCGTACCGATGAAGAATGGGAGAAGATATTCAGATATTCTGAGAACGTAGCCAGATCCAATAATATAGATATTACAAAATATCAGGAACCAAGACAGAGACGACTTCCTCAACACTTGAAAGATTTCACCGTCTTTGCACCTACTGGAACAAGGGAATCCCTTTCAAACATTCAGCAATATAAAGTTAATCTCTATTTTCCTATATTGGACACCTTCTTGGAAGAGCTAAATCGTCGTTTTAGTAAAGGAAGCACAGACATTATGATGGCAATACATTCATTTAATCCGCAATCAGAATACTTTATGGATCCAATTCGAATGGAATCTTTCGCACTCTTTTACAATCTTGAATACGAATCACTGCGTATGGAATCAATATTAGCAAAGCGTACCCTAGGAAATGCAGAGATGAAAAGTATTGATGATTTATTCCTTAAACTCTTACCATTAAGGGATGCATTCCCGACTTTGTTGAATGCTATCCAGATTTCCCTGACTATTTCCATAAGCACAGCGCAATGTGAGAGATCATTTTCAGCACTCAAAAGGATAAAGACTTATCTTAGGTCGACAATGAGTGAACAGTGGCTCACTGATCTTGCCATTATTGCAATTGTAAAGGAGCTGACGAGTCAGTATCTCTAGATGATGTCGTTACTAAATTCGGTGAATTACATAAAAATAGGAGAATAATTTTAGCATAAACAGATGCATGTGTTTCATTGTATTACATAGTGACGTATATAATTGATTATTGGTTGGCAATTAGTAGTTACTGATATAATAATCCCAAGGCCTAATAAAAAGCACTTTATGTTGTGTATAGTTCCCGGGCAATCATGTTGGGCTGGCTACGCCACTGCAGTCATTAGTTAGAATAATTAGAAAATTTCGAACAAAACTTTGTCTAGTTCCTCTCTTTGAATTATAAAATGAAATTGTATTCATCAATATAGATTGACAGATAATAGATTATGAATTACCTTTTCTGTGCGTAATTTTCTTAATAGAGTTAGAAGGTCGCCAAAAGGAATATATTCCAATATTAAACAAAGTGGACGTACTTGTATCACATATCCCAAAAGCTTAACTATGTGTGGATGATTTCCAATCTTCTTCATTATCATGATCTCTTGGAAAAGATCGTTGACTTCCACCTCAGTAACATTGTCTAGATGATATAAATATTGAAAGGAGAGTATATTTATAAGGGAAAGAAACTTAGACTTAGAGGTACAGTTGCACCCAACCTTCACAAGTTAGGACTCAAATATATAAAGAATATCATTAACACAAATTTGTCTAAGGATTTCCGTTCGAATCTCGGGGGATCCAAATAAATTATCAAAAGGAAGTCATACTTTTCAGAATATTTCCCTATGATAGAGTCGACAATAGCTGTAATACGAATACACGATGTCAAACAAGTGTTTTACAGACAGATAGTTTTGAATAAATCTCTTTCGATATGGAATCATCTCGAAATTATAATTTAAAAGAGTTTGTAAATAGAGGTAATGGAACTTCTGGGGTCCAGACAGATTTAAGATTTGGGAATCCCTTAGACAAGACTACCAGATACAGGAGATTAGACCCCTGCAAATATTGAAAACAAGTATAGGTTAACAAAGGAAAAATTAAAATAGTGCTTAAAGAACTACTTTCAAATAATCAAGAATTGAAAAATGCATAGATCCATCACTGTTTGGTACCGTTGGGCCCGAATACAATCACGATTTTAATAAATAAGATATTCAAAGGAATAAATGATATCGTGGTCAAAATCGCGGTAAAGAACTGATATTTCGGAAATTAAACTGATCACAAAATCCTAAGAGCCTTGGAGCCGTTAAAACCTAAGAAATTTTTAAACCCATGTAGACAAGATAATATCAATAAACATCTGGAATTCGGAGTTACAAGGAGCAACCGAAAAGTATTTATATAGAGTCTAATTACACCATGATTAATTGAGAGCAAAAATTCTCATAATTACAGGGGCATTCAATATATACTAATCACTGTATATTTTTAATGAAATAGCAGTTCTATGCTAGTATTTCTCAGTGCAATTATATAGAGCCATATTTCAACTTTCTAACAAAACTTAGAGAGAGTTGATCACTTAATTATTTCCTAAGTTTCAGTTATTTTTAGAAACCTACATTTTCTCCTTTACATTTTTCATGGCTTCTTGTCCAAATTTTCGGAACTTGAACAACGAACGTACATCAAATTTCGCACCATTCTCGAAATCCCTCCAAAGTCTATTCATGACGAGTTGGCAACGATATGTGGAGAAGATACTTTATCGTATTCAACTGTCAGAAGGTGGGTGAGCCTATTTAGGGAAGGTAGGACCTCTGTCCAAGACGCCCCTCGTCCTGGAGCACCAAAACTGGCGACCAACAATGACAAATTGAGTGAAGTAAAGGAATATGTCGAGTCTTTTCCGCATTCTTCGGTTGAGGAGGTAGCTAACTATGTTGGCATTTCAATGGGAAGTGCACACACAATTCTGAAGGCGGATTTAGAACTGAGGAAGGTCCAAGTGCGATGGGTACCACATTGCTTAACTTTTCCACAAAAGGCCGCGAGACTCCAAATGGCTAAGGAAAACCTTGAAATTTATGAAGGAAGTGACCCTAGGCGGTTATTAGAGATAGTAACAGGAGATGAAACATGGATACAATTCAAACCACCGATCAGAAAGCAAGATGGTAGGGTTTGGCTAAAGAAGTGAGAGGTACCCCCAGCTGTTTGTGTATCCGACTTCCGTGCCCCGAAGGTCTTGTACTGCATATTTTTCGATGGCCTAGGTCCTGTAGCCCAAATCTCTGTTCCCAAAGGTCAGACACTCACAGGACAATTTTACGCAGATGTGGTGTTGCCTGAGGTCGAAAAACATTATCTTAAGCGTCGTCCAAAGACTGGAACTCGTGGTCTCAAAATTTTGCACGATAATGCTAAACCGCATAAATCTTTGGCTGTAAGGCAAAAAATTAAAGATATGGGTATGCACGAAGTTCCACATCCACCTTACTCCCCTGATATAGCCCCATGTGACTTCTGGCTGTTTAGAAAACTCAAAGATAACCTCTCCGGACGCGAATTTGAGGATCGGCTCAGCCTCGGTCGGGCAATTTACAGATACCTTGAAGTCATTCCCAAGGATGAGTACAGAAAGACATTTGAAAATTGGATTAAAAGGCTAAATTCAGTTGTAGCGTATAAAGGAGACTACTTTGATCATTCATAGCAAAATTACCAACTTTACACAAGTATCTATAGTTTTAGATGGTATGATTAGTATTTATTGAATGCCCCTGTATCAAACGCTCTTAGTTGAGTTATGTTGTAAACGCTGATATCAATATATTTGATAATTTTGCAATCAGAATTTGTTCGCGATAAAGGTGTGATTATCTTGAGTACTTCACAACTCAGGAATAGTGATTAGAAAACCATCAAGATTAGCCTGAAAATTATACGAATTCCTCAACTACAGGGAGCAATAAATGGATGGTACACTGTAATTAGTCATTTACATACAGTGCCACCGGATAATCTGTTGAGTATCATTACATGAGAGGAACAATTATTCGAACAGTATAGTAAATTAGGAATTACCTTCTACTGCAAATTCCCAGGATATAAACTTAAGGTAATTAAACTTGATAATTGTTTCATTATGTAGCTTTTCCTTGCACATATGATTATAATTATACGTTGTCAGGGGTTTATAGATATATTACTGGACCGGCACTTTTTCTTATCCTGGCTCTCCTGGGATGGCACTTTCTTGGACGGTGACAAATTGATCCTGACTAATTTGAGTCTCATGGCAGGAACCTCTGTACTATATGGTCGCTGAACTGGCACTTTTAGGTGCCAGCCAAGCACCTAGATAAACCCCTGCACGTTGTGACAAAGGTAATAGCGCAATTTCATTACAATATTAAAGTTTGGTAGCAGTTCGAGTTTGAGCCTTGTCGTGGGGATTGGATACCCTACAACGAAGGGCTGGAGAACTATTTTGTGGCAAATGATGGAGATAATTATAATCAGATGGAAAGGAGGGAGATCCTCTTAAGTTGTTGTACGAATCTACTTAGTTATCCGTAATCTAATTAAACGAGGGAAACGAAATGCGAAAAACATTTGTCGGGATTATGATACAGGCAGGGGCCATTATCCTCCAGCATCATCAGATATTGTCGTACGTTATTAATACAACGCTAGTTTTCAAAGAAATCAATGCAAATATTTGTAGCTGACTTGTGAAACTATCAGAACATTACAAGTTGTAGGCATCATTGGACAACATACTACTAGATTGATTGGTCTGTAGAGCAAGAAACTAAGAGCTCCAAAGGAGACTATAGCAGAACCTGACTTTTCAAAGGGTTTTTGAGTTAGCTCAAGATTCTGAAGTTGCTGAGTCATCTGCAAGAAGACCAAAGTTTGCATCTTTGTTAGCTTCATCAAGACAAAGTAGTGTCGAGAAGTGGAACAATAGCACTTTACGACTATTGTGGAGGAAAGCAACTGGGTGATATTTGTTACTTCAATCAGTGCAATGTTACAAATGTAAAAGAATATCCCAGGCTGCACTTTCGTGTCGTAGTAGACCAACGGAACTGCGGTTGGGGTAGGGGAATCGATAACAGCACCATCAGGTGAGAGAAGACGAAGATGAGGTTTCATTCGGAAGAAATAGTATACTGTTATTCAAAATGACTGTAAATAGAGAGGACCCAATTCTGTTAACAAAAAGAATTACCTGATGGGATTTGAAATTGAAAGGGTCGTGGCCGATTAATTTGAAATGATTACGATTACAATTACGATTACGACATGATATTTCGGAATGATTACGATTACAAAAAATGAAATTTTAAGTATAATAACCATAACGATAACGATAACGAACATGCTGTGTCTACGACACAAATTGGAAGACGTTGACCAGATAAAAATAGAACTAAGTTAAACACATTAACCATTTTGACTATGTACACTAGTGTTGCCAATTAATCGAATTCTAGTATTTCGCATCTAACAAATATATGAAACTATGAAATCCAACAATTTCGATAATATAATTAGTTTTATGGGGATCTAGACCTTAGTTAATAAATAATAACTAATATAGAATGAGTCTAATGTTCATCACTATTTGCTAGAATAAACATAAGCTTTCGAACAATTGGTCAGATAATAGGGACCTATCTGGACGAAATATTATTTCTGCGATGGATAATAATCGTTCCATTGATGCAAGCTAGAATTTTAAAATATGAACATGCTAGATGAGATAGTTCTAAATATTTTGATTCATTTTTCATGGAAAATTGGAGATGGTCAGCGTCTTCTGACAAACATGGTGTAGTTTTCTCCAACTTTTATTATGTTAGATGAATTGTCAACTAGGTCTGAGACTTGACATGAACAGGAAGAAATTTGTATATATTCAAAATTTTTAACCTTTTCTATTCTGGCGGGGCTTTTAAAGATATAAGCGTTTCTACCATGTTAAACTTCAGAGCTTAAGATGTAATATAGATTATTTTCTCAATAATGACTTGTTACAAGAGCTAGGTATAAGGACAGGGCTTCCTCAAATTGGAAAGGCGGGATTCAAGTGATGACTTGAGGGTTGTTACTAATGTTGTGTATATATTTCTTCCAACCGTGTAATTGCATTTGAAGTTCACGAATCACAGGTAGTAATACGCTGGCAGTTACTTCATTCTCACCCTGCGACAAATATGTTGCAGATTTTAATTGGATAAGAATTTCTAAACGATCCTTTGTGTAACATCAATTTCATTAACATTGAGTTTACCATCGTAGTCAAGCATCGGATATCAGAGTCAGAGACAAACAGTAAGGACTTTATAAATTTTAGCTGGAAACTCCATCTAGTTTCATCAGCCATTTGTAGTCTAAGATCCTTCTCGAATTGATCCCAGGCTTGTGAAGAGTGGCGATAGCAGACACAAGTTTATAAATCTTGCTCAATGTCCTTTGAATTGGACCAGCATTCTTCAGACAATATTTCACAACCAGTTGTAAGGTATGATCGAAACATGAATGATGTCTGGGTACTAAAGGATCAAAAGCAAGTTGGCTGTCATTCCATCTGTTTCTACAGGCAAGCATACAACTTCATCATCACAATCCTTATTTCAGAGCTGTCAGGCTGATCCTCACCATCGTTTATATCGCGCAAACGGAAAGGTTTATTCACATGGCTTGCGTTATCAGTTATCACCTTGTAAACTATTCCAATAAAAGGGAACAACGCTACTATTTCTCAAAAGGTTGTAAGATGTTTTCGCCTATATGGAAACTCGAAATCGACGACATGACAGCGTACACTTCCAAATATCAAATCTACTAAATAGTGTAGAGTCACACAAGACTAAGATCTCATTTGCCGATTGGTCTAGATGTCCACTGTCAAACACACTTTTGATGCAATTAAGAGATATTTGTTGATGCTTGGTTACAGGATGTCATAGTGACCTGTCAACAATATATTACTTAAATACTTTCTTGAAGGCATCAAGTAACAGGGCTCTGCTTTTTCGAGGATATTCCTAAAACATTGCTTTAACTAGGTTGTTTTACAGAAATTGGTCCCCAATGTTTATCACTGATTGTGGTTAAATTTCAGTTAACACTGCACTTTTATAGATTCCTCAACAATTCTTCATGTAATTAGCGACCTTAATATGACTTCAAAACTATTACGGGGGGACCAGTTTCTGCAAATACTACTTCCCTTGCAGAATTTGGTTGCTCCTTAGTTAATTGCAATACATGAATAATCGTTGGCTACACATCACTTTTAATAATTCTTCCTAACTATTAATAATTGATTATTACTCTTAGCCCTTAGATATCATATGGTTGCTCTGGAACTGTAATGTCAATTCTACTAAGCTAAATGTATACATAGACTGGATACATATAATTAGTAAGTTCATGATCACTCCGTATCTGTGACATCGGTCAATGTGTAGAAGACACAGTTGATTTGTCCCAACTTTATCGACCTGTCCGCTTCCTTTTGTGTGAGCTTTGGATTTTCTAATTCATCATATTATACCAGCAGCCCTGTATCTTTGTCCTCATGAAAAAATGTAAGCCAGCATGGATAGTATAGCCGAATAGACTATACTGCAATATTGTATTCATGTGATTAATGCTTAGATTATCTTCAATTTGATTGTGACAGATGGTATTCTCTGATGGAATATGACCAACTTCGAGTAGTATAATTGGTGAAATTTTTAGAAATTGTGTAGAGAATTTCTCATTATTAGCATGTGTATCCCTGCACTTGAGGCATTTGTAACTTTGATTAATCTGATGGTCAATTGTGGTTTGACAATTTTGCTGAAACTTATATAGAGGACAGGTTAAGACGTTTTTCTGATATGCAACAACAGCTCCAACACTGGAATTCAACCACATATAGATTAGGAGACAAATGAATATTATCCAATAATCCAACCACATTTCCTTCGCATCCCATAAAGTCGTATTGGGAATCGATAAGTTGTAAACCAAGCTTGGTAGCGAACCAGTATTTTAGCTGGTTGAAGTTTTTTGTATTCACCATCTGAAAAACCATTTCAATGTTCGGTGAGATCGTAGAAGTTAACTTGACTGATGACAGGAGGGTTTTGAAATGCAGGCTGAACAATGTGATAAAATTATCAACTGGCCAAGTGTTCACAAATCTAATTCCATTGTATTCCTCTCCCCAAGCAGCACAACACTCTTCCAGGGATTCTGAAGTGCAATCAATTCCTTGAACCTTTGCATCTATGATTTCATATTGACAAGATTTACTCAAAAGTTGTTGGATTACAGGTAGCAGGATTTTAGTAGTGTAATCTGTACTTTTTCTCTCCCAGTATGATGAAAAGTCTAACTCTTCTCTGGTATATTGGTAAAGGGCTATCTTTATATCGTGACTTTCCAAGTACCACTTGTTCAAAATCTCAGAAACTTCTAAATTAATGTCATAATCCGTGAAAGCAGTTTCTCCTTCGTAGGTAGAAGAATAGTGTCGCACTCTCCAATCGAATAATTCATTGTAGGGCATATAACACCTCTGGAGGAGATCATTATGGAGTGGAGAGAGTGGAGTATTTTTTGAATTGATTTAATTACGCCTTCCTTCATCAACAAGAGTCGATGAATAACCTCTTGTCGCTGTGTGTTATTCTCTTGTTCCTGTGATGTAGGTCCAACTATTTTTGATGCTTCAGACGTTATGGATGTGGGCGAGCCATCCTTCTTGAACGATAAGACGCGATTTTCGGGCACTTTTCTGATACTTTTGCTTGAGGATGTGTCATCATAATTAGGGGTACTTCTCCAGAGTTTAGCCTTAGCTTTCTTCACACGGATTAAAGCTTTGTCTTTGCAAACTTGCACTGTACTTCTAGAAACTTCTTTGATTGGATATGGACCAATCCATTTATCCTGTAACTTTCCTCCTTTGCTTTTCTTCCTGCACATGTTCTCTATGAGTACATCGTCATCGACTGCAAATTGTGTAGCGATCGGATTAACCTTTTTGTCGTATTGTCTTTTCATTCTTTTCTTCGAATTGATAAGGTTTTCACCAGCATGAGAGAATGATTCTTGTTGATCCCTTTTCATGGCTAGTACTAGATCATCAAGTCGTTATTGTTGTCATTTTCATCTGATGTATTCCCAAAATTGACATCAGGATAAAGAAAAGATAGACTTTCAGCTTCGATTGGGAGGCGTGGTTTCCGGCAGCCATGCACTAATTCAAAAGCTGAGTATTGAGTTCTTTCGTGGACGAATATTTATGGAATATGTGACTTGTTCCAAATAATATGACCAATCTTCCCTCTTATCAGTCATTGATCTCATTAAAGAACCTTTTATAGCTTTGTGGGTAGATTCGACTAGACCATTCGTTTGAGGATGGTATGGAGCAGAAAATATTAACTCACAACCGTGTATTTCTTGAAGGGCTTTAGAAATATTGTTCGTAAATTCCGTTCCGTTATCACTTATGATTTGGACTGGGGCACCTTGTCAACAATATATCAAAAATATATCTGTAGCCACATCTTTCGCGTTTTTCGATTTTAGGGGGCGGGTTTCGATCCATTTAGTGAAATGGTCTATAAAAGTCAGTATATATAAGTATCCTTGTGATTCGATCAGTGGTCCAGTTAGATCCATACCAACTCTAAACCATACCTTGTTATCACTGGGAGGGGTAGCAAAGGCATAGTTGGTGCTTTTAAACTAGGTTGGTTCTTTTGACACGCTACACAATTCTTTACATATAGATATATGTCTGAATACATTATCGGCCAATAATATCTCTCACTTGCAATCCTATATGATTATCTTGAACACTGGTGGCCTGCCTTGTCATGAATTTCTTCTAAAATATCAGATACTTGACTAGCTTTAACGCTAAGCAAAAAAGTACTTCCAGATAGCTCAACCAATTGATCTGATTTTATGGAGTACTTAGAGAATTTCTTCCGTAATACCCTTTTTGCATTCTTGTTTGAGCCCAAGGGGTACGATTGGAACCTAAGATAATTTTCTATTGCATCGTATTCATGTGGATCAATTAGGTTTGCCAATGGTATCACGAATAGTAGTTAGAATAAATATTGTGATGAAATATTTTCGATTACAAAAATTAACGTTTCTATCAATAATATGAGTCATAACCTTGTATGTATAACTAGCAGTTGTATGCTCACTCATCCAACATGAATATGAGAATAATTTTGAAGTCATATAAAGGTCGCTAATTACATGAAGAATTATTTGAGGAATCTATAAAAGTGCGGTGTTAACCGAAATTCAAACACAATCAGTGATAAACAGGGGGACCAAATTCTACATTAAATTTGAAATTTGCAGGAACTGGTCCCCCCAGACCAGTTTTATAGGGGAGATCAATTTCTGCAAAACAAGATAATTGATTTATTTCATTTCGACCTCTGATATTTCCGGTTATTGAGCAAGGATAGGATCACTCTGACTCAAGGGTCTAACGAAGATGTTACTTACATTGTCTTCAAAAGAACATGTACGAGTAAGCTCTCCTTATATCTTCTCATATATTTGTTTACAAATCCAGGTATTCTTCAGATGAAGGCTTCAATCCGAAACCGTAATTGAAATCACTGATTAATTCTGAAGAGTATGCAAGTAATTTATGAAGAGACGGTGTTATGTTGTCCAAGGAAATTTACGAAGTATTTCCTCATAAGTATCTTTGCAAATGGAGTAGAGTTTATCAGTATCTATCTTCTTATGAGAAATATAGGACCGCAATATTACTGAGATGGTTGTGTGAATAGTGCTAAGAGCAAGTCGGTCTTCCTCTATCATCGTGGATGTACCAGTAGCAATAAATTATTTTCATTGAGAAAACATTTTCTTGATATATTAACTGTGATAGTGGTACTGCCATCACTGGATGGATAATCTATTTAAAACCCAGTCTTCTCAAGCAAGAGATTACGCTTCGATGCATTGAAGTTTTAACTTGATGATCTGAAGGCAGCCATTGCTTCATTCCGCCATCCATATGATATGTCAATAGCATAAACCAGCGAAAGACACACAAATAACTATGAAGAGGGCATGAAAAATGAAAATTTCATCAGATATTGAAATGGAATAGAAGGATATTAGGTCATTTTCCATACATTTTTCAAAATTTATCCTTGGAATAAACTGATTTTCAGGATAAAAGTTGTTTCTAGATAATAGTATTTGGTATTTCAATTACATAAGTGCATTTCAATCTTCAGATTAGCTAATTAGCAAATAAATATAAATTTTAAAATTCCTCTAGAAGGGGACATTTGTCCGAAAAATAAACCTAGCATTTTTTTCGTTGGTGTTATAGTCACGGTCACTACGTTTCGCTGCCCTATATCTAGTAAAATCTTGAAGGCCAACATCTTCTCTAACTGTTTCAGCCATAAAAACATGTACCTCGAGTGCCCTCGAAAAGGTTTGGATCAATTTCAAATTCGTTCATTCCAATATATTCTATATTTAGTACTTAGATAATAATTGTCTTTGTAGAATGTTTTGTAACAGAAAGTACCCAAACCTTTTTCTACGATTATAGAAAAACTATATTGATTACATTATAAACTAAACTTGAATGTTGCACTCCAACTAACCTTAGAAAAAGACTTTGAAAGTAGCTATTATTATAATGACTAACATTCTTCAATATCATGAGAATATTCACTTTACTATGTGCACATAGCACAGTCATGAGCAAGCTAAATTACGTATCTAAATACACAATTTTATGTTTTCAACTATGATGAATTCAGAAATAAGCTTTTCTTAGAGTTTTGAGTATGAAAATTTTTACCTTAATCTGCCATGTGTTCCCACTGTGCCCAAATCTTGAGTGATGCATTCCCGATATTCGATAATGCATAAATATCATGCCTATTCATTCCCAATGACGTCGCAAATTTGTCATACCGTGACCTACGTAATATAAGGCCTGACTATTGTGCATAGAATTACCTACCATGGATTACTTAAAGTGCATTTTGTAATTTACGCATAATTATAACATGCAAAATTGACATTATCTGAATTGCTGAAATTCTGTTTTAATCACTTCTCACATCTTGCTATATATACTATTAGTTCGAGATCATATGCCCAACCCTTTCATTATTTAGGATTTTCCATTTTATCTCTTTATGCAATTCTGTTTCATCACTGATTAGCCTTGATGCCTAACACTTGCTCTACACCTGGATGTCGGAGTAATTATTCAGTGGAGCCATATACACCAGTATTCAGATTACCCTCAAACTCTGAACTTAGAGAAAAATGGCTACGCACTCTGCACAGGGAGGATATTGAAGATCTAAAAAGCGTATTTGTTTGCTCTAATCACTTTCGTACTGAAGATGTCATCACTGAAATGGATATGCCTCAGCCTGATGGCTCATAACAAAATTTTCTCGGCGACCAACTCCACATAAGAACGCTTTACCTTGTCTTCTTCCCAGTTGTCCCAAGTATCTGAGCTCACCATCTCCGAAGCCTGAACGTTTAGATCGTGGGAAGATCGAGAGTAAATTGTTCTTTCAAGCCTTAGAGCAGAGCCTTGATCTTCATAAAGCTGAGGATCGTAAGTTCGGTGTCAAATCATTAGGAGAGCTAAAATGTAAACTCGAAGAATTTGAAATACCTTCTTCTTGGGTTAAATGGGTTTCAGATGACACGTCTATTAACTTGCTAAAGCTGTCAAAAGACAAACATATATATATATTCCAGCATATGTTTCAATTAATGACTCCTTAACACCTACAGGCTTCTGTCAAAACATTCAAATTCCTCTCGCAATACACAATCCCAGTGATATTTGAGAAATCTATACCATCATCAGCGAGGTTTTTGCATACACTAAGGACCCTGTTGAAAACTGTATTCGCCAAGCTACTTCTAACATTGAAAGTACGATTTCAAAGATAGGAACTTCGAACGATATGCTAGAGAAATATTCAGAATTGTTACCCCAGTTAAAATTTCTACTGTGTCAGCTTGAGAATACACTAATTCCTAAAATCGAAGACTGTACAATTGTTACAATGGTGCTAGCTCTAAAATCTCATTTGATATCTTCTAAGTACTACAGCTACTTACAGTCTTTGAAATGTTTAATATTTCCCCACCCAACAACTCTCCATAGTCTTTATGGGACTATATGCTTAAAGTGTGAGTTGCAAACATATTTGAAAACTTCTACTGCTAATTTCAATAACCAAGAAAGGAATGCTACATTACATATGGATGAAATACATGTCAAATCAGAGTTTTCTTACACAGGTGGGAGAATACTCGGCTCTTCGACTACACAGAACGAAGCAACCAATACAGTTCTAGCATTTATGATATCAAGTTTATGCAAAAAATGGTCTACAATTGTACGACTCCTACCTTGTGCAAAATCTTCTGCTGCTCAAATATTACCTATTTTACATGAAGTGATCAAGGATATAGAAAGTTGCAATCTTCAAATTCAAGTTATTTGTACAAATAACTACCCTCTGAATGTGAATCTGTTTAAGTTACTGTCCCCTACTTCCAATCTTGAAACCTGTGTACCTCACGCATTAGGCACTTGTAGACCTCTGTATCTTATCTTTGACTTTGTCCACATCATCAAAACAGTAAGATAATTGGATAAATCAAATCGATTCTAATCACACGTTTAGCTGTCCTTCATTTGTATCTTGCGAATATACTTTAAAGGTAGCATTTCAAGACCTTCAGAATCTCTTTAAACTTGAGCAAAGTTCTGTCGCTAAAACAGCCCACCGATTAACAGCAAAATCTTGCTGGCCATCTAGCCTTGAAACACAGAATGTCAATTTAGCACTTCGCATATTTGACGACTCAACCTCTGCAGCTTTAACAGTCCATGGTTCTAAATATGGTCAAGTTTCAGAAACAGCTCAGTTCATTAGCCTTATTTGTAAGGTATGGAAGATCTTTAACATTAATAGACCTAATAAAGACATCCGTCTAAATGACGAGCTTTCTATGCCACTACAGAGTAATGACATTCGGTTTGTATTTCTTTCAGATGTTGTGAAATGGCTTGATGAATGGAGAACTTTACCCCAAAGCAGGGAAAAGGAAAACTCACTGCGCAAACCTTTACCAGTTTTCGCCATTCGTGTATTGTCCTTGAGGGGATAGTTAACCATCTTACCAAAAACTGTGGTTTTGCCTATGTTCTTAATTCTTTCCTTCAAAACGACCCAATTGAACATCACTTGGGGATATACCGAATGATGAGCGGTGCTAGTACAATGTTACATTTTTCCAAATTTTGCAAAGTGAGAGACTAATTAAGATTTCTGCAATTCTGGAGTTGTTCTCCTCTAGTACTCCGGGTGAGAGCTCAATCTCATTAAAAGAATTTTTAAAGTCATTTGCAATCTCTGAAGAATCTAGCGATTACAATATAGCCAATTTGGACCCCTATAACAGAGTGTACAATGAAGAGGAGACACCAATCATACTCAATACTTCTTTCATTCAATCTTTATCCTTTATTTCCGGTTACTGTGTTCATTCCATCTTCAAAAGTGCTTTCTATTCTAAGCGAGGTATTACTCACTCTTCTGGCGTAAGAGATACAGAAGAAGTGAGCAGTATTTGCTCTCAGTGTTTGTCAAGTCTTGTTGAGGAAGATACTCTCGAATTAGATGTAACTGATCCCGTCTATGGTTTAATATGTTCGATTGACAGAGGAGGCCTTAAGTGGCCTTCAGTTCCAGTACTTGAAGCAGTTGGAAGTTCTACTCCAGAATCGAAATGGATTCTAGTCTCTTCAATCTCTTTATAACAAGTCCATCTCGGAAGATCTTAGTTTCCTTAACATTAAATGTAATCGAGAGTAATGAAACTGAGTTTTGGAGAAACAAATGCCCTACTTGTGACACAATAGGATGGAATATCTTAAAGAATATTATTTTTTCAGCAACCAACTGTATCCTAGCTAACAAAGTGAAGAACATGAATTCGTTGAAAAGGACATCAACTAAAAGCTCGCATAACTCTCGTAAATACACCAAATTCAAATCAAAATAATTAGTAATTTTGCTGTTGGCAGTCTTTTTGTTGTCCTAGCATTTCTTCTTTCTTTGTTTATACAATTTTTGTTGAGTAGTGTAAAATATGATTACCTTCTATCAACCATTTGGTACGAATATTGTCAAAAAACAATGGTATTAATCTCAACATATCATATTCAATGTATGCACTTTAAGTAATCCATGGTCCCAATGAACAGTCAGGCCTTATATTGCGTAGGTCACGGTCATACTAATTCTTCATTAAGTCTGGGAAGTTAGTGCTGAAGCTGTTACAAGTTGGGCAAATCACATAATTAGGTACACAGTTTGGGTAGACTCAGATAGCCTAGGGGGACGAAAAATTGGTTACTCGACAAGTTTAGGACAAAATTTGAGGATGGAATGTTGTAACATTCCAGAGAAATTCATGCGTTGCTATGGAAAAGTAATACAGTACATTTTTGAGTGACCACTTAAACGACGTAAATATTTAGTTGATTACGAATATCGATCCCAAAATTCGTTTCAATGCCAACTTGTTGAGGTATATACATACGAGGGACAATCGAAAAGTTTGACTTTGACCGACATATCAGATAGTAATTATAAATTTGACTATTACATTTTTCAAAATACTCTCCCTGACAATCTATACAATTTTCATTCTGGTAAACCAATTATCAAAACATTATTTGCGCTCTTTGGGTATGCCTCCGATCGTTTGGAAAAGTGCCCCTCTCAACTCCTCATTAGTCGGAAATCTCTTCCCACGTAATTTATCTTTGAGTCTAGGGAATAACCAGAAGTCGCCAGGGGCTAAATCAGGACAGTAGGGTGGGTGAGGTAATGTTTTGAGTCTAGAACTTTCCAAAACTCACAAGTTCTGATTGCCGTATGCGATGATGCATTACACTGCCCTGCGTCAAATTTGCTGATTATTATCCATGGGTTGTTTTTAGTTAACTTGAGTATGCTGATTCTCAATCTGTCATCAGAATTCCCCTATCACGTCTCGTTTTTACTCAAATGTCATTTTAATGTAAGTCGATTTTTTTAAGTACACTTCCCTAGAATAAATGATTATATTTGATACATGTGTGAATTTTTGTCTTTTGAAATAAACAGATGCGTGCTTTATTGCATTTTCTAATTAGTCCCTTTAACTCCATTCTTTTCTACATAATTTGTTTTATTTTTATTTTTGTTATATACAGCTTTATTGTACTATAGTCTACTATTTTGATATTTTATTATCATATGGCTTATCGGAGAAGGTGCAGTAATGATCCAGACGTCTTTTGTTATATTTGTGGGAGTTTTATGACTTCTAAACAAACTACGACAATAACAGGATTTGTTAAAAAAGCATATTTAGAATAATTTGGAATGAGATTAGGTGATCAAGACAAAACATGGGCTCCACATACAGTGTGCCGATCTTGTGTAGAAAATTTGAGACAATGGACAAAAGGAATCAGAAAGAGTTTAAGTTTTGGAATTCCAATGATATGGAGAGAGCCACAAAATCACATTAGCGATTGTTACTTTTGTATGGCGAATATTTCCGGATTCAATGCTAAAACCAAGTCATTGATCAAGTATCCAAATTTACATTCAGCAATACGACCCGTTCCCCATTCTATTGATGTACCTGTTCCAAAATTTACTAATTTGGATGTTATCTCGGAAATTGATGATTGTGAAACTAGAGATTCATTAATTAGAGAAGATGAGGATTTTATTCCGTGTGTATTATCTCGTTCTAATTCTCCACAGTTATTTAATCAGTCTGAATTAAATGATTTGGTACTTGATTTAGATTTACCTAAGAATCTGCGGAGTTGTTAGGTTCTAGGCTAAAAGAAAAAAACTTGCTTCTCCCAGAAACAAAATTTTACTCATATAGGAACAGAGAGATCGAATTTTTGAAATATTTCATAATGGAAGACGGATTTGTGTTTTGTCATGATGTTTCACCGCTAGTTAATGCTCTTGGATGTCCGTATGTACCTAATGATCGGAGACTCTTTATTGATAGTTCAAAACAAAGTTTGAAATGTGTTCTACTTCATAATGGCAACAAATTTAGTTCCATACCAATTGGACATTCAGTAAGTTTAAAGGAACGATATGATAACATGAAAATTGTGCTTCATAAAATTAATTATAACCAGCACAATTGGGTAATCTGTGGTGACTTAAAAATCATATGCATTCTTTTGGGACAGCAATCAGGATATACAAAATACCCTTGTTTTTTATGCTTATGGGACAGTCGTGCAAAGAGCGAACACTATTCTAGACAGAGCTGGCCAGCTAGAACCAATCTTAATGTTGGAGATAAGAACATTATTCACGAGCCTCTAGTGGATCCTCTCAAGATTTTGCTTCCACCACTTCATATAAAATTAGGATTGATGAAACAGTTTGTAAGGGCATTAGATAAAGAAGGAAATTGTTTCAAATATATTACCGAGAAATTTTACTACCTAAGTGATGAAAAAAGAAAAGCCGGTATATTCGACGGTCCTCAGATAAGACAACTTGTTCGAGATGATAATTTTTCAAATTCTATGATATGCAAAGAAAAATGTGCATGGAATGCATTTGTAGATGTCATGAAAAACTTCTTGGGAAATACGAAATCTCCTAATTATAAAATACTTGTGAATGAGTTGATTGAATCTTACAAGAATCTCGGCTGCAATATGAGTGTAAAAGTTCACTTTCTTCACAGTCATATTGACTATTTTCCAGAGAATCTTGGAGCTGTTTCCGAGGAGCAAGGTGAACGATTCCACCAAGACATAAAAACAATGGAAACACGATATCAGGGGAGGTGGGACGTTCATATGATGGCTGATTACTGCTGGTGCCTCAAGAGAGATTGTATTGATGTTATTCATGCTAGAATGTCAAAAAAACGGAAATTTACTCCTGATTCAGACTAATATATTCAAATTATTTATTAACTAAGATTATATTATCAATAAAAATTTATAAATGGCAGATTTTCACTATTTTACTTGTAGAGGTTCATGCATTCATCGATAAATATACCAGTATTTAAAAATAATTTTGCAAAAAAACTAGACGTGATACGTATATTTTACAAAATTATTCAAAATCAGTATTAAAATGTGGATTAGAACATGTTTTGCAATAACAATCAGCAAATAAAATTTTTTTTTCCGCAGGGCTGTGGTATCATGAAAGAAGAATTCCTCTAATGCCTGTCTTCTCCGGCGATGACTCAATTGCAGTGATGACTTTGAGTAGGCACACCAGAGGTTATTTTAAGCTCCGATGATCCGAAAATGTGAAGCTATAACTGATTATGTGTAGTAATAAAATGCAAAATGTGAAGTATAAAAAAATGTGTTTGAACTTTACATGTCAAATGAAATTCGTATAGTATTATAAATCAATCTATAGTTATTTCACAACCACATATTTTATCTTTGTGTTCAATTATATGTTACTAGCATAGAGTAATTGGTAATTAGTGAATGAAGTATTATTCTACTACGTATTATTACACTACTCTACACTCATTTCTATTATGTCCAAACAGACTTCCTTATTTGCCATTTCTCTCTCGAAGATCATTCCTCTTCCAGGGAATTTATCGCTCAAAATCTCCAATCCCACAATCCAAATGTTTTTGAATTTATTAAAGTTGGTAAACCTGGGGAACGTAAAAGAATTCGATGTAGTGTTTGTGTCGGTAACCCAAATACTGTAAAACGATTTTGTTATCATGGACGTCAACCAGCAATCTGTACAATTGATGGCGCGATTGCTCGTACTGATGCGATATCGAATCATTTAGACAATCAAATACATTTGGAGTGTGTCAAGGCAGATCGGCTAAAAAAACTTTCAACAATATCAAAAGTTCAATCAGTTCCTCTTCTAAGAATGATTTCGAGTCATAATAAGGAGTTGGCAGATAAAATTGGACAATTGATTATTCATGTTTTTAATGATGCTAAAATGCTAATCAATTCAGCATTTCCTTGGCATCCACGCATTGTAGCATCGAAAATTTCAATAAGGAGTTTATCCCATATAAACCATCAAATTTCGATCTTGAATATATAACCCCTGTTATGTATCGACAACTTCTTCGGACAATTGTATCTGCTGACTTGCCGATGTTTACAAAAGAAATGGAATCATATTTAGCGGCCTCATTTAGGTGCGATGCATATATGGATAGGACTCAAAAGGATAACGAATTCCTCCTTTTGAAAATAATTGATGGTGATGGACGGGAGGATACAAGATTCCTGGGTATTGGTATGTATCTAAAGGAGGCGCAAAAGGACATTTATTAGCGATTAAGGAAGGTATTAAGGATACTGTTGATTTTGAATTTATCTTGAGTCTCATTAATCATATATCGACCGATGGAGGGAATAAGAATGTTAGTCGACAAATGGTCTCTGGAAATTATTAGATGATGAACATGATGCCCTCAAATTGAAAACCTATCCTTAAATCTGTTTATGCTGTGCATTCTTCAGCACTAGCCTTGAAGGATTTATGTCAAGAAGTCCATGAACTTAATATTCTCATTTCCAAGTTAACTGAAATCAGTTCATACTGCCATAAGTCCGCTCGCGGTACAACTGAATTAGATTGCTAGGTACAATTACGAAAATTTCCTCAGGATTATGAAATAAGATGGGCTGAATTTACTGAGTCTCTCTTGAATCCCATTTTAATATCTTGGAGAGTTCTCAAATTATATTTTTCTCAAACAACTGATCCTACTGGAATAGGTTTGGGGAAACTCCTCACCAATTTTGATAATCTGAAATTAATCTGTTTTACCTCAGATCTTTTATTTCTCTTACAAAAATTTCAAAAGAAATTGCAGAGCGATCTCATTACTATAGTTGATGTCCCGTTTGAATATATGAAAATGCAAGCTAAATTGAGAAATATTTGTGAGAAACCTATTCTTGGTGGTTGGGAAGAAGCCTTTGGGAAGAATTACAGCGATGGCATGTTATTTGAAGTTAAACTCTGGAATAAGGAACCACGGATTGGTGGTAGACATCGTTTCATCAAAGAAAGAAGGGATTTCACTACTATTCGTCATATTTCGGTTACAGCTTGCAGACTTCTTTGAATTCGAGACTAGAACTCGATGAAAAATTTATTCGGAATATATCAGATTTTGTAAATTTCACTTCAAATGAAGATATCGTTAGGGATGTTCATTGTTGCATTGCACCTGATGTAGACCTTGCCTCAGTAGCTGATCAATATGATGATATCAATAAATTGGAGTTTCCAGAAAGAACCCCAAACAAGGTTTTACGTCATCTTTGTTCAATCAAAACTGGGGATTTTTATGAAATTTCTATACTAATAAGTCGCATTTTAGTATGTAAACCTCATTCAGCGGATTGCGAGAGGTTAATTTCTGCTTATAATAAGCTTAAACTCAAGAAAAGATCTTCTCTATCTCGAAGTACAATCAGTGATTATTTATACGTTCATATCAATATGCCTGAATTGAGCAATTTTAATCCAAGACCAGCAGTGTATAAATGGATTAATGAAGTGGAACATAGAAAGAGAGATTCATTGAAAGCAGGAGATCAAAAATGGTACAAAAATGTATTCGAACATAGTCTAACTGACACAACATTAGATACTATCACTTCAGATAGGACCATTAAGAGATCATTTTAGATTTCTTAAACTTGTAGCTAGACATGATGCTATTTTATAGAATAATACATCAATAACACGATTCCTATACTACATGGTTAGATAAAAGAGGTGGATTGTATAATTATGGGACCTAATCGCTCGGAGACCTAATTTACTTGTACTATTTTGGAGATGTGAAGTTATAAAAAATCGTTAAAATAACCACTGAGGCACACTGTAGTTTACCAGTCGGCAGTAACAGTCTTTCTATCCTTGAGAGCAACGGATTCGACAAACCCACTAGATCTGAAAAAAATCAGCCACATTTGTTTCCAAACAGGTCTAGCCCTCCGCACTTTGGTTGAAGGTGGGGCATCTTCTTCAACCCACTCGTTTGACACTCGCTTTGCTTCTGGCTCATAATGGTATATCAATGTCTCACCACCTGTAGGGAAGAAATAGCTCTTGAATTTCAATTTGCAAACCTTTTGAGCATAATTTTGCTAAAGTCTATGCGGAAATTATTTGCTGTTAGTTCAATGAATGGGGGATCCATCGGGCGCACAACTTCCTGACACAGAGCTCTTTGTGCAAAATAATATTAATTGTCCTCGATGATAATTCGGTTTCGTACTCTAACTGAGCGTATATAATATGAGGATCTTTAGTAATTAGATCTAGTATTTCGTTAACATTTTCTTCATTATGTGAAATATTCGGTCTTTCTGAACGACGAGCATCTTCAAGAACAAAGTTTCCCTGAATGAATTCCCTGTACAATCGTTCAACTGTACTTAGAGAAGGAGCTAGATCCAGGAAATGTTCCTGTAAAGATTCTTAGATTTCTACTTTTGTCTTTTGTAGTTTGAATAAGATCAAAATCATTGCTCGAAAATCACGTTTGTGAGATCTGATTTAGATTTAGTTATTTTAGAAGCCATGTATACTAATAAAATATGTCTGAAAAGATGGATGCGAAAAATATCCGACAGATTAATGGTTTCATATCAAACGGCAAAACTTTTCGAATGCCCTTCGTATAAATCCCTTCAAGTTGTGACCATAGTGATATATAAAACTGAGTGTGCATCACATCTCTAGTCATCGAAGATCTGAATCCACTTCCAAAAAGTACAAACAGACCCTAATGTAACGTAGTGCATTTGCATAGCGACCAAATAGTATTTGGGGGGGGACAGTAACATATTAGAGGGGACCATTATTTAGATCAAATTTCAAAGTCTAAAGTGATTTGTTGGCTAATTTATATTGTTTACAATCTGAAAATCTATGAGGAATTTAGTTTCTTTGGAGCGGTGATCACTAAACCTGGGTAGTCTACATTCTCCTTGTAAGATCAGTCTCTAATGACATAAAACACAACTAGCTTAGTAATCAACTAGTATTTCATACAAAAGCTGAAAAAGAGTTGTACCAGGACAAGTAGATTGAGGATTTGCAATATATATGCTCTAAGTGATAATTTTCATAATATTGTCAACATGAATAGAAACAAGCGCGGGGGAACAACGGGAGCAATAACCATCGAATAGTAATTGCAATGATTGTCCAAGGGGAAGTGGGGATACACGCTTCCAAACATAAAAATTATACATGATATGGAATACAATGGTATCAAAAAGTTTCATCGATAAACAGAAAATCAGCTCAAATGAAAACTGTAATTTTAGCTCAGTGGCTCGCATCTTCAAATAAATAGCATATACTATTACCTTATTCACAGGTGCATACTGAGTATTGATCTACGAACGGAAGTGGTGTGAACTGTAACGGTGTGTATATACAAATAATCGTCATGATCAAGACAACAAGTAATGGGCTTGCCTGAACTAAGCAATATAAGAACTGGAAACCACAATTATTTTATGGACCAGGGATAAATAAGACGTGCATTGTAGTTAATTCAAAGTGAATTACTCGTGATATTAGCAAATATACTGAAGGCATGATCAAGTTTCACAAACATGATGTAATGAATCACCAGCGGGAGCCAGAATTTGGCGAACTGTGGGGCTAGGGGGCTGGGAGGGGGGACACGCTTTTCGCGGGGGCCAAGTTCATTCGGCATATCAATTATATTACTCAACTACTTGCCGTATAACTGCCAAAAATATGTTCTTTGATGCTGTGGATGAAAGGGGTTTATCAAGCTGTGGCTAATTGTCAAGTATGAACATAATTGAGTTGTTAGAAAATTAAAGTAGCAGGAAAATAAGTAAATTAAATGAAAATATTCAAAAGAAGTATAGCGCAAGAACTCAAAACAGAGTAAGAAACAAGATTTTAGGGGGAATAAGGCGGATTAGTAACTAAACTAGGCATCTGGAAATATAATACTACAAAAATATGGACATAACAACTAAGTACATTTCAAAACCAAACAAAACAAATCGAAACATGTTTGGTCACAAATTTCAAATTTTATCCCGTTCCCAAAATTTCGGACAGCCTCTCCAAAATTACTGGGGCTCGAGCCGCCCAAATTAGTCCTGGGGCCACTACTGTGAATCACACATTCCAAACCTAGAAAATAATTCCAGATCGAAAGATGTCATATGATTAGATGGCACACTCTTAGCCCTATGGGAATATCTCATGTTTATGTCAAATGTATTAACCAAAAATTGTTTGGCAGTGTTATCTAGTTGCATTCAGAAAATATGGAAAGCTACAAATGCAGATAATTTCATCCTACATGAACGAAATGAATTTATAGCGATGAATATTTGCGTAGCGCTGATATTTGGATTTCCTGATCTGCGATTCATTAAAATCTTGTTTCATATCAGCATTCTTGCACCGGTAACTCGGGAGGAATTTCCACAATTCTGTTAAAATGAAATAAAACATATAGTATATAGAAATAAACAATTAACTTATGAAATTAAATCATATTATTTTTGTTTCAAATATACGATCATATAAAAGCGATGCAGGCTACAAGACATATGATCCTGAAACTTGCTGTGCCTTTAGGCCTGAGCAGCTATCTAATTTTGAAACATTACACGGTTTATTTGATCCATAGATAATAATGAACACTGAATAAACTCCCATCTCTATATATTTTCACAAATTGAATTTAGACAAGGGGTGGCAAGCTGAAGACAACGGCACCTCTCAATGCGCCTCGAAGAGCCTCGAAATAAGAATTACAAATATGTATTACAATCGGGTACGCTTAATGTGAGCCCGCTAATTATTACCATTCTAATAGTATGAACCAAGCCGGTTGTCCAAAAAGTTACCCCCATATGATTCTGTATATGATTTAGTTTGGTGAATATGATATGTCTATATTGCAGAACAGACAAATTGTATTGTTTGGTGGCGATAGTGGCCAAAAACATCTCATTGGAATCAAAGAGATCACTTAGTTAAGCTACAAAAACATTTACCTGCTACATACCTACATAGACCGTGTAACTAAGTTTTGAAAAGTGAAGTATTATAGTGGTTGATAGCCACCAAATCTAGAATTGTCCCGTAGGTTTCACAATAAAATACCTTGACTGTATAAACATGCAAATTATAAGACCTGAAATGGGAGGTATATTTTCATCAAGTGTTGGTCTGTTAACTCTTAATAATCTTAAATTACACATGTAGAATTATGAAATATTGTAGGTGCACTGGTTCATTTCCATCCACGTGCAGACACAGAGTATTTGGAGATGATGTACCAGATTCAAATTTCCAATCAAAAACAGCCCAGAATCACATTAATCCCACATAGAATAATTGTACACAATAAAATATAAACTAACCGAAAACAATCACTTGCACACCAATAATTTACAAATATAAACCTTAGCAGAAAGAGGAATATGTAAATATGCATAAAGTAATATACGTACCTGAAAGAACTATTAGATTATGATAGTCAACATTTTGCTTACTAAATCAATGTATATTTATTAACTGATGCAACAATTATGATAGCGTATTTCAATCCTAAGGATTTGTATTTCCTTAGTATGATTATTCTAAATTGTTCTGAACAAATAGTGCTGACTTTTAGCATTTTGACATTTGTGCCACATGTGGTAGAAGTAGCACATATCAATTATTTGTGCACCACTTCTTATGTGAATCAAATATTTGCACAAATAGACTATATATCAGACAATACAAATATTTGCATGTCAATTAGAGAGTCTGGTATGATTTTCATAATGTATCCCATTCTGATGCCAATATTCTAGCGATGTGTAACTTCTGCCACGTGTGGCACAAATATGAAAATGTGAATAAGTTAACAGGATTTAAACTAAACAATTCGAAAAGTTCACACTGGGGCCGGAAGAATTCAAATATGCTATCAGTATTGTTCCATTACATTTGAATTTAGGAAATTAGGAATTGAATATTAAATTAACTCATTATCTATTTAAAAAGCAGAGTGTGGCTGGAAATATCCAATTTGATAAAAATTATCGATTTAGTGAGCACTATGCTAACTAACATAGTCAAAAAGTTCTTGTAGGTATATTATTATACGTAGCATATCAAATATACGCCGTTTGGCCAGGTTCTATAATGGTATATTTATTGTTGCGCAAGTACCTTTGTTCGGCTAGCGTACTGCATTAAGCCCCAGCTATAGTAAATGTTAACTATATTGTGAGGCACTTGAATAGGCCGAGGTCTCCAAATACTTAAATCTGCCAAGCAGGTATGAAAGGTGGGCTACCCCTACGCAGTGGCGGATCTCTCTTAAATTATTGGGGGGCAAGTTTTGGCATTGAATTTCTCGAATATTATTACAATGTCAGTACGGAACTTGTTTCAACTTCGCCGCCTGCATAATTTTAGAATTGTGACATGGTATTTTATGAGGGGAGCTAGATAGGTTATGATATTTGAGATGAATGCGTCGAAATACAAACTTTGCGCAAAAATTTAACATAGATAATAAAACATTCAGCGAAATTTCAAGCCATTAGCTAGAATTCTCTGGGAATATGGCGGATCAGGCAAGGTGGATGCATTATCAGTGCGGCAGTAATTATCAAGAATGAAGAAGTATCCTTCAGCCCCACATTGGGATGCTCAATTTTATCTCTTCGAATAGAACCTTCAAACATACTTCCCAGGAGTTAAAGTTTGGTGATGTATCCAAGTTTAATACCCAGTATTCATATTTCGCAATCATCATCTGAAATGAAAATGTGAAATATCAGCCAAAAATGACAAAACTCCATACCTGTCTTCTATGGGTTTGAGTTGAAATAATTTCTACACAGTATATATTTCAAATGTGAATTTCTTACAGACTATGGCTAATACTTCGAATTTAATTAGTGCTAATTACCATATTTTTACTGAAAGATAGTCCAGTTGACAAAGGGAGAGCGTCACTTAATGCAAATAATTCAAGCTATCCACTTGAAATGTTCGTTATAATATCATACGACTTATATTGAGTTATAAAATCTCTGACCAAGATTGAAGTACGTGGAATTCCTACAAAATGTAGAACGACAAAGAATATCTAGAATCCCTTCTAAAGGATTTTGACGAATTTTTCATCCATTATATTCTTAGATCACTAGTTTGTCTTTGACCTTTAACGCGAGAACACAAATTGTGATTGTAAATAATTTGTTTGAGAAAGGCGAAAGGCCGAAACATCCTGCAATAATCTACTACAAAACGTTGTGATATATATTTAGTGATCATTTTTACGCTGACCTCTATTGGATAGAGAAAATCAAATAATTTCATACTATATTGTGTCAATCATGTAGAATTTCTGGGGGATCCACAATTGAAGCAACGTTTTCAAAAACATGATATTGTGACTGGAAGAAACTTGAGGATAAGGTCATAAAGCACAATAGTTGTGCATCTCATGTGTCAGTTGTTGAAACACAGAAAAGCTGGTCCATTCATCAAAAGGAACTGAAACTTGATATGCGATTAGATCCAATTATCGAAATGAGAAATTCATTGATGAAAATCGGAAACTTTTAATGACAGTTCTTGACGTGATCAATTTGTGACAAACAAAAAATCCGTCTTCAAAGAGATGATAAATCAAATCATCGGCTGAATATTAGGATCTTACTCGAAACGACAGAACCTTTAGGTAAATATGACACTAATGTAACCTAGAGGGTCGAAAGTCTGAGAGGGAATGCAAAAATACTAAGTCCAGATATTCAAAATTAATTGTTTATATCACTCGCCTCAGTGCTTCTCAATCATGTTAGACATGAAGTACTAAACGCACCTTTTTATGCTATTCTAGCGAATGAAGTGAAAGATTCAACTAAAAGAGAGTTGCTGGGTGATTATGTTTCCGCTAAAGGTAGTCACTAAGAAAGAACCATTTGCACTATTGAATCGAATGACATGGATGTAGGAAGCATCACTGAAACCAAAAAAGCTACTCAAGCCTTTATAGCTAGATTAGTGAATATGTAGGGCAGGGTTAAGACGGATTTGGTGTTATGTCTAAATTCCAAGATCTTGAACTAACACTCTGATTCGGTTTGATTATATTCTTGATACTTTAAGCGTAACTTATCTTTCTGAATAAGCACTGGGAGCTAGAAAAGGCTACAAACTTGTAAGTAAAATTTACGACCCACCTCTAGAACAGGTGGACTCAACTTGGGGTACGCTAGTGTTTTTGGAGGGGTACACCAGATGTTTTCGAGGTGTCCGCTGAACCAACTATAAACGTATAGAATTACTATGAAATTCTGTCTGGTAATTACTTCTGATTCGAGCCTATTAAAAGTGAACCGTAAGTATTACAGTATTGTTTGTTTCATCAGGGTAGATTGCTAATTACCAGTGTATATTTTGACGCGGTTCATGAATGGACAAATATATGCTGGGTGGATACTATTTATGAGCTCCATTTGACTATACCATAATTCCACATCAAGTTCAAATTTGAACAGTTACTCAAATGGCAAATTCATTACCTAAGGAATCGGAGGAAAACGAAAATATAATGATAATTTTATTCAACACGGTTTCACACTTATGATGAAAATGGAGGGGCGGATCCAGGGGGGGTCCTAGGCAGTGTTGCAATATGGGGAAATAGGCATATTTTAAAAAAACATATTTCAATGCATTTTTCGAATTCTCCATGGTTCAATTAGTACGAAAATATCATTGGCAGCATTAAAAGCAGTAGGAATCCTAACTACGCACAACTTTGTTATGTGTTTCTAATAATAGAAATATATATTTTCAAACCGAAAATTCCTATGCCCTAATGTATGTAATCATATTTGATGTAAGTACTAAATATAAGAGTGAAAAACATCTTCTGATAATAAATCTATATTGTAACAACAATTTAATCATTGATAGGTTAGTCTAGATATTCATTTGTACTTTTTTCCGGGTGTCTAGTTTGGCCCTCCCAAAGTTATAATTTGGAATTTTTTCTCATTGATTGAAGTGTAGCATCTCTTGTTTGACAAAATTTGACAAAACGTTATTAATAATACGTAATGTTACTATATTTAGTCAACTATTTAATCACTTTCCAGGCTTGCCAAAAGCTGCCCAAAAATTTATCACGTCATTCATTGTCCGGACTGGACAAAAATTCGAAAAACATATTTTTCATAAGTTTTAAATTTTTTCAGTAAAATTCTATATTTTGCTGGTTATTAGTTATTCCAATACTCTACAATCATATATCATAATGTGTCTATGTTAAGTAGCCCTTTTTCGGATCATGTCTGTACTAATCACGAACAATGAGGCATATAATTTGTATATTCGAATGGAAGAAGTGTTACAGTCTGTGTTAGGTAACTTATTGAGAACAACCATTGATCCAATGAAGAAACTGCTACTCTCCATTTATAATTTAAATCACTTCTAACATCCAGAGAGGCTTACGGCAGGGGGACCTTGAAACATGGGATAATATGATTTTCCACTCTACTCATCTAACAATATCCAATCCAAGAAAGAGAATATCGCTTGATCCTGAATTTTCTTTAGTCACTGATTCTGAAAATCGAAACTTTTCAGAACAGATTATAACTGAATCCCGGAAGCATATTCTCGAATGTCACATGAAGACTTCCAGATCGAGACTTGGTGTTCTTTTAGAGCATGTGGACTTTTTAGCAGAGAGAGAAAAGATTGAGCCTAAACAACTACTCGCTCTAGCTTTAGAATTAGTCTCAAATAAATCCTATGACCGTGATACTTCAGACATGTGCAGAGAAATAATTGATAAGGGTTCTTTTAGCGGTGCATTGAACAAAGTACAAATCTCTAAATGTGCTTATATATTGGACAGCTTAGAAATTGGGGCGAGTAAATACACGAATCTGAAAATAATTCTCAAAGGTGATGTTAAGCTGCCTTCCTATAAGCTTGTCTCGCAATATCGTAGGGAAATAAGCCTAATAAATGAAATGGAAATAGTCAGAGACCCCGAAGCATTGACAATTGAGACTTGCGTCTCTTATCATTCCATCCTTAGTCTGACCATTCAACGCTTGCTTTCAACATTAGACCCAGTTCCTGATTCACACTACCCACTCAAAATTAAGATATCTGATGGATTGGATGGCTCCGGTTGTCATCAAACCTATACCAACAAAGCAACAATTCTGTATTAAACAAACAAAAACTTTCATTTTGTTCGGATTCAAAGTAATATCAATTACAGACACACTTGGAAATGACGTGTTCTATAACAGCTCACCCAACTCTCCGTTCTGCTTTAGGCCAGTAGCACTGATAGCTTTGAAAGAAGATTATTCTAGTGTAAAGCTTGTCATGAATACAATAATCAATCCTCAAACAGACCATATCATACAGGATGGGTTATCTCTTATTGGAGGCCATGCACAGGTCAAGATAGTCTATTCCCTTTTTGATACCATAATGGTGAGATTGCTGGATGGAGCTGGTGGGGCTTCTTGTCATCTGTGTACTGCAACGGATAGCCAAATTAAAAGTTTAGAATGGGCCCATTCTGGTTTCCCTATTAACAGATTAATTGGCAACGCTCGGTAACTTTTTGAAGAGGTTGATGAAGAGATTACTTGAAACTCCCATCAAATCAACGTGTTGCTATTACGCATCAACCAACTTCTAACATCGATATTATAGCTGCGTCTCCTTTGCATGCTTGCCTTTGTGTATTCAGGTGGTTCATGCTGTTGATATACCATCTTGATGCAGGACACAAGGTATGGGCGCCATCAAACTCGAAAGTAAATTCTTCCATGAAACGGGTTCGAGCTATACTCCAGGAGAGATGTAACTTCAGTGTCGATATCCCTTCAAGCCAGGGCGGCACTTCAACCACTGGTAACATTGCGCGAGACTGCTTTTTAAATAAGAGAGACTTTTTGACGTGGGCTACTTCTTCCATTAATCCTTCAGATAAAATATCATTAGAGAAGATCCAGACAAATCTATCTGTTTTGTTAAGACTCCTCAACAGTGGTGACTTGATTAACTGTGACAAAATGCAAGAATTGTGCAAAGAAACGTACGAATTTATTCTAGTTGAGTACCCATGGGCAAGCATCACTCCATCTTTGCACAAGTTACTTGCCCATTCGTTTCAGTTAATAGGTGCTTACAATAATGGTAAGGGATTACAGAATCTCTCTGAGGAATGTTTAGAATCTTGCAATAAATTTGTAAGGCGGTATCGGGAGAATCTTGCAAGAAAAACTTCTTTCACAGACAATGTTAGAGATATTTTAGTCAAGTTGTTATGTTGTAGTAACCCCATCTTAGTACAGAATCGTTTGATCCACGCAAAGAAGAAAAGAGACGTTGCAAATAGCCTCCAAGAAATATTATATAATAGTATACTATCAGATGATTTATGATAATAAGTATATCCAATAGTCATACATAATTAAGGGTCTTTAAATTGTACCTTATCAAATAGCAGAATAGAGACCATGACATGCATGTATTATTAACTTTCACAATATCCTCACTAATGAGCCACAAGTGTTAAAAATTAGAAAATGTCAGTAATTACGTCATTCCTAGGTTTATAGCCGTGCTACTAAAAGTCATTGGTATTTTTGAAATCTACTGTGTCGATTTAGTATATGTAAGTATAATTGTGGTGATAATACAGATTCATTTACCTATTTCCCCATTATGGCCATTTTGCCACTCTGTGCTAGGGGTCCTAGAACCCTCCCCTCGGTGCGAATGATTATATATACAGTAGACCCTCACTAATCCGAACAGCGCCTAGTGCTTTACAATATTTAGAAATTGTTTGAAACTCAAAAAATATGGACGATTTATATCCAACCCTACTACAGATCAATATTTAATACTACCCATGTTGGACACTATTCTATCGTTTGTACAACTTTCGAAAGAATGAGCCCCAAATTCTATAGTATCATTTCAATGCATTTCACTAATCCTAACGAATTATTTTGCAATCGGAACAGTGGTGTTCGGATTAGCGAGGGTCTACTGTGCCACAATAGTTATAAAAGTATTTTGTATGATTATCTTTGTACCTCTGACATATCGAGAATCAAAATGGAACCCAAACTTCAGCTTTAGTACGGTATTGAATTTTCTGTCTCATAAATAATGAATAAAAGACAAATAAATTTGAAATTATCTCTCTATTTGCTGTAGGAATGAATGTCTTTAGATCGCTATTTCAGTGTCTAAATATTCAATTTTTTCTGGGGGGCAAGCCCCCAGACCCCCGTCAGAAACTCTCGCTACGCTCGCAAATCAACCCCCCTAAGAGAATCCTGGATCCGCCCCTGAAATTGACGTGAACTACTAAAGTGCGTAGTGTGGTTTAAGGTCCTTTCTGATCAATCGATGAAGCCAAGCTTACTCAAGAAGCATCTTAGCGGATGTCATCCAGAGTTAGTAGATAAAGATGCTGCATTCCTCAAAGGAATGGAAATCGGAGTGAGGAGGGTGCGTTTAGATAAGAGTGACCATGTAAATCAAATAAGTAAAGCAAGCCTTCGTGCTTCATACATGGTTGCTCTGAGAATCGCTCAAGAAAAAACTCCACATACAATAGTTGAGAAACTCATACTACATTGTTGCAAAGACATAGTTCGCTGTCTAACTGGAGATGATGGAGAGAAGAAGATCTGTAAAGTGCCTCCTCCAACGATATAGTTCAACGGCGAATATGTGATATTGTAGAAGATATTGGGCAGCTGGTAGTAACAGAAATACGTTATGCATCTCTGAACAAATTCTCAATCCAGCTAAACGAGTCGACTGATGTTTCTAGTTGCGCTCAGCTACTTGTTTTCGCAAGGTACATCAAGGATGGCGACTTTAAGGAAGAATTCCTGTTCTTTCATTGTCTGGAGTCCACTACAAGAGGAGAGGGTGTTTTCACTGAAGTTTCTGAATATTTTGAGAGAAAAGGACATTCATGGAACAACGTAAGTGCATCCACCACTGATGGGGCTCCTGCCATGCTTGGCAATCGTTCAGGATTTCGGGGACGAGTGAAAGCAGTCAATCCTGATACTAAGCATATCCACTGCATGATACAACCGATATGCTCTGGTATCTAAGACGCTATCATCTGAGCCAAAGCAACCCTTAAAGATGTAATCAATATGGTAAATTTCATCAAGTCAAGCGCTCTCAATACTCGTCTCTTCCGACTATTGTGCCAAGAAATGATGAGGAACAAAATACACTACGCTTTCACACCAAGGTTCATTGTCTTTCCCGCGAAACATGTTGTCTAGAGTGCACTCTTTCAGAAAAGAGGTGCCAAAATTCTTTGAACGGAACGAGCGAGCAAAATCAAGAGTTTTTGTGACAAGTTACAAGATAAAGCATGAAATATTAGACTCTCTTACTTAGAGGATATTATCTCACGATTAAATATCCTAAACAAGTCACTTCAAGGAAGTTTACAACTGTAATTGATTTCATTTATAAAATTCGAGCTTTCATAATGAAGTTGGATTCATGGGAAAGAAAAGCGAAGGAGGGAAATCTAAACATATTTGAAAATGTCATAACTCTTCTTGAGGGAGAAGAAATTTTGAACGATTCTACAGTACGAGAAGCATTTGAAACTTTGCCATTGATGAAGTTCTGGTTTAGAATGAGTCAACATTTCCCTAGTGTCGCTGCCATGGCTATGCGTGGGCTGCTGATGTTTCCAAGTACATATCTCTGCGAACAAGGATTCTCGACACTGAAAATAAATAAACCACTATCATGCTCGTTTATGCGTAGAGCCTGACCTCCGTGTGGCTTTATTTACAACCGAACCAAAAATTGATGAACTTGTAAAAGCAAAGCAGGCCCAGCCATCTCATTAATCTTTGTCTTAATTATTCAACATTTTGTAAAACGTAAATTATGTTGTGTTCCTGATAATACAAATTGTATCAACATATAAAAATTTAATAGAATATTGCGAAATTTGAATCAGAGGGTAACTGGACATTTCCTTTCCCCCAGGGGGTACGCAGTTCGTAAAAGGTTGAGATCCCCTGCTCTAGAAGAAATCTTTATGAAAATTACAACTAATATGAATATGCAACAAATTAGTATAATTTGTTTTCAAAATATTTTTTAAATAATGCACACGGTAAAACAAATACGAAAAGAATAAGCGCCCAAGCGAATCTTCCATTAGAGTAGCAAAACGTAGAGCTGGATTAAGGCATAATCTATCTAAGCTGTAGCCTAAGGCGACGAGTATTGTGGTGCCCTTAAATATATCGTGACATGGATGAAACAAATACGCATTTACTTGTTTGGATGATATCATATTTAACAATCCTCTTGTAACTTTTTCCCTAGATAACTTTCTCGGTAAAGAATTGTATCTGGAAAATATGAATTGTCCTTATTTTATGAGAAAATCGTCATAAATAATCAATATACCCTAGATTTACAAACTTGCGATTATCCAGGGTTCCTTCGATGGTTCGTAGGTATGTGATAATTACCATCATCGTTTCATCAGATTATATTTTCAAATGCGTCTTCGTTCACTAGATTGCACTTGTCTTCAATATGACTGAATCCGATATTGGCAGTTTTATCATATATTCATATTGCCCCATTATCATTGAGCATTATTAAGGATTAATAAGATAAATTCTTGTGATATTTCCATACAAACTGTAGAACCTTAGTTTGAAGGCTAGAATCGTGCACATAATCTTGAATTAACACCCATTTGGAATTTATCATCTCCAAACAATAAGGACCTGACAATTTCACATTTTGTCATAGATTCATTGAGGCAACATAGCAATTTACCAAAGATATTCCACAATATTTAAATAAAGATCATTCTTTGACGAACATTGGCCTTACTTTGCAGAACTACTGAATTTTATGGCTGAAACTGTTCGAGGTTGAAGTCCATTGTATATTCTCGCTGAGGAGTAAGTAAAGGATTCTGAGGTTGTACAAGACATGCCTAGTGGTCATAGAATGATTTCTTTTGCCTCTAGCTTTGACAAACATAAACAAAATAAAATTAGATACATCTAATGAAACCCAGATTCACAATTTTACATTCTGTAATCAATGATATTTTGAAATTACAGCCATCTTTACTTTAAAAATAGAATCTGTTGAGATATAGAGATGTGGAGTAGTATTTGTGCTTTGCAGTCAACTTATTCTCATTTGCTTCAACGTCTAGCGTTTTATATCCTCCCCAAACAGTACTACAATAATGAAGGTGAAAAATAATAAGTGAGTCTGGCTGAAAATGGGAAAAGTACTTGACTACATAGAGCGTATTTAATCTTAAAATGATTAGCTAATCAAAGAATCAATATGTTTAGATCATGATTCTCTTATCAAAACGATTACTAGAATTATGACTAGATACATGAAGTAACTAAACGAAATTGAACTAGGTTTTAACAATATTTGGTGTGAAAATATATCAAACACTTTAATGAAAACGAAAGCAACAATTCCAACAGAACCTTGGCCATTTAAGCTATGATACCAACTTTGAGTAACTTTAATTTGGCACAAACACAATAATGATTTGAAAAATCTGAAATTTGATTATAGATATGAGGTTATAGGTATCGAAAAATGAAGAAATAGAATAAAACACATGTCTCTCAATAAGTTTAGAAAAATTTTGAAGTAAATAGATAGGACTATAGCTTGACTTCTAAACTACACAACAACGTTTCTGGCTTACATCGAAGCTGAAGATAATTATCCAATAGCTATATACTGATGTAAATAATATTTGTAGTCCGTCTTGCTATAACAGATGCTGCTAATTTCAGTATTAGGTCTAATATCATGAAATGCACAACTTTTGAGCAATTTAATGGTTCGAACAGTTTGAACATCTGGAATTCACTTGTTGCAATACGAAATATAGCGCCAGGAGGAAATTTTGGTTAACATGACATTTCAGATCAAAAAGGTATGGAGAGGATTATTATTAGAAATAATGAATTTTGTCAACCACACTCGAAAGTAGTAGTTGAATATATCAGCAATAGTGGAATGGTCAGTAAAATGGATGTAATTGTCAATAAATTGAATATTCAAAGTAGTTTATTCAGGTATTAGTTCCCGAAAGTTTCCAGAAAGATCTAGGTTTGACTTATTCATTTCTAGAAGCAGTTGAAAGAAGGTAGATTTGGGTTCAATGGTTAGCCTCGGCCAAATCTATCTCTAATACGATTGCAGATGCTCTATCATGGCCCAGCCAATCTGTTTGGATTCATAATTTCAATCTCCAGTATTTTAAATGTAAGTGATCATTAACAACACTTAGTAACAAGTCGTACCACTTTTCAAAGATTTCATTTAAAGTACAGCACTCTAATATGTCCCAAGGAGTAAACGGCAGAGCTTTTAGAAACTTCATAGTTAAATTGGGGATATCCAAATTAAGACAAAGGTGGCGGAATTTATCATTGTAAACCAGGCAAAAGGAAACGTTCACTGCTCCAAAAAACCAATAGTACATCTAAACGAACTTTCTAACAATGTAAGATAATAGGCATTATCAATTTGGTAAGATGAAATATCGGGTATTCTGGTGGGCTGAGAAGTATTTATCTCATACAAACATTAAATATATCTAACAAGCACTTACTCTGATTGTCAATATCAAAAAAGCTGACGTTAAAATCTCCCATATTAACCATCTCTTTACCTTCGGATAAAGTTAGGTCCATCATAATCTAGAAGCTATTTATCCATATCTTCACGATTATTATGGGGTAACTCTACTCCAATATTGCTGTTTAGTTTACATACTGGGAGGTCTGTAAAGAAAACGGAGCAATATAGAACAGCTACCCGCAGTTCGAACATCAACCCATAATAACCCTAAATCTCAGTATTTAAGGTCCATACGTTTAGAACAGCTAGATTTACAATAATTAGCAATGCCACCTCCTCGAGGTCTCAAAGGTCGATCTTTGCGTATCATCCTAAATCATGGAATTTGTACTTAGGAATCCGAGATATATTTTTCCAGGTTTCTGACATCTAATTATAGTGCACATTCATGCCGGTTCAGAGAGGAGATATCTTAGTTCATTAATATTGGAAAATCCCCGTGATAATCCGATGATAAATCTTGAGACTATTAAGTGATATAGGTAAAGTATCAATCATATAAAAATAAAAGGATATTTATAATCTAATTGCTGTAATATAATTTATGAAAGTTTATTGAAGTTTAGATAGAGGAAAAAACTGCCGGCAAAAACTTGCTATCGACTATATTAAAATAATTATGCCGAGCCTACTTATAACGAGCGTTCAAAAAGTTCCCGACCTTGGTCATAGAGTTTTAAGATGTAGGATATTATATTACATATCTGTATTCATAATGAACCTTATTCTATTATCTATTCAGAACTACTTTAACTTTCATCATATCGTCAATAGTTTTCTAGTTACGATTATTTCAAATATCTCGGTTTGACTATCCTTATATTCTCCAGTATTTATGGTTCAAATTTGAAATTTGAGCAAAGGTCTTATATCAAAATTCGCATGCTTCTTGGTATTGGCCTGAAGGATATTCTCATTGACTTGGAAGTCGTTTATAGAGATGCTAGTCTTTCATATACTACTGTGAAGGAATGGGCCAAACTGTTTCATGAAGGACGGGAGTCACTGGAACATGAGGAATGAAAGGACGTGCCAGATCCGGCGTCACTAGCAGTAACACCTCTAAATTCGCTGGAGAGTGTAAAAAAATCCTCACATCACTGTTGAGGAGTTAGCTATGAGTGTGTGGACCTCAAAGCGAGCTGTTTATTCCATACTTATCGATAAGCTGAAAGTTAGCAAAAATTGTTTGAGGTGGATCGCATATTCCCTTACAAAGCACCGAAAAGACAGTAGGGTAACTTGTGCAAGAAAAACGCTCTCCGAGGATCAAGTCTAGAATCCAGGAAGGCTGGCAGAAATCATTACTGGTGGAGTGATTTGGATAAGATACGACGAGCCACTATCCAAAGAAAGGAATAGGGTATGTGTCGTAAAAGTGAGGCTTCTCCTCTCAATCCCAATCCGGACTTCAGAGATCGGAAGGTCTTGCACTCAATTTTCTTTGATGCACATGGCCCCGTTGCCCAGAGTATAATAGCAAAGGGAAGACAATTACCGGGGACTTTATGCAACAGTTGCCTCTCAAGTAGAAAAACATTACTGGGAGCGGAGGTCAAAATCTCGACCGCGGGTATGCGATTATTGCATGATAATGCACAACCACATAAAAATTAGCTCGTAAAGTCAGAGTTGGATAGAATGAGAGTTGTCGAGCTAGATCACCTACCCTACTCACCTGCTCTCGCTTCTTATGATTTCTGGCTCTTTACAAATTTGAATAAGGACATGCATGCAGGCATTTTGATACCAGAATCGAACGCAATTTCAAGATCTCTAAAAGATATCCCGCCCGGGGACTATAAAAATGTATTTTTTAATGGCTAAATCGTCTACAACGAGTCATAAACGTTAATGGCGATTATTTCGAGAATATTTAACAACTGTACATGCATATTCTGCATAGTTACATAGATATGGGTAGGGTTATCAACATTTGAGCACTCGTTGTAATTTTATTTCAATTATATAGATCCGAGGATGATTTACAAACAGTGTAATTGGTAATTAGTATATTTTGTACGAATTACGTAAGGTCCCAAACATAAGAGGGAGAAAATATGAAATTTCAAACAGAGGGAAAAGAATCTCATCCACTTTATGCCTACAAATTTCTAATGCTATGTAGTCAGCTTTCCCAATAGTATTTTTGGAAAGCGCTCGTCTTGGGATTGAATGGGGCCTCCGTCGCTTATAAACGTGCTAAACGCTATTGCATAGAGTCTTTATTGCAACGCTGCAAGATATTCTAAGCGAGAAACATTTCTGCGCTTTGGGGAAACACTGCCAATAATGTTCTACAAGCTGGACAGAGGAAGGCATTTACGAATCATAGCAACTAAATGATAGCATTAAAATTGACACTGGGGCCAATTTTTTGCTGATCCCACCCTCATCAGAACTGCCACTACATCAACTATACGTATATGTATTTTCTTGTAATCATCATTTGCGTATGTAGAACATAGGAGTAATTATATGAATACAAATTTGAAAACGTTGGTAGATAAATACTTCAGATAAGAACTACAACTGGCATGAAAGAAATACAGAGGTTATAATATACATAAACAACATTCCTACTTGAATGCATAGTGAAAGTAATTATAGTATCGATAACAATTTAAACATACCTCTGGTCATTTTCACGGCAACAATTTCTGAGAATTTAGGGCTTTTCTTCATAATAGCCTTCCTAACAAATCCAAACGCTCCTCTACCTAATGTTTGATGAAGAAAATGCAACTGAGACATAGGTATTTCTAATGGATCCATGGATGTTTTGGAAAAGGAGTGGAGCAAAAACATTCTTTGTATTTTTCTTAAGTGTACAAGCCAAAAGAAAAATATGGCTATAAGTGGACAAATAATAATAAAGATAAGCGTTAATGGACTAATAATGATAAGTAGCAATCCCAGAGTATAATATGGTGTAATTTCAGCATCTGTGGGGAGAGTTGAAATGGATGATATGTCTAAAAAAAATCTGAATAATACTAATAATATTATAATTTAAAGAACTTATTAAAAACGAATTCAATAGAGCTAGAAATTCAAAATAAAGTATGAGACGGCATATCGTAGGTAGTCTAGTTGATAAGACAATTTAAATATTTAGTGAATTGGTCATGTTTATTAAGAAATGGACATTTTTAGTTCAGATGTAGCGTATCGTATCCTAATTCGATAAGAATGGCAAGCCACTCAGGATCTTCTATATACCGAAAAGGTAATTACCCAAGATCGGTCAATCTGAACCATGGTAGTAGGAAGCGCGGCTACGTTGACTCATGGCTCGTAGAATTAACAGTATTTCTTAGAAAAATTCGGGGTGGTAAAGTTTACCCCACCCGCACCGCTTCGGTCACCCTTGATCGGAACAAAGGGGAAGTATCTAATCACTTCCCAGTGATATATTCGTAAGGTTTTTTGTGGTTTAAGTGATCACTTGACCATATTCGGAGAGATATCTTTCCTAGCGAAGCAGAATGCGTCAAGAATGTGACAACACATTACAATTTCAAATTGTGTCCAAACAACATCGCAAACTCTAAGGTCTTCCTGTTTAATGGGAGTTAGAGCATCTAAACAGTTTTCGTATGTTGTAATTACAACATTATAATAAGACTTAGCTAAATGTTTGCTGTTGTATAGTATCCTCTTGCACAGGGACCGTGCCAGAATTTGGCGAATGGAGGGGCTGGGGTTTGCGACACGTTTTTTCATGGAGGCCAAGTTCGCTCAGAAAAACAATTAAAGTTTTCAACATATTCGCCTTGAATTGCTAGGAAATTCCATGACTCGGTGCTTTAGATGAAGAATATAGGTAAATTAGAAATGAAGACGGATTATTAAGGTGAATAAATTGGTATCAACAATCAAACACGAAAATTATAGACAAACTTGGCCTGTGTACCTAATCTGTCCACACAAATGGGGAAAATGAAGCAGCCATCCAAAGACATAATTGAGTTGTAATATAATAAATCTAGATTGTAAGTAATCTAAAACAATCATCAAAATATATAACATGACTCACAACTGAGTGAGAAAGAAGAGTATCGAAGAAGTTGGCGGAATAATAGCTAAACTAAACGTCTAGCATAACGAGTATCAACAAAAACATCTACTGTTAAAAAACAAATTTCGAAACAATCAAAGCAAAGAAGAAGCAACTTCTGTCAAAACTTTATCCCATTCAAATTACGCAGAGGTTCGCTGGGGGATATCGGAAATTACGAGAGAGCCTGCTCTTGCATAGTAGATAACCCCTACTACACAAGCATATAGTATATCTCACTAGAACTAGGTAACACTACTGCACCTTGTATGGCGGATTATCAAGTATTTAACCTCCCGAATCATTTCTCAATGAGTTACGTTAAGCTATCAAATAGATGCAAATATGATGAAGTTGATAATTATTGCTAAATAGAACACTAATGTACTACAATTATTTGTAGGTACAGTTGAAAATACTAATAATCAACTAAACTACCGGACATTGGTCTCAAATTTCGATTAATATATCCTCGAATGAATTGTGCAATAACTTCTTACTCCAACAATTTTCTGCTGGGTAGGTATCCAAAGGGCTGGGTTAGTAGTAGTGTGATTTCTTGTTCGCTGTTTAATATGCCCCCATGCACCTTCAATTGTCTGTATATGTGCGCTTGTAGTACTCAGTGGGCATTTTTGGGGGGGTGAAAGGGAAATAAGGAAACCATACAAGATAGAGATATATAATGCATTATTAGCCAATAGGAAATTACCCTGAGAAAACGATGTCTGCATAAAAGAAAATCTAGGTCATCTCATTAAAAAGTTATACCGTCATTGACACCTTTCCTATTATCATAAATTATAGTTTTTGAGCTTAAAATTCAGTTACTAGAGGCGATAGAAAGCTTATTTTGGGTCATGGACACACATTTAACATACCCACATTTTAATAGTATCTTGTGTTTCCATCTATTTCAATCATTATTTATTAGCAGGTTAATCGTGAGAAAAGAATTTCTTGGTCTGGAGGTTCAGAAGAGTGGGTTTTCTTGCTTGCTTTTGTAAATTTTCTATACACATTGAGGACAGGAACACTATTACACATCAGTCGTATAAAGATATCTCGAGTATTCAGAGAAAACGACATTTTTCTGGCAAGGTGTTCGCGATACCTTCGAACGAGTTTGTTTGAAACTTCAACTGCTTCTTCAGAGAAGACTTTAAGTCCATGGCTATTGTTACAAGTTCTAATGAGTTCTGAAGAATGGGCTAGTAATTTATGCAAGTTTGGACTGATGTTTGCCCAAGGGAATCTGATTACAATGTATTCGTATGTGTCCTTGCAAAGAATATCCAGTCTTTCAGTGTTTATCTCTCGGTCGCTGTTGTAAATACGCAAACATACTGAAAGTTTAGTGTGGATGACCTTCATATTTTCATGGTATTCTGTTGGTATCAAGGAACAAACCCAGTAAAGAAATTGGTTTTTGTCCAAGAAACAATTTCGAGCAACATTGCCAGTTGATGTAGTGTCACATCACCTGTTGGGTTGATCAATTTTTATACCAGTCTTTTCCATCAATAAGCCTGAAACAAACTTCATTGAGTTTTTTATGCCTAAGGATGATGGTGACCACTTCCTTGCACCTGATTGCAGATGATAAACGAGGGTCATAAACCATCTGAAGATGCACAAATATGAATGTAATGGAGAAGAGCAAATTATATCGATGTCAGAAATAGGTTGGTGAGTCAATCCAAGACGAGCATTGGAACTTAGAGATAGAAATTCTACTTCATTCACATTTTGACACAGTTCTTTAGCCGATATTATTGAACGATTAATAGGCAAACCATCTCGTATAAGTTCGACATCATGTAGTTGTTTGAAATCGCAGTACAGAGTTGGCAGTGAGCACCACCGGCTCCAGATAGAATTCCTGCCATTTTTCCATCGAACATGGTCTTGAGCAATTTTATCCTCACAAGTCCTTGCGAGAGTGGTTTCCCATTTTCTTCCATGTCTGCTACGTAAGGATTGATATAAGTATCCATTAGATGACGTACATTTTCGCTATTTTCTTTGGCAGCTAGTAAAGTGACTGGGCGAATCTGAAATTGTGAGTTGAGCCTTTCGTTTTCCCAAATAAGTTTGTTTGCGCTGTCGTGAATAGCGAGAAGTTTGAAAGCAAAGAGAATGAAATTTTTGGAACCAATATCTGGTAACTCTTGAATCTGATTATCAACTTGATGGGATCCAGATCCATCCAAGGCATCTGTTGCAGAAAATGTCAACGGGAATTCAAATTCAGAATCTGTGGGAAGTGATTCGAGTAGGCGGGAAATTGTCTGTTTGATGATAGAGATGTAAGATATCCCTACTCCCATAGGCGTATCAGACACATTGCGGATAAAAATGAATTCCTTCTCCAGAGTAATATCTGCTTGATACTGGGAAATTAGCACATATTTAGGGAATAGTGCATTGTCTGACTTACAAAGTCTCCTCAATTCAATGTACTTTCGCTTACCTATTTCCAGTTGCCCTAGGAGGAACGTAGACTTAGCAATTGGGATGTGTGTCTTTATATTGCCTTGAAATGTGCCTTTGCTGACTATTTCCAGACAGAAGGAACTGGTGGAGTAATCTCCTGAAGAAGATGAGACAAATTGCAGAGCCATGGCTGCCATCGTTTTGCTATCCACGTTCTCACTAGCTGCTAAGCTTTTAATCAGGGCTAAAAGAGGTTCCAGACGTACCCTTTGTCCTTTAATCGTTAATTCTAGGAGTGGTTTCCTGATAGCCTTTGCATGAACATGATTAGGAGTACAAATATCACCTTCAGACGATAACCGACTCTTCTCTGCCAATGTTGAATTGTCAAAGAATATCATATCATCCCATGTATTTAGGTCGTTTCTTTTACGAAATATCTCTCCATCACCCTTCAACTCAACGAATTTGTATCGGATACAACTATAATATTTATCTTCAAGTTGCTGACTACCATAAATACGATTGTTGCATCTCTGACAAATTTACGTGAGGATAGAAAGTCAAAAGCTTCCTTGTTATTCATAATGCTAATATTTCATAGGGAAATTTCACATTAAAGTTACACCCATTCAAATGAATGTTTGATACTTTGGACGCCCTCCGGTGGGTCTAAACTATTATATTTTTTGAATGTATTATTATAACCTACATTTTAAGACCAGTGAGAGTTCGCACAACGAAACGCCACACCAAGTTTCAGCATAAAATATCCTGTGGACGCCGAAAAAAATGTCCTAAATAGTCATCGCGTTTAATCCAGTTATAGAATAGAAAGTTAGAAACCAAACGACATTTCAAGATGTAAATTAGATACTTGAAATATAAATGTTTCATTATTGTAAAGGAATTCTTTCTTCTTAGTTACAAGTGCTAAAAATATAACTATGAAACTTGATCGATTTTGATATACCACACAACAGAAATTCCAATTACAAGAAGCCGCAAATATTCATCATCATAACAACCAACTACTTGTTGAATCAGAATGAAATTACTATTTTCTAGGTTTGAAACGATTGTGAAGTAAATTATAATAAAGAAATACAATTCTGAGGGGGTAAAAATTTCATACTGTTTCCAGCAAAAAGCCCATTGTGTAGTAGGGTCAACAAAGTTTTGACTATGATTTACCGTCAAGTCAGGGAAAGTTCCGAGGTTAATTAGGTTATAAGATGCCAATTGATCAGACATTATAATAGTTCCAGGTAGAATATATGTGTGTATTAATAGAATCAGAGTTGAAGCTGAACGATCTCCAACTGGAACCATGAAAATATCTTTGGTTCCTCTAGCCACCACCCCAAATATCCACTGATCAGAAAGTTGTCTACCTCAATGGAACTCCCTTCTACCAAACATACAGCCGTCTATGTCGACAATGTATCCAGGCCAACCTATTGGCTGAGGAATCGCCAATAACTTCTCTACACAAAGATCCCCCATGAAGTTCTTCCAATCAGTGAATGTTGCTGTTGACCATCCCAGATTCTCTACCAATATGTTTGTAATCCGATCTCCTTTGCCAAAAGATATAATAAATGCTAACAAGTCAATTAATGGAATATTAGAGGATTCGAAGAAGGAACAAAATCTAAGAGATGCAAACTTTCAGCAGTTTGCATCTCTGGACAGTTCCAAATTCGGTCTTCTGACACACCTGAAAATTAACCTGACATCATTACTAAGCCACAGTTGCAGAACTTTCCCCTTGCCAACACCCCGTTATCATGAAGCTAAGTAATACAAGTGTTAGAATCAACAATAATGGACTGATAAAATAGTTTCAGTTGCATTACTTCGATACAAGATAGAACTGTTGGCATCACAATAGGGTTTAAGAGAGCCTTTTAAATTTATCCATATGTACTATTATGTAGCAGACTGTATGAATGAATTATCCTCTACAATACTTAGAATTTACTACTTATTTACTTAGATACTTCATATAATGAACCAAATGGTATGGTAGAAGCTTAAAAGTAATGCAAGTGTAGTGAAATCTGAAAATACATAGCTAGACCCTCCACATTCCTTGTGTCTAGGATTTCTTGTACGGTTTCTAAATTGATTTAGTATTCAAAATTGAATTCTAGTTTCACAATTCCCAGGTGTGGCAAAATTTCAGGGTTGCTAATCCAATCGAACAACTTTTCGATTGTCGATGGGTACATTAAACAAAAGTTGGTGCGGATATTTTTCCCTAAATGCATATAATAGGGTTCGTACAATATTGTATAGGACGAGCGCTAACTATTGCAAAATATAAACGTACAAACATAATAATCCAGATTCTAAAATATAGCAAGGTGACAAATTCCCATTCCAAATAGGATATTTTCATATTGATACCAATTGTGTAAAGCTCATACACTTACACAATGCAACTGTAGCATAGAAAAAGGAACATGTTATATTTTCATGAAATAAAGTTGCAAGAAAATATACTGGATTTATTCAATATTGTTATACAGTACAGGGTGTATCAAAAGTGCTGTCGTATAACTAACAATTATCCGATGTTCATAATATTTACAACCCATTCCTTACTCTTATCATTTCGTTATCATTCCGATAAATAATTGAATTTGTTTTGTATATTTATCTGCAGAAATTATTCTATATTCTCACTTTTTGATATTTTTTTCTAAGTTTTTACATTTTTCGTATAATGGATTGCAACGACCATGGTGTTGAACTTCGAAATGAAGCCATTCGGATTCTAAAGGCTGGTTTGAATCTTAAAAAAGTGTCAGAAGCTCTAGTATTTCAATTAAATCAGTCTAAAGTTGGTCCCGTCGGGAAAAACTTGTACAATCCTTGAGTACTTTACCCAGGTGCGGACGCCCAAAGATCCTTTCTCGCGTTCTTAAAATCATCATATCCAAGACTTTGTGCAAGAGAGGAAAATCTACACGATCTATAGCATCTACATTGGTCAATTCTGGTTTTTCCGCTTCACATTCAACAGTCCATCGCTATTTGAGGCATTCCATCAGTGTTTATCCTTACCATAGGTAGCGAATCCCTCGTCTCATCTAATATAATGATGCAAGATCGACTCCTCTTCGCCCTCAAACACAAGAATTTGACTGCAAACAGATTGGGAGAAGGTTTTATGGTCCGATGAATCACTTTTTCAACTATTTGTACCACCAAACAGGCAGAACGACCAAGTGTGGTCACATAGTTCGCCCGATGTTCAGCCATTCAAATGTATTAAATTCCCGACGAAAATCCGAGTTTGGGGGATGATGTCTCATTAGGTACTCTCAGAACTCCATATAATCCCTCAGAAACAGAATGTTAAAGGAGAGTATTAACGAGAAATAATATTGAAAGGAACTTGCAAGGATGCGATAAGAAGAACATCAAATTCTGGCACTATTTTTGAACAGTCTATGACTAAAAAGACTTCCCAGTCGATTTTTATGCAAGATGGCGCTCCAGCCCACACCGCCAAGTTCACTCAAACTTGGTGTTCAGAACCCCTGCCAAACTACTAGGCGAAGGTTGATTGGCCAGGCAACTCCCTGGATTTGAATCTGATCGCAAATTTATGGTCTATCCTTGCAGACAAGCTCAGTAAACTCCCCGAAGTTAGACTGTAAATTCCCTCGTAATTCATTTGAAAAAGGTGTTATCAGGGATTGACCCTGTGATTCTTCAAAATTTGACAAATGGTATGCCTAATCGCATTAGCGAAGTTATAAATCGGTCAGAACATTATATTGGTAAATAGAGTATAAGTTTACATTGTGTATTGAATATGATATAGTCAAATATATAATACGACAGCACTTTTGAAACACCCTGTATATGTTACCTTGTTGCCTAAACGAAGTTGCATCGTGTATGGTAGGCTTAACCTAACAGTATCAAATAAACAACGCATGAAATTATAACATGGGAATTATAGCTCAAAGAAATTAATGTAAAGAATCTGGGCAAATTTCTGAAATAAATATTAGTTACAGAAATGAAAATATACCATGAGAAAATTCAGAGTGAAATACTCTTTTTGTACCATATTCTAGGTTTGGATGATAAAATAAAGTTAAAACGGGAAAAATATGGACAAAGAAGGATAAGAAGGACAAAGAACGAAATGGAAGGAAGACAGTTAGTCCAAGAAGAAATACTGTCCCTCCAAAAAAAGGACATCTGGTCACTCTGTAATATAGTCGTATCAAAACCCAATGTAAATCTGTCAAAACCACGTTCACTTTCAGGCAAAATTGAAGATAACGTATCAAAGGTAGCGTGTTTCAATCATCATATACAGAATCTACTGTAGTAAGTATTACAATTCAATCAAAAATGAATTCTATGTCATTGTTTTGCATTTTATATTGCGAAACAATCACAAGTCTGAGACTTGGTATTATAACTATAAGTCACGTTTGGTTTGTGTAATTAAGCAGAGCAAATGTTTGATCATCCAATTAAAAGTGTTTGAATCAGGAATAGTGTGTAAATGAAGTGTTTTCAATGATAAGCTTTACTCACTAGGCAGTATAGACAATAAAACCCTAGTATAATGTAACAAATATTTCCAATAGGATTCGCCTTATATACGCTTAATACGAAACTTGATCAATTTTGCCTCGATGAGGGCCCGGTTTGTGGCTAGGTTCATCATTGACCTACTCTATCAGATACAAATAACAGTATTTACGAGATATTTAAAAATCAGGGTGAGGTAAGATATAAAAATTGTACCTTAAATTGTTCTATTCATAAATAGACTATTTATTCTTATGATCCATCTAATTGCTATATTGTTGCAGCAAGTGGAAATATTTAGAAGGGAATAAGTGGTGATTCTTCATAATCAATTCCCAATAGCTTTTCAGCATACAGATAAATTGCGTTTTAATAATATACTAGCGGGCTAAACCGAATTCACCTAATATTTAAATTTTGTATTATCCATGGTCCCTCCAAATTACGTTCAATGGCCATCTGTGGTGAGACTAGAAATGTTATATCGCTTTTGGTTAGTAATCTCGCACTTCGTATCTCGGATTTTGGGAAATTCTCAATTTTTAAATTTGGAACATTTTCAACTTTTTGTACAGTCATGATGGCGGCGCAGCATTTGTTAAAATTTGGAAGTCGTCATTTGTTAGAATCATGCAAACCTTCACTTGTTAGAATAATTTATTGAGGTAACCTCCATTTGTCAGAATCATTCATTGAGGCAACCTTCACTTGTTAGAATCATTTATTGAGGTAACCTTGCAGTTTGTCGTAGTCGTCTAAAATTCAAGATCAGGTTGCTATATTCATTTGTAGACAATACACTTAATAATTAAATAAGTAAACATACTAGCAATGTAAGTACAGATATAATAACAGCGAAACAGTACGAAAAACTATAATATGACTAGTATATTGGACTCTAATTGATGAAGATAGGGACCATGTTCTCAATATCAGCGAGACAGACAGGGCATGATTGTCCAAGGTCTTTAATATTTTGGCTACAACTTTTACAACAGTTCGCATGCCTACAGGGCATGAAAATCCATGTAGAAGTACGTATTGCAAGGCATACTACGCATTTATTTTCTTCCCTAGGTATGTCATCACCCTCCGAATCGGAATGCTCTGAATCGTTACTAGAGAGTACACTATCATTAGTCTTTAAGCTGCCGATAGTGGGACTGATTGCATTGAGAAACTCCCAAGGATTTAGTTGTCCATCACTAAACTTCTGTTTTAGCACTATCTTGCGTACAAAATTTCGGACATTCTTCTGTTTTGAGATCTACTTATCTCTAGACCGAAAAACAAGCGCCCAATATCGTTGCTGTATCTAGTATTATCTGATTGAGAGTAGATAGAAAAGTTCAAATCTTCGGATGACTTGTGTGTATTATTATTGATTTTAGCTTAGAGTGATAAGTCTCAGCTCCATTAATAGCTGTGATAGTTAGATCGAGTATGGATAACCCCTTGGGTGTAATTTGATTTAACCAACATCTTCTGAAGTATTGTTTCAGTTTTTAAAGTTTTGCATTATCGAGATTTTTCAAATCCGGTGTCTGAAGAAGGGCAAAAGTAGGATTGATCAGAGAAGCTAGCAAAAAGGGTAAGACCATTATTTGCCTTCTATAATTCGAGACTTCTTGACTATGCATTAAATCTTGAGCAAGTCCGATCTTTTTGCGTTTTGGCCTAGATGCGTTGGGTAAAATACAACCAACATCCGTACCTTGTTTTTAGAGGGAGTACTTCTTTAATTGTGTTTTAGGTGCTTGCTCCCAATCTGACATCGATGTCAATGGTCTAAAGTTGGCGATTTTACTGAAAAGATTATCAAGTAAGGCTTGATACAAGTCCTGACTTTTCCCTGACATTAAGCAGTGTTTGCTGGCAGAGCATGTCTTCTTACCAACACAAATATAGTCCACAATTGCGTAAATTATTTAGGAACAGTATAAAAAGTACTGTCAAATTGGATACTGCTAACTTCAGAAAGAAATCCACTCATTCGTTCTGAGAAGAAAACCCACTCCAATTTGATTGCACTAAACTTGAAGAATTTTCCTAATTGAGTAGTTAGGATTATGGCACAGAATTTCGATGCGTTCAAAGGTATACCAGGTTCTACTGTTTCCGAGCACGGTACATGGATGATTCACATCCAGGAAAAGAAACATCACATGCGTGTGGGTCATCTCTGGTAGTATCATCAAAATACCTTTCGGAGGTTGGCTTGAGAAGTTTTGGCAATAGTTTTGCATTTGGTCTTCAGATGATAAATCTCTGATCTACATTCATATACATCATAATTGTGTTGCCTTAGAGGAGTTATCAATCCAGTATCACAGTCTAACTTGCTCGTTCCTCTGCATTTACGCCTGAATAATACGCATCTAAAGTAGATTCCCCTTGAATTTCGATTGTATGTATTTATTTCCATCTGAAGTTGTAAATACCTTTCCGATACTGCGTTTCTATCCTTTAATAGTATATTCCATCCTGAAATAATTTGTAACGTATGAAATTATATGAAATGGCCGATATACATTGTTTAGTTATTCTTAAATACTAGAAGTGTGAATCAATAATTGACATAATATTGCTTATTGTCACTATACGATAAAAGGATGTCAAATAATTATTGAAAGTTAAACCATTGTAGATAAAATCCATACAGATGAGGAAGCGCTTGAAAATTGCAACAAAAGAAGAAAATTATAGTGATTCTAACTAGTAAAGGTTTGCATGACTCTAATAAATGACAACTTCAAAATTCTAAAAACTGCATGCGCTCCGTCATGATGACGTAATAATCTCATGATGAGTTAGCCTTTGGTCAGAATCATGGCATTAGGACATTTGTCACATTGAGGGGTACTTGTGATTCAAAATTCAAATTCAAAGATGTAGATTGGCTGATCAGTGGTTAATGATGTGATTTTGAAAATTCATAAAGGGGAAAATGAAGTCATAATTTCGTTACAGCTCTGAATTCTCTTCCAAGACTCGAACTTGTCCGTGCACGCCCCAAAATAACCCTGTCTGGAAAATCAGCCCTGGGGTCTTCCAGTTTCAATAATCAATTCTGGACATGTAAACTTATATATATATATATTTACAAACATACACATACACAGATTAATTGCGATTTATTGTGTTTATATAATAGTAGAGATAGGTACTATAATAACGGATAGAATTATATAGGTCAATTATAAAGACAATATTTCAAATCATACAAAATAATCGTATTACCATTAAAATAGTCTGTGGTGTGGTGATTTCGGTAAATTTATTATAATTGATTAGTGAGTAAATAATATTCAATCAATAATCCAATTAGGAAAGAAAATTTGAACATTGTAAGCAAAAAATCTGGTTAGACATTAGAAAGCATCAGAATCGATTTATATCTCCCTTTTACCCCTAATTAGCAAGTGGACCTAATATCTATAACATTTTTGCAATATTGCCCAAAGGATGTCAAAATATGAACAATCAAATAATACATTCATGTATATATATATATTTCATAGGGTATATTGACGAATAGAATTACGGTCTATAACCAATACAAATATTTAGAATACTGTGATAATACAATACATACACTGTACCAGAACAAATTTCTACCCTTAACCGGAATTTCCAAAACTGTAGAATCTGATGGTCTATGAAAGTGAGAGAAAAGATGTGAAAATATACACATTAAAAAATTGTCAGGTGCACATCCAGAGGTAGAGACCATAATGAATGTACCTGCAAGATTTGGTACCTTAATCTCTATTGGTGTGAACAGGAGCGTGAACACATATACTACTCAATCATAGTACTGAGAAACTATGCAATATAGTCGGCAAAATTATGTAAATATCGGCCACAATATAAGTTACTTCAGTTGATTACCACGTAATTTGAATTAAACAACATAGTTGCATATTTAAAGATGTAGCATTCGAAACATTTGCGAAATTGAAACCCTTGAGTAATAATTTGTATTATAATTAACCTGTATTAAAATGTAACATCTGATCGGTAGGTATTGGCATAATTGGTAAACCATCAAATTTGATCTTTAGATATCGCTTCGATCATAGAACTTTTTCCCTGAATTGTTAAATTTCGCAAACATTCCAAATTTCAAGTACCTATCTCTTATCATTTCGTCAAGCAATTCAAAAATAATCCCATCGAGGATATACTTTTACAATGCTTCTGTGCGTAGGGCTTCAAAACCTTATAAAGAATAGCCTCACGATACACCAGCTGGTTGATTTTGACCACATAGGGAATGACTACAAAGACTTTCGAGTAGTTGATGTCACCCCCGCGTCCAAACCACAAGAGAGAAAGGTTTTTGAGTTCCATGAGCGCGATAAGTTCTGGATGTAATGATTGTTTCTTAGCAGCTTCTAACATCTTGATTTGATACACAGTACATCCTGAACAGTGAATAATTTCTCATTTGAGAAAAGGATTTGATTGTGCGACAAATCAGTAAAACGAGAAATATTTGATATGTTTTTTATAGTCTCTAAAATTTGACAAGCAACAAGCTACATTTTGGGATTTTATGCCTTCATGCCCAAATCATACTTGAAATCCTAGATTCGTTGTTTGTATCCAAATAAAGAGACATTTTTCGTACACTCCTGGTAGGACTTTGTACAATGACACTAATGTACCTGGTGTTATTGTTAAGATATATTAAATCACTGTCAATTGTATTGAATAGAATGTGTTCAGAAAAAGAATATTAATGAAAAGAAATCTCAAATGGGATGAAAACTGAAAAAGTTGGAACATTTTTGGCTACGAAGCAAAAGAATATGGAGAAAATTGTACTATTGACCAGATGCAAAGATAACTATCAGAATTGCTTGAATTGGACTAAGCATGATAATTGGAAGTGCATATTGCATACTGAGGTTAAGGAGTAGGAGACTTTGAGCTTAACTTTGCTTTGCTGAAATAGGAGTGTAACAACGTACAAAAAGAATGTGAAACGACAAGACATTATATTCCTGGAAGTTACAGACATTATGTAAAATATTTCTGACAAAAGATACACAGTGCACATTTTTATTTTCGATAATGAGTAAAGGCAACAAAATGCATCCAATTACACCAATTATAATTAATACTTGGCAAAGACCTAATTATCATAGATGTCGGGCCAGGGATCTAATGTATATCACTTCAAAAATGAAGTAAAAGTAATATATTTGTGGGCTACAATTGTAAACAATGTATTGTTTTCCAATAAGCGCTATGGATCTCAAAAGGCAGCATTTACAAACATGTATTTGCGAACTTCAGCGGAAACACATTTAACAAAACAAAATAAGACAGCGGCTCATAACTAGTGCCCTATTTTATGTGTCAAAATGCGATATTCGAAAATCCAAAAACCAGTTACATTAAATTTGGTACTATACAGTCTGTTACCTAATTATCTAGAATGGAGATGTTTTGTTACAAAACCTCAGTACTTTGTCTAACTTCATTCAGGCTACTTGTGTTTTGCTGTTCATAATGGCTCAATGATATATTTTTGCTAAAATTCCCTGAACCAAGACATTATCTTATTTTTTCCGGAAATTTTACTCTTTAATATTAATTATGACGTCATTTTAATATCCATTTTGACCTCCATTACTATTATTTACCATAATTATTTCCCTACTTGACAATTAGCTCTGAAAATGACTCAATACGAGAAGAGGGAAATTGTGAAGACACTTCTACAATCCGGGAAGCTTTTGCCCAGAGAAATCCCTGTTAATTGTGGAATTTCCTTAGCTACAGTTTATAATGTTAAACGCCGATTAGATAAAGGTGTACCGCTATCTCACCAAAAGGGCGAAGGGAAACCCAATAACTTGCGATCTTCCATCAAATTGTCTATTTTTCACCGGGTACGATGTAAACCATACCTCTCTTTGCGAACATTACCAAGTCGTACAGGTAATAAGGCTTCCTGTTAGACTGTCCGGAGAGTGTTGAAGGACAAATCTTACAACAAAGCTACCCTGTTCAGATCCTTATACTGAGTGAAAAAATCGCATATACAGGATAGAATGGGCCAAAAAGTACAAATACTCGAAGAAACAATGGGTCCAAACAATATTTCTTGACGAGATGTCAATCTGGCTCTCAAGGGGAAGATTAAGGATGTGGATAAAATCCAACAAAAAAAGGATCGCCCCAACAACGAAGCATGCCCCAAGATACACGTGTGGGCTACATTCTCATCTATGGGTACATTCCCATTGTGCGTTTTCATTAACAATATGAACAGTGGAATGTTTTTAGATATAATGGAAGGATATTTGATAACTCAGGCACAGGTATATCATGAAAGTCACTGGCGATTGGTGATGGAGAATGATCCAAAACCCACCTCGCAAAAGGTCCGAACCTGGTGACACATAATGTACCAAATCAGATTCCATGGCCTTCACAAAATCCAAATCTTAACCCCATTGAAAATTTATTTGCATTGGTGAAGCGAGAGATACTTAAGCTAGGCCCAAGGACAATTCCAGAACTGAAACTCAATTTAGAAGCGGTCTGGAATCATATTCAGCCAGATTTTCTTAAAGCTTACTGGGAATCAATGCACAGAAGGTGCCAACTAGTAGTAGAGGGCAACGGGTATCCTATTAATTATTAGGATTTATTACTTCACTCTCAATTTGGGGTATATATGGTAATGTATACTGTAACTCTAATAATTTTTGGCTGAAGTAACATTCTAAAAAAATATGTAACAGACTGTTATTACTATTTCTAAAATAAATAGTGATGCTAACATATCTCAATAAGTTTTGGTTTATAAGTAGCCCAATGCCTAGTAGCGGGACCGTAGAAGAATGGTATAACACACATTCGTATAAAACATGAAATGCTGATTATTAAGGAAGAAGGCATTTCATGCTAATAATATCTAAATTTGAAGACTATACTGCAGGATACTGTGACAGAATTTCAGAAATGATGTTCTCGAAACTGTTTGAACAATTTTTCTTCCTCCAGCAATGTTCTACCAGAAGTATATTAAGGAGTCACGGATTACTTGTCACCGAATGTTTACTTCTTTATATAAAATGCCCTCAAGCCGATTCAATGGTTTCCGCATGTGCGAATGTTGTGGATCAAAATATTTTCGCTATGATTAGCTGTATAATGAGGAAATGTTTTGGGGTATGTTTGACTATAGGAAGCACATTGGTCAGACATTATGATTTTTCCTGGACGAATAAATTCGTGAATCAATGGAATAGTGTAGAAGCCGATCTATCTGCAACTGGCATCATAAACATGTCACTTGTTAGGATTGGCATAGTGGTAAAATGTTCCAACATTTTCAGTTTTCGTACCATTAGGGATTTCTTTTGATAAATATTCTATTCAAAGATATCAAGAGTCATTAGATATATCTTAAGATTTAATAAGTCAGCGAACCATCAGTCGACCGCCAAGACATTATTGTTGCCTCACTGGCCGCTCAAAGATCATGAAAAAAATTCAATAATTTTAATTTGTTCGATTATCTGTTTCTTGTTATTACACAATTTCGGAAGTATAGTTTCCAATTCCCAATTATGTAGACTTAAGCTAAAATTTCAAAACATAATTGTCTCTTATTCTAGATCCAAGAAAGCTGATATACTTTCATTAATCGTACTATCCAGGGGCACCAAAACCAAGGTTACAGTATTATATTTGACCCATATATTGATAATTTTAGAGTGGCCTTTACCCACCATAATAAAAATCCCCAGTGCTCGACGCCTGAAGGGACCCAGGTCACTAAATTATGATTCTCTCTTTACCACATACATACTTGTCACACATTCTGAACATTTTTCAAAAGCGTTTCTATAAGCAATAGAGACCTTCAGGGGTATATTCAATATTTGTTAGTGATATGCATATCTCCCCAATGGAAACTTAATTGTGATATATCCTCAGGTGGAAACCTAGCTCTCATAATTAATGTACTCGTGAATATACAGATTAAATAAGTTGTGCCTCAAGTAATAGGTAATGCAGGGTCTATTTCATGGCATCTTTAACAATTAAATAGTCTTTCAGTTAGATTTCTTCACATAATAGCCTACTATACATAAGCGGATACCGACAAAACGTTCCACGACAAAATGTTCCAGACAAAATGTTCCAGCGACAAAATGTTCCACGACAAAACGTTCCAGCGACAAAACGTTCCACTACATTTCGCTCCACTTTTGATTGGTCAATGTTTGTTAATAATTTAACAGGTTTTAAATGGCTAAATAATATTGCAAATATAATCAATTAATTTGGGATGAATGATTTCGGAAGAATCTAATGTTACAGTTTTGATATCGTAAACCTAAACATAGAAGTTCTGTGCTAGCAAAGTGAGGTAAGATGATTTATAGTAAAGGTAACGAATCTATATCAGAAATACATACGTAGTAATTAATTCTTTTGATGGAGAAGATGCGAAATTAATTCCTTTGATGGAGAAGATGCGAAATTAATTGTACGTTTGCCAGTAAACATGGAGTCACCTTTGTAGTTTTATGTAAATGTTGCAATTGTATTATTTTCAGCTTGTATTATCAGCTAAATATTACTTGCTACATTTTTATATTCTTTTAATCAACAATCTCATTTTATCAATGGATCCTGATCAGCCCTCCTTCAGGCTGATCAGAACGAACAAGGGAGGAGAAAAGATGTTAGAAGGAGGATACGTATATGTGATGCATAGGAGAGTTGGAGAAATGACACATTGGCAGGTGAGCAGAGAGGAAAGTGTAAAGCAAGGGTTCATACGAAGGGAATGGAGATAGTGAAGCGTACGAATGAGCATCTGCATGCACCTGATGTGCAGGCTACGGCCTGCTGTGAGATAAAGGCCGGCATCAAGAGGAAAGCACGAGACACACAGGATAGCTCACACCAGATAATCGGTGAGGGTATGCTAACAGCATCAGAGGGTACTGCTGCTAAACTACCTAAGCTGGACAGCCTGAAGCGGACGATACAGCGTCAGCGTGCAAGTGTATTATCAGCTCCAGTGCAGCCTACCGCCCTAGCAGAGTTGGTTCTACCTGCAGAATACCAGCGGACAGCCAAGGGGGAACAGTTCCTACTCTATGACTCTGGGGAAGACGATGCACATAGATTCCTCATCTTCGGGACACAACGCAACCTCGGGATGCTACAACAAAGCAAGATCTGGTTAGCTGATGGACCTTCAAGACGGCGCCTCCCCTCTTCGCCCAGGTGTATGTGGTGCATGGACTCCGAGGAGGAGACGATCCTATGAAGACTGGTCATCTGTTGCCGAGTCTGTTCGTGCTGCTGCCCAACAAGACAGAGGATACCTACCGTAGGATGTGGGAGCAGATCCGCATACTCTGTCCTCTCGCCCAGCCTGAACAGATGCTCCTGGACTTTGAGAAGGGCGCAATTAACAGCTTTGAGCATGTCTGGCCTAACACAGTGGTGAAGTGCTGCTTCTTCCACCTCACACAGAATATCTGGCGCCATGTGCAGTCTGACTACACACATGACGAAGAGCTGGCCATGCGTATCCGGAAGATACCAGACCTTGCATTCGCCCGACCAGCAGACGTACCCGATCTGTTTGAGCAAGTGTCAATGGACCTCCCCCTTACGTCTGAAATAGGCGAGCTAGTCGACTACTTTGAGAGGACGTATATCGGTCGCACGCTAGCTACTGGACACCATGTAGCGGCGACGTTCCCAATTGGCCTGTGGAACTACCACTTCACCACGCCATTCGGACTCCCCCGTACAACCAACGCCGTAGAGGCATGGCACCGCAGCTTCAATGCCACTGTCGGCTGCCATCACCCCACCATATGGAAGTTCATCCTAGCCCTCAAGCGTGAGCAGGGCCTAGTGGGGGCGCGGCAGACTGACTACCTTGCTGGGAAGCCGCCAACCAAGCAGAGGAGGTCCCAACAGAGTGAACAAGCGTTGAGGACTCTAGTCGGAGACTATTATTCACCAAATCGTACTAAGATGGAGTTCTTGCAAGGTCTAGCACATCATTTCGGTCTGGGAGCGGATTAACATGTTAATCTAAAGTATTATCTCAAAATCAAATTTATTTGAGGTATAGATAATACGGGAGATTAACATCCGTTCTCAGGCTGAGATGGTGTATACACTTGTATGGAACTTTGTTTTAGTATGATTTGGCGAATAATATTCTCCAGCTAGAGTCTTCAACACTTGTTCACTCTGTTGGGACCTTCTCCGCTTGGTTGGCGGCTTCCCAGCAAGGTAGTCAGTCTGCCGCGCCCCCACTAGGCCCTGCTCACGCTTGAGGGCTAGGATGAACTTCCATATGGTGGGGTGATGGCAGCCGACAGTGGCATTGAAGCTGCGGTGCCATGCCTCTACGGCGTTGGTTGTACGGGGGAGTCCGAATGGCGTGGTGAAGTGGTAGTTCCACAGGCCAATTGGGAACGTCGCCGCTACATGGTGTCCAGTAGCTAGCGTGCGACCGATATACGTCCTCTCAAAGTAGTCGACTAGCTCGCCTATTTCAGACGTAAGGGGGAGGTCCATTGACACTTGCTCAAACAGATCGGGTACGTCTGCTGGTCGGGCGAATGCAAGGTCTGGTATCTTCCGGATACGCATGGCCAGCTCTTCGTCATGTGTGTAGTCAGACTGCACATGGCGCCAGATATTCTGTGTGAGGTGGAAGAAGCAGCACTTCACCACTGTGTTAGGCCAGACATGCTCAAAGCTGTTAATTGCGCCCTTCTCAAAGTCCAGGAGCATCTGTTCAGGCTGGGCGAGAGGACAGAGTATGCGGATCTGCTCCCACATCCTACGGTAGGTATCCTCTGTCTTGTTGGGCAGCAGCACGAACAGACTCGGCAACAGATGACCAGTCTTCATAGGATCGTCTCCTCCTCGGAGTCCATGCACCACATACACCTGGGCGAAGAGGGGAGGCGCCGTCTTGAAGGTCCATCAGCTAACCAGATCTTGCTTTGTTGTAGCATCCCGAGGTTGCGTTGTGTCCCGAAGATGAGGAATCTATGTGCATCGTCTTCCCCAGAGTCATAGAGTAGGAACTGTTCCCCCTTGGCTGTCCGCTGGTATTCTGCAGGTAGAACCAACTCTGCTAGGGCGGTAGGCTGCACTGGAGCTGATAATACACTTGCACGCTGACGCTGTATCGTCCGCTTCAGGCTGTCCAGCTTAGGTAGTTTAGCAGCAGTACCCTCTGATGCTGTTAGCATACCCTCACCGATTATCTGGTGTGAGCTATCCTGTGTGTCTCGTGCTTTCCTCTTGATGCCGGCCTTTATCTCACAGCAGGCCGTAGCCTGCACATCAGGTGCATGCAGATGCTCATTCGTACGCTTCACTATCTCCATTCCCTTCGTATGAACCCTTGCTTCACACTTCCCTCTCTCTCCATGCCAATGTGTTGAATCTCCTCTCTCCTACCTCTCTCCGGATTTCACTAATTCCTGACGGTATAGCTACCAATTGAAGTGGACAGTGGTCGAGATGTGGTAGCTGTACCCAAGTAGAACATAGTTTAGTTTTTAGTTTCTATTTGTTTTGTTTAGTTTCCTATTGTTATTAGATAAGTCTTTAATTAATCAATTATATTTCTTGTAAGTTACTTATCAATAATACAAATAGTCATATTTAAACTGGGAAACTAGGATTTATAAAGAGCTTTGGTTCAGTAATCTCGACAAAAGCAATGAAATATGAACTTAAAACATTTCTAATTGGCCATCTCTACATTGGCTTAGTCAGGCCTGGTTTCCCCCTAATAACGTGATCGTAAACCGCAGGCGAAACTCGCTCGTTTATACAAAATATTGCAAACATAAATAAAACAAACATTACAAGACGCAGCTTTGTTGCATCGTATGTGGTTCCGGTGGGCGGTATACATATATAATCAATAAACAATGCTTTTAGTCAAAGGGGAAAACCAACACAGGGCGTGCTGCACAGCACTTCGATAACCGTGCACATCTAGATCTAATTGCGAGTATACATGCCAAATCTGATCTTCACCCCTCCAAAGTCCAAAGGTGTCAACAAGGAAGTAATTTCAAGTGAACACACACACACATATATATACAGTGGAACATCTGAATTACGGTCACCCTTGGATTCAGGTTAATGGCCGTAATTTCGGGGTTATCAATATAATTTGGTACTAATAAATGGCTGGAAGTCGGAATAATGGGGTGTCTGTAATTCTGAAATAAATTAATGTTAATGTCTATTGGAAATTTGGAATTCAACCAGGACAAATAAGCGGGCTCAAAAAACAGGTTTTAGCACCCACTGAATCCGCCAGGACGCTAAAATTGTTTGAAACAAATGCAATAAGATCTAGCCAACTGCTCTTGAGGCTATACCAGTTTGTAATACCTACTACATAATATTATATATGTCATCCTCTAATAATATACTATGTATATTTTCGACCACAATCTAAATGAATCTATATAAGCTACTTAGTTAATCTATTTAGCAAATTCCACACAGCAACTGGTAAACCAATTTTATTTAAGATAGAATTAACCAAACGAATTCAGACAAGAAATTAGTTCAATTATTTAGCCATTCAAAACCTGTTAAATTATTAACAAACATTGACCAATCAAAAGTGGAGCGAAATGTCGTGGAACATTTGTCACTGGAACATTTTGTCGTGGAACATTTTGTCGTGGAACGTTTAGTCGGACTTCCATACATAAGACCGAAGAGTAATTGTGAATTTTGGGGTAGATATGTTGTTGTCGGCAGATTTATGTGTATTGGCCTCTTGTATTGCAGGATTGGTGCATTTTTGAACGAATAAATGCATTGCGGATATGTAGAACCATATATGCAAAAGATCTGTCTAGTAAGCGTTTAGAAGGTTAATATCCCAATATTTGATAGCTTGTATTGGCCATTCTTGAGTATAATTCCGAATATCCATTTATACTTGAATATTCGTGAGTTATTGTCAAATCAGCATACCCAATCTTTAGTAGGTACATGGAATACATAATGATATGATAATTTTTAAGAATGTGAAGTAATCATAAATAGACCCATATGTGGCTATTCACGATTACATCACATTGAAAATAGTATTCATAACAAAAATGTATTAAAAGGGTAAGGGACGTCGGCTATATACTATAAATAGGCCATACTGATCTGACAATAACTTTCAGGACTATTGTGTAATAATTGCGTTCATAAAAACTTTCGTTAGGATTGGATAAACGGATTTCTATCAAGTTGAAGCTCCGTGACCAATTTGAATATTAAAATGGAAAATGTTTGATCGTGTTCATCTCAGAGAAATGCTCTAATAATTGTAGACTATAAACTTGGGATAATAATAGATCTGTTTTATACGCTTTTTCAGCACTAAAATATTAAGTTTTGTTAATCTCACGTAAAGATTATGCACATTTGAAGCGAATTGTCCTGAACTCGGTATTTGGGCCCACCCTCTATGATTAGAAGCAAGCTTCTTTAGCTAGCATTGCACAGCTTTCGAATACTATTGATACAAGGGTCAGCACTTTGTGCTTAGATTAAAAATATAATATACAAAAACTTGAAAATGTGAAATTTGGATTCAGCGTAGTTTGCTACTCCAGTATACCCATTGTTAGCAAGTATCTAACAATATTTTGAGATTGGGTAAAATTACTTTACTATAAACTTTGTATACATAAATAACTCAACAAATTTATTTACATGTGTATAAGTTGGATACAACATAGTCTAAAGCAAACTCGTATAACTAAGTCGGATATAACGAAACTCCCGTTGTAATGAAGAGATTCTAAAACCACTGTAGCTTGAAAGTAACTAATTTAACCCGTTTACAAAGCAATACAGCTAGAATTAAATAAATGTGAGAAAGGTTTGCTGCAAATGGCAATAACTCAGCTTCTTAAGGCAAATTGAGGGTAGTATACAATTTTAAAATTTTTCGGACCTTTGAAAGTGGCACAATGTTAAATGCGGCGATCAATCCCTAAAGTTTGCCGACCCCTAGTTTTGTTGGAGGATGTATATGTGGATAACTAGGCTCAGTTAGCCTGGCGGCGTGGAACAAGGGCCACTAGATTGGTTTCGCAGACAATTTGACAATGGTAGTGTTGTCACATTCCTGACGAAAAGATTCGTTCATATGGAAAAGATCCGTCCAAATGTGGCCAATATGCATAGCAAACGCTGATAATCTGATGCTGAGAACGAATATTACGATAAAAGGGTGACACTTTTGATAAATTCTAAAACTTTGGCATATATAATAATACGTTAAACAGTTTGACATGAGTAATTGAGTATGTAGATTCCAGTTTGATTTCTAATCCGGATCTATATGATATATCATATGATTTTTCATATTGTCACCACTTAAAGGGAAATATTTTGAATTGCGTAAATATGACCAAAATACTTAAGCTGCGCTCCCAGCATGTTGGTCCAGCTGGTTCTTCTCGAAATCAGAATAAAATTTCCAGTTGTTTAAGCAGTGGAGCAACCCGCTCCGAAAACTGGCCCACGCAAAGGGAGCGCAAATTACAAACTCGATTACTCCAAACTGTGAGTTAAACGAAATTTCTAGCATCCATTTGAAACATTTGTAAAAGGCTGTGATAATAGGATTAATAATATGAGAAAATTTGCATCATGGCCATAATATTTGTTATATTCCTCAATCTTGTGTTTAAATGTACCTTGAAAGGATGTACCGGAGGAAGTGGTGTGGGTTGTACTGTAGGTACGTATAGTATTATAAACAGGACAACAGATATAAAGTTTATGATATGTCTAGCAATTTGGAATATTGCTATACTTTACGCAGCTACGTAATTTCTTTGAATATTACTCAGCGTAAATGTATGCAACCTTAGCATATACACACGATTAGGCAATCGAAAACAATCAAAGAAATGAATATTACGTAGTTAACAGAAATATTTCGAGATTTGAATTTACCTGACCGCAGAAAGTCAATTAATGTATTAGTTATAGGGCATGTGGCCCAGGGGATTTGCTCCTGGTCCCCAATGCGGCATAAAGCACCCCTAGAGCCCTGCTGAATGATTATCCCACAATCAGCATTTCCTATCCGCCACTGAGCAGCAGAGTAGGTGAAATGCTTAAGACAGCCCAAGCGGTCCGGTTCTAAATGTGCCTTGTTAGGGGTAAGTAAGTTCCTAAAGAGAGATAAGATCTGTCCAGAAAATACTTACTAAAATATATAGAGACTACATCTGAAAATGGTCCAGATCCATAAATATTGATAGCGCGAACCTATATGATAAATAATCAAACATAAGATATCTATAGATAATTTAACAAAAGGACTCACAACATATTCAGATTTTGGACCAGGTTACACGTGTTAAGGGAACGGGAGAAACCAATATGTAGTTAGTTTGCAGGGTATATTCAATACGGAGTATATTAACTTATTCAGAAGAATGTATATATATGTATATACAATTACTCCTTTGGAAACTGTAGAAACCTAGTGAACGTTGGCTCATATTTCCACACTATGATCAAGAATTGACACATATCTTAGACAAATATATAAATAGCAGAGACGTAACTAGCAGTTCTTCTTTGGAGTTGCTGACAATTTCTCCCAACAATTTCATTTGTTATTTAAAAATTCTAAAGCTGGCAGGATTTTAGAGGAGATTGTTTGTATTCAGAAATTTAGAAAAAGTCATTGTTTTCTACTAACCCATATACGCTGAGAAAGATTATACTCAATTATCCAGTATTACAGTATATTACAAAGAACAATCAGTATACTTATATAACGATTTCAATTTGAGGAAAACTGATTATAAATTCCCTCATTTAGGGTGGTAAGTTTCAATTGGTATATACAAGGTTGAACCGCTCAAACCGAATATCAGTATTCATGAATAGTAGCCTAACCGAATACTGATATTATTCGGTTTGCCAAACCGAATACTGATATTATTCGGTTTGCCCAACCGAATACTGATAATGATCGGTTAAATTAACCGAATATTACTGATAATATTTGATTGGGGCCAACCGAATACCGAATATTGAACTATTTGCCAAATAATATTCAGTTGAACCGAATATTGAACTATTCGGTTGCAACCTTGGTATAAATTATACTTTTGGAAACTTTCAAAGGATTCAGAAATACCAAAAGGAAGGAATATATGAAACTCAATATCCATTGTTTATCAATAGGAATATTGATTTATGAAGTTAGTAAATTAGATTCATTGTACACAAACAACATTACATCACTAGAAAACCATAATTTCGGTAAATAAATTGTTACAGATATAAATTTATATTCTTAGAATGGGTATAGAATATTAAAAACAAGCTCTCGGGAATTGTCAATAATAATTAGTGATTACATAATTATATAATTATATAATAATAATATATATATATATATGTGAATCAATAATATATATATATATGTGTGAATCAATAAAACACCTGAAAACATTCGATTGATTGACCAGACCTGGCGAATGGCCAAAATATATAAAAGATTAAATTCGACTGATCCTCATTTGAGTTTTTATTATGAAAATTTTGTGGTGACATGTTCTCACATTTACAGATGCTCCGTTACCCACCTTTAAATGTACAGTGTCTATTCCCTTACCAACCTTAGAAGTAACTCAGTCTGCAAGTATATATTGCCTTACTCACTTTTAGATTTAACTCTGTCTTGAAGTGTATATTCATGTTTTCACATACAAATGTAACTCCATCATACAATGTAATCCCTACTCACTTTTAGATAGAACATGATTTCCTACATAGTTTGAATAATCTTGATACATTACCCATTCTATTTCCTGATTATTGATTTGTCATTCATGACAAACATATTTACAAGTTTTTTGTTCTCCATTTCACTTTGTATTTGTTGACTAGTATCTGTTTCAAATATTGTTGTAATTTTCTGCGAGACAAACTGCACTTATACTGAATTAATGTGTTATCATACCTAGGTTTAGGAGTATATTTCGAAATTGAGGGGACCGTGCATACAGAGAGGTAGCGTTTTAGCTAACCCTTGTTCCCAAATCCACCTACATAAGATGATCTTTTGGCTATTGTAATACATATTGAATGAATCAAAATTGTGAAAATGTAGACACCTAACTCATAATTTTTCATAATCATTAATCCATTTAGATATTCACTACTGAATACGTTTGGGGTGAAGTACCTGACCATCCCATGCTAAATGGTGAATAATGTATATCTGATTTAGAAATAATCCCCAAAATCAACTTGGTTATTCATACTGACATTAGAAAATTCAAACTGAAAGATTTAGAACAATCCAATGCTCAGCGAAGAATACGTCTTCCAATTATATTGGATGCCATTTATATGAACTTCATTGGGAATTGCATAGAATGTTCATTGTTGGTCATACTAGGCGGTTCAATAAGTAATGCGGGTGATATCATGGAACATTTACAAACGCTATATGCACTAATTCACTACATTAAATATTCAAAGTAATCCCCTCCTGCAGATACACAAAGTTTTAAACTTCCACCCACACGTAAAACACATTTCTGTACTCTTCTTTGGGGATGGATTTGGAGTACTGATACAAGCCCGTTCCGAGTGCTTGTAATGTGTTAAAATCTTTACCTTGCAGGCAGATTTAAAGCTTGGGGAATAGCCAAAAACATAAGGAGCTAGGTCTGATGAGTATGGTGGATGTGAAGTATTTTGAAGCCTTCTACATTCAAGAAATCTTCGGTTAGCTAAGCTGTATGGCAAGTGGCGTTATCAATTAAAATCTTCATTTATCGAGTTCCGGTTTTGGGGCGGTACTTTTCTATATTTTTATCAAGTTAGGTAGCACTTGCACTGTAAAGAAGGTAGCAGTAACATCCCGGCCACTCTCATAAGGTAATTGCAAGGCAATTCCATGACTACTGAAGAAGATGGCATACATAATGTTGGGTTTTCGGAAGTCGGGCCTAGGAATTTTCGCCGGGTGTTCATCGCCCCTCACCCATGATCGCTTCTTATACTTGCTATATGGTATTGAATAGTATACCCACGTCTCGTCACCAGAAATCATCTTTTAGGCGTTAGAAACGCACTTCTCATAAGTTTTGAAGAGTTCATGGCAATATTCAGATGTGCCAACCTTCGATTCTCACTGAGTTTATGCGGGACCCATTTCCCACAAATCGATCGGTAGCCAAGCTCAGTCTTCAGAATCGTATGAATAGCTCCCGATGAAATCTCCATACTTTGTTCTAACTGATTGACACTAATGCACTTGTCTTCCATGACGATACATTCAATGAGTAAGACATTCTCTGAAATGATGGCGGATACCAGTCTTCCAGATCGAGGCAAATCTGTACATCAGCATCACCAGACCTAAAACGAGAAGCCCATCGCTTTACAGTAAACCTGGAAGGACAATCTATGCATAATATCTCCTAGAACTAGCTGAAGATCTGTACGGGCTGGATCTTGAGAATTATGCGAAACTCTATGTAAGCTCGCCATTTGAGGTTGAAGTTATCCTCCTTTGAAGCCATAAATTGAACAATAGGTATGAATTGACTGCACGTAATTATCTCAATAAATCATAATTTGTATTGAATAGGCTTGAAACTTCACTATATGAAGTTTAACTATATGGGCTTATAATATATGTAAGGTAGATATAATACTAGACTAATTCCTGAGATATAACATGACCTGTAAGACTTATTGAACCTCTGATATACAGATATGAGTATGATTATTAATTCCATTCATAGGTATCGGAACTGCAGCGGCTGAGGCGGCCATAGCCTCTCCACTTTGTTTTACAGACACAATGTTAACTATGGGGAATAAAACGACTGATCTGATCCAATTTCAATTGACATAATGACAATGAATCACACTTTAGGTGAGCTTTCAACACCACTTTTTAGCAATCATTGAAGTGACGGGTTGGATGATGATATTATATAGTATAACGATATTTTAATCAATCCGAAATCAATGAGCATAAGAAGCAAAATTGTTTATAAACAAGACATATATGCAGCAGTCTGGGGGAGTATAGTGATTTTCGCCTATTAGTAACCCTCTAAAATCGTACAATATCAAACAGTTCTACCTCCTGATGCAGAAACCAGTCAACAAGAGAATCCAGATCAACTTGATGAGTTTGATCTGATAGAGGAATAATTGAGACATTTCAAAAGTAAGAGTTGAGTGATTTGACGAAACTTCTTATCTGTAATAGTAAATACTGCCTTCAATTCATTCCATGAGTTATAAAGATAATCATAGCTCTACTCTAGGGCATAAATATGTATTCTTATTGTATTGATGCATGAACTTATATCCTAATAGGGACCCTACGAATAACTGACTATCATAATTGTGTCTCGATTGTGATATATATGTGAATGTATAAACTGAAATATGGAATATAATTAAATTAGGTGAGTATGGGTATAATTTAGGGTTTGTTGGTAAAGATATTTAATTTGATGTACTAACTATAGGATCGACGGAGTATTAATGGAAATATTTAGCAATAACTCGACTGAAAACCGGGGAATTTGAATTGGCTGATTGAGAGTTACAAGACTATCTGTTACTAGATATATGATGACGTATACAGGGTGTGTTTTAAGTCCAGTCCCATAACTTCAAGATGTTATATTTTTCTTCCAAGTGATTATCCGTGGTCATATTTGGATATTTAAATTACTTTATTGTCTAACTGTTTTTTTACTTCTCATAATAAATTATTGTTGAAGTTTTATTTCATTTTGGCTCGATGGAAATGGAAGGGTCAGCTATTATTGAATTATTCAAATAAGAATACTCAGAAAGAAATTTTGAGGCTCTCAAATTTACCTAATAATAGGCGAAAGTTCGTCTACCGTACTATTCGTAGATACGAGGGAAATGGATGTGTTGTAGACAGGGCGAGAAGTGGTCGGCCACGTACAGAGACAATTCCAGGACTCCGAAAGGTTGTCCGTGAACGCATTCGTAGGAATCCCCGTCGTTCGATGAGAAGAATGGCTAAATATCTTAAAGTCTCCGAGTCTTCGGTCCGGAAAGTTGTAAATATTAATTTTGGAATGCATTCATTCAAAAGAAGAAAAGTTCACTTCCTAACTGAACAGGTAAATGCGAAGAGGCTACAGAGATCAAAGGGACAACTCCGTAGGCACGTTACCCAAGACCTTGGAAAGATAATATTCTCTCTTGAAAAGATTTTCACAATTGGGGAGGTGTTGAACCCTCAGGACGACAAGATCATATCTCACAAGCCTTCTGATATCGATCCAGCACTAAAGTAAGTTCCTCGAGTCCAAAAGCCACTCTGAGTAATGGTTTGGCCCGGCATATCGTCTGTGGGTTGGACGCCTCTGGTATTTGCTCCATCACGGGTGAAAATTTACTCCACGACATACTGTAGCCGAATTTTAGAGCCCGTAGTGAAGAACCTTAGCGGAACATCTTTAATGGTGAGCAGTTTATATTCCAGCAGGATGGGGACCAGGTCGCACATCAAATGTAACTCAAAGCTGGCTCTATAAGAATGTTCCACGATTAATTTAGAAAGAACAATGGCCACCCTATAACCCAGACCTCAACCCAATGGACTATTCCATATGGCCTATTCTTGAAACTAGAGTTTGGTCTAACTATCACAAAAATGTCGAGGCTTAAAAGCGAAAGTTGAGAGAGTAATGGGAGAAGATACCATAAGAAGTACTCCGTGCTGCTGTAGAGGTACTACCTGATAGATTATCAAAAGTTATTCAAAACAAAGGAGGGTATATTGAGTAACTTGTGTGTATATATGAAGACATTGGTCTTTCTAATCAGTAGTACAAGTTTTAGAAATATAACAAGTGTTTGTTGAAAGTAAAGATATTTAGCTATGGGACAGGACTTAGACGCACCCTGTAAATGAAACTTGATGATGAGTAACTGATATCCACCTACTTGTACATCATAAACTTGAACATTTTCTATCGTGTGGACTACTGAATTATACATATAAATTCTTCTTTTTTCGATGTATCTACCATATCATACCTATCCACCATCCGAGTAACAGCTATCCTGAAGATGTTTATTGAAATTCTTGGATTTATATTTTTTCCGAGAATTATATATACTAGGGCTAGGGTAGGCGAAGTTAGGGGTTGCTAGGGGTAGCTGTAAACCACATGGGTACAGTCAGAAACCACAGAAACTTCTAATAGGCGCCACCATCGATTGGGTTGGTTAGGCCATCGCCTGACCGTTAATTTTACTCTCTCCAAAGAGACTAACAGAAGAATTCATGCCTGTTAACATGACTCCAAGGCCCTACCAATTCACATCTCGAGGCTACGCCCACGCCTCTGGAGTATTGGGAATGCTAACAATCACACAAATAACTCAGTCACCCAATCTCCAATATTTTCCTTGGATTTAGTATATTTTCCCTGTGTCATAAATCTAATTCCTTGATGGCGGATAGTTGGAAAGCATGCAATTTATTATTATATCTGTATACATATAATTCTGTCCCCTACCCTGTTTCCTAGAAATTCATAGCTGAGATGTGGATTATAGTTCACATGGTTTTATCATGGATTCTTGAGGCTGAATATTCAGGTATATTTGATAGCAAGGAGACAATTAATTGTAAATACACTCTACTATGTCTATTACAGTTTATACTCCATAGTTCCATCCTATCAGAATACTTGTTGATGTTTTCGAGTAAGCCTGATCTTTCTGTATTCTATGGGGGGTTTGGAAGATTCCATTAGTGGTGCTAATTAGTGAGTTATTCTATCCTCCTATTTTTCTAAAGTACTCTATTACATATCTACATATGTTAAATTTGTCATGACACCTTCAAACCTTAACCATCATCTCCTGGTTTATACAATACATACCATATGTATTTGCCCGTTGCTACAGTATTTATGATCTCTTTAGTAATTCTATCACCTACTAAAAGAGTTTCGTTATTTTAGTGAACAAATTATCGAATAATAGGAATATAACTGGTACACTAGAAACATGTCTGTTAAATGTGCCCACATTATCCCTCAAATATCAAATCTGTAAATTGAAGCGTGTTGTGCTTCTCTTCATTATTGTTAGTCTCATCAACAATCATAACGGCACCTACTTTACTGACAACACATTCGCGGATCACTTCTATATATATACAGACATGATGGATGTACAAAATCAAATATTACTTATGCAAAGATATGTATAGCTCAAAACAGATCTATGTTAATCTGGTATACTCTAATTCTTCTAACTACATCACCTGGAAGTGCATTTTAGTCCAGCATCCTAAATATCGCGTACTTTACATTCTAAATCGCACACGAATAACACGAGCCAAAGCCAGAGAGCCTCTGCTATTATTCGATGTAGCCATGGTCCAAACCCAATCATAGCACAGATTTCTAAAATCATCACATCTCCTCATCGAACAATTTATTGGGTTATTTCTGCCTGAACAGCTACCCCTGAGATAACTTACGCATACTATCCAGCAGGAACCGAATAGACCACTAACATTACCAGCCCTATGGAAAATCACTATCTTGAATTCTATAAAATATAGGAAAGATTGAAATTCATGTGGTAGGCTTGCCATCATAATAAGCCAGTCATCCTATTCGACTCATACAAGCGAATAGTGGAATGCTAAGGAAGGAACTCTGCAATAACACATACTTACTTCTGTTTACTCGTCTACATCTCTACGTTTGATAACAAAGTTATCTTTAGAAATTATTCTCGTTGGTCCACTCAGCATGAACCTTTCTACTTCGAGTAATTCCCACTTGTCTAGGAAGAAACAGAACAGACAGAACTAGCTATTTCTCACTTATTATCCTATTGTCTATTATAGCTGTATATTTCTACACCTTGTATATATGCATGTAGTCAAGTTTTTACATGAATCCATGTGATTTGTCTCTGTGTGATTATTCATGTAATGTTAACCTATTCATCTCATTCCAACCTGCATAAATGGTTGGTTATCATATTATACAATTTGGGAATGTTCTGATTAGTAGCACTAAAAATAGATGGATAACAACAAAATGTTGGGTAAAGTTTTGTTTTCACGGATGCTTACATGTGAGTATATTATTAGAGAATTGTGATGTATTACAGGGTTTCTCAAGCGGTGCAGTGGTATTTGCTTTAGCAGCCCAGCCTGTCACCAGAGATATTTCGGTCCTGTATTGACCAATTTGAACAACCTTGACCATCATGTCTATCCAAATCAAACCTGTACAATTTAGTTGATTTTGATATGGTTATGATACATATTTTGTCAAAGTGTAGCCATAGCCAACAAAGATTGAAAACTCTCATTGAGAATAATTTTGGTCTAACTTTGAATGGAGTTATATAAGGCTTGAAGTGTTGTTCATAATTAAGACTTTCAAGACTATAGCTGTTATGAAAATTAAAAAAACACATGATTTATTAAGTGCGTTCTTTCATTGCAATTGAAAATCCGTTTGGATGTGCGCCTGTCATATTTCGAGGTTCTTAAACAGATTTCGCAATACAACATATATATTTGGGTTTCTGATACAGTTTTCAAATGCCCCTTTCTTACAGTATATATTTTCCATATTTTGCAAACAATATTTATTGTATCAATCTCTTATACAGTTTTGAAGCCCCCATTCGCCCCATTCGTCCCTTCTATGCTATTGTAAGATGTCAATGTACAACATTCTTACATCACAGTTTGTTATAGATGTTGGATTTGAACCATTCTGCCATTCGATGTTAGTTTACAGATTTCGGAGTACAACATTTTTTCAGATTCTTATTATATTGGAATTGCATAATTCTTTCCTCCATGTTCTTTTGCAAATTTCGCTTTGCAACATGTTTACAATTTAGCTTCCTATACAAGTTGGAATTACACCATTCTTTCCTTACATGTTCAAATACAGATGTCGCTACGAGTGTGAAGTTAGGTGAATATTCGACCAGCAGTAATTCAACAGTGAATTTTAATAACTTTCCATGATCAGAATGTAGTATTCTAGGGCCATTCGAAAGAATAGATACGGACGTCTCTGAAAATGAATTAATATGTTCATAAATATAAATTTTTGCTAAAAGTAACTGGTGCATCTGAATAGGAGTACATGGTGTCTCCAAAGTCTTTCCTCTTATAAATACCACTATAATATAGAATTTCTTAGATAGATTCATCTAATTATTTACCTATATATTCACCATTAAGTTTTATACATGAATTAATTCGACTTGGCATCCCATCAACTAAATTCTCAAGTATCGACGGGCTAACCCCATTCCATATATTTTCCAAATATTTCCGAGCTGTGTTAAATTTGTAGCGGGCTTTCTCTTGTCTAGCTCTGCTTGCATAATAGACCAAAGATTTTCGATGAGATTTTAATCTGGGGAGTTACTAGGCCAAACATCTTTCTCCCCAAAAGCCAGGTAGATGCTCTGAAAGCCATTTCTGAGTCCTTATGGCTGTATGGGCAGGGACGCTATCCTGCATGAAAATTGTCTCGGACATCTTTCGACACATTTTCCTTTGGGTAAGTGGGGCTCTAGTCTTTCTACGCTTAAAGGTAGGGAGACAACACTTCTCCAGGATTTCATTAATATAGTAGTTAGTATTCACTGAGCGTTTTGGGTAGATGAAGTGTAGTTCTGATAGCCCTGACCGGCTCATCATTCCCTAGACCATCATTTTCGGGGGGTTTTTGACTGATTCAACTGGGGTAATGTTATGCGAATTAATGTCCCAAACACGATCATTCTGCCTATTAGTCGGATGGAAAAGCTCAAAAGGGCTTTCATCACTAAAAAGAACTCTTTCCCAATAACGACTAGTCCATGTTTTGCGCTCTTGACAGAATTCTAGCCTCTTTACCCTTTGTTTTTCAGTCAATTTCGGGTATGAGGGTCTTTATAGGCTTTCGCTCCGATTATATCGCTTAAATAAGGGTGAATTATGCCTTTACTAACGGTCACCGACTTAGATGAGATATATTTCACAAGATTTCGGGGTTGAATTGTGGCGTTTCCCGATTGATTTTCGAATTACAATTTTCGGAATAAGGGAAAGCTTCGTCGGACATCCAGACCGGGGCTTGTCATCAGGCAAATATCCAGCTCTATGCCTTTTACATAAGTTCTAAACTGTCAGAATTGTGACTCTAAGAGTATTGGCGACTGATTTCTGTGTTGAACCCGCTTCAATCATGCCAATCGCTCGCTCACGAATAGCAAATCTCGGTTTCATGGCATCCAAGTATGAAATTTGTGAGAGTTGAGAAAAAATATTGAAAATATAAACAGATCATCAAATAAGGTAATGAAGTATTCATTATAGTATTGGACTACTATAGGCTAATAATAATCTGAAAAATGGTCGGTTAGTAAACAATACTGTTCGATTTATAACGACTTCAATCGAAGTACTGAGGCGGAAAAACTTTTGAGACACCCTGTACTTCACATATAAATTTAGTATACTTAAACAAATCAGTTTCATGAAATCATGGCAAATTAGTCTCAACTTTTTGAGATATTTAAGTGTAAAACTGACTTGCTTGAGTTGAGTCTCTATATTTGATTTGTACTAAGAACACAAATTTAATCAAACATTGTCATCCATTAAAACTATAGTAACGCATAAAGATTATTGCAATATCAACTGTTCATCTCAGTTGACACTTTATGAATTGCTCAATGTATCATAAAATATACAAAGTAATTTCAATAATGTCATAGCAGTTAGTTTCCATAATTTCAAAATAGATTAAATAAAATAAATGTTTGAAATATGGAGTAAACATGGATAATTCAGAGTTATTTGCTAAATTTCAATGAAATAATCAACTAAGGTTAGATGTACCATGAAATAATTACAATAAGATACATATTCATATGAAAATTTCCCCATTTGAAATACAAAACACTGTTGCTGAAGAATAAACCTCTTGAAATAGTCCTTTGGTATTTCTATAAATATTATCATATATTTCACCCATTCATAAACAAATCCTATATTTGATCATTTTCTTTACAAGTCGTTCACGACTCTATAAATCCTTCTCATTTGTTAATCTACAGATCCAAACTCTAGTACAAGTCTTATTGACTTAAGATTGTTGTCTATTTTCAATATACACTATTTCTCAAATAGTACGCGGGGACGATAATATATTTCGAGGATCCTTCAGAGGGCGAATATTCGAAGAAGGGCTACTAAATATTCAAGGAAAAAGTAATCTATATTCTGTCGAAGATTGTACTATTTTCTTCAACTTTTAAAATTATACTTTCGTTTTGACCTTCCCCAATGTAACCAAATAGTTTCATTCCCTCAAGTCGAATCAAAGTTTCAAAATGTAACTGCCTTTCTTTCTATCAGAATAATTTCCGTCTCATTGGAAGGCGTGCTAGATGTGTAACAATCAATTGCTACAACAAAAGTTAGATCTATCTTGACACATTTCTGGTGAGTACGGCGAATATAGCATTTATGTTTCTTTTAGTTCCATGAGAGCGCGCTTCAACTGTTACTCTTATATACCCAATCCACTTTCAATTCCTACAAAGTGGTTGCGAGTTCGCTTTCTGTGGCCTTGGCGTTAGCGATTCTATTTGAGGCATTATTTGTAAACAAAACTACATGGCTGCAATAATTGGACTCAATGAAAATCTATATATTTGAAATGAAAAAATAATTCACAGAATATCCATGTGTTATCCTAGCGAGTAATTGATCCATCAGTCTCGCCTCAGCCATCTATATATTTCATACCGTGTAAATCCCTTACTCCATGTCCACAATCTCCTCAAAGCAAAACATAATCATTGATTGTAAGTTAAAGTCTCGACTCTTTCTCAATAGAGGATTTGCCATCTCTTGAAACTGCCACCATTTATTAAGATGTTGTCCATTGCCTGCCATATTCATATAATCATAGGGAATACGTTGGGATTCAATTGAAAAGAATTTGTCAGATGATCGCGGGTAACTGAAAAAACATTATGGCAAAAAAAGAGGTCGTTGGGATTTTTTCCCTTTCTTATACAGAATTTTATGAGGAATCCGAATATACACTCCAAAAAACTTTCCTACTTTAAATTTTTTTTACAGATTATACAATAACACTGCCCTGCGTCAAATTTGCTGATTATTATCCATGGGTTGTTTTTAGTTAACTTGAGTATGCTGATTCTCAATCTGTCATCAGAATTCCCCTATCACGTCTCGTTTTTACTCAAATGTCATTTTAATGTAAGTCGATTTTTTTAAGTACACTTCCCTAGAATAAATGATTATATTTGATACATGTGTGAATTTTTGTCTTTTGAAATAAACAGATGCGTGCTTTATTGCATTTTCTAATTTGTCCCTTTAACTCCATTCTTTTCTACATAATTTTTTTATTTTTATTTTTGTTATATCAGCTTTATTGTACTATAGTCTACTATTTTGATATTTTATTATCATATGGCTTATCGGAGAAGGTGCAGTAATGATCCAGACGTCTTTTGTTATATTTGTGGGAGTTTTATGACTTCTAAACAAACTACGACAATAACAGGATTTGTTAAAAAAGCATATTTAGAATATTTTGGAATGAGATTAGGTGATCAAGACAAAACATGGGCTCCACATACAGTGTGCCGATCTTGTGTAGAAAATTTGAGACAATGGACAAAAGGAATCAGAAAGAGTTTAAGTTTTGGAATTCCAATGATATGGAGAGAGCCACAAAATCACATTAGCGATTGTTACTTTTGTATGGCGAATATTTCCGGATTCAATGCTAAAACCAAGTCATTGATCAAGTATCCAAATTTACATTCAGCAATACGACCCGTTCCCCATTCTATTGATGTACCTGTTCCAAAATTTACTAATTTGGATGTTATCTCGGAAATTGATGATTGTGAAACTAGAGATTCATTAATTAGAGAAGATGAGGATTTTATTCCGTGTGTATTATCTTGTTCTAATTCTCCACAGTTATTTAATCAGTCTGAATTAAATGATTTGGTACGTGATTTAGATTTATCTAAAGAATCTGCGGAGTTGTTAGGTTCTAGGCTAAAAGAAAAAAACTTGCTTCTCCCAGAAACAAAATTTTACTCATATAGGAACAGAGAGATCGGATTTTTGAAATATTTCATAATGGAAGACGGATTTGTGTTTTGTCATGATGTTTCACCGCTAGTTAATGCTCTTGGATGTCCGTATGTACCTAATGATTGGAGACTCTTTTTTGATCTTTAAAAACATAGTTTGAAATGTGTTCTACTTCATAATAGCAACAAATTTAGTTCCATACCAATTGGACATTCAGTAAGTTTAAAGGAACGATATGATAACATGAAAATTGTGCTTCATAAAATTAATTATAACCAGAACAATTGAGTAATCTGTGGTGACTTAAAAATCATATGCATTCTTTTGGGATAGCAATCAGGATATACAAAATACCCTTGTTTTTTATGCTTATGGGACAGTCGTACAAAGAGCGAACACTATTCTAGACAGAGCTGGCCAGCAAGAACCAATCTTAATGTTGGAGATAAGAACATTATTCACGAGCCTCTAGTGGATCCTATCAAGATTTTGCTTCCACCACTTCATATAAAATTAGGATTGATGAAACAGTTTGTAAGGGCATTAGATAAAGAAGGAAATTGTTTCAAATATATTACCGAGAAGTTTTACTACCTAAGTGATGAGAAAAGAAAAGCCGGTATATTCGACGGTCCTCAGATAAGACAACTTGTTCGAGATGATAATTTTTCAAATTTTATGATATGCAAAGAAAAATGTGCATGGAATGCATTTGTAAATGTCATGAAAAACTTCTTGGGAAATACGAAATCTCCTAATTATAAAATACTTGTGAATGAGTTGATTGAATCTTACAAGAATCTCGGCTGCAATATGAGTGTAAAAGTTCACTTTCTTCACAGTCATATTGACTATTTTCAGAGAATCTTGGAGCTGTTTCCGAGGAGCAAGGTGAACGATTCCACCAAGACATAAAAACAATGGAAACACGATATCAGGGGAGGTGGGACGTTCATATGATGGCTGATTACTGCTGGTGCCTCAAGAGAGATTGTATTGATGTTATTCATGCTAGAATGTCAAAAAAAACGGAAATTTACTCCTGATTCAGACTAATATATTCAAATTATTTATTAACTAAGATTATATTATCAATAAAAATTTATAAATGGCAGATTTTCACTATTTTACTTGTAGAGGTTCATGCATTCATCGATAAATATACCAATATTTAAAAATAATTTTGCAAAAAAACTAGACGTGATACGTATATTTTACAAAATTATTCAAAATCAGTATTAAAATGTGGATTAGAAAATGTTTTGCAATAACAATCAGCAAATAAAATTTTTTTTTCCGCAGGGCTGTGTAATTTATGAAATCCAAAAAATTCTGGCTAAAATAATTTTAATATATCTCCATTTTTAATATATTATCGTGATTCTTCGCTGATATATTTCTTTCTAGAATTCAATTTAATTACTAGTTACCTAATAGAATTGATGTTTAGCAACTTGGTCTTCGGCTGCATCTGACCAATCTCATTACTATGACTTGAGAGATGAGCACTACAGTATCAACTTTTGGGAATGTAATGATAGTGGTAGTTTTATCGAATGTTGTTATTACAACAATCACAGGCTCACTTATGGATTTATGGTTGTAACCTTTACAGTTATCAGAGTCAAATTCTTACGAAAATATTTGGGAATTTGAAAGTATTGAATTTTTACAGGGTAGTTCATTTTTAAATAAATTTCCAAAAAATCAGTATGAACATCAAGCCATTGAACAGACAACCCTGTTGATGATGTGGATAGTTCCACATAAAATTAATTGAATATCTATTATTTTGTGTCAAAATAAGTACTTGCTTCAGAAGAAAGATCAGATGAGTATATTTATTCTTGGGTAGTCATATTGCGAGACGAGTTTCCATGTATTGGTATTGAGGAATTTATAGCTGTCTATACTAATTTCGTTAATGCTAGAATATGTGGAATAGAAATATTCCTCGGATTGTTCCCAACCCCTGGCCCCGAAAATAGTCCTCATATCCTCGTTGATAAGGATTTTGAAGATGAAGATCCTAACAAGTGCAACAATATTATTCCAACTGCAGTGAATATGACCAAATAGTCCCGTTATCTGATGAATTTCTTATGACGCCAGAGTCGAACGTCAATGGAGATTTTGTTCTTCAGATTGGTGAATGGGATAGTATTCATTTTATCGGTTAACAAGGTTGAGAAAGGTTGAATTGAGATTGGACAGCTATGTTCAGCAATAAAATATCTAAAATGTATCCAGAGTGTGTTTTTAAATTTAACAATTTTTGTTTAAAAAGTCTCCCAGCCGGAAAATAAATGTGCTCTAGTTTCGAGCATCTGCGGAATGCAACTCTAATAATTGGTATAAATCTGAGATGTATGTTGGCATGTAACTACGAATACAATCAGAATACAATATGTAGTAAGGGTTCACTCTCCTTACAACATTCTGATAGAGAGACTGTACGTGCACATCAGGTATATGGTAGTTGGCGAATATTTATGGAGAAAGTCTTTAGCACACATCTGTCACAAAATTTTTCATAAACAGTTCAACTCTCAAGGTAGCTCAATGGATTATTGTAGAGTTAATTTTCTAACTTGAGGTCTCATGAAAGCTTGGGAAAGATAAAAACTGAAGCAATATCATTGAAGTTCGTTGGAATGGTTATACTAAGCATTATATTAGACACTTATTAATATTAGGATAAATGTTCAAGAAGAAATTTTACCAATATCAAATACCTATATTACACAGCCTACGTAACTATAGCTTATTAACGCTCTCATTTTTTCATAATGATGGAATACTTCAAGTCTATATATTTTTGATCCATAATGTTCAAATGCAATTTTATTAATATAATTTTGATACAGAAATATTATGGAGGGTAATTATTATTCACTTGTTTACATTGATAGCACACAACTGTAGGCCACGAGACACTCATGTTGTTTGTATCAATTACCAACTCGTTGTACAGCCTCTGACCCATTATTAAGTAGTTCAATTATTATTTACCGATATTTCCTTACTCCTTAGCACTATGCCTAATAGATGTAGTGTGGCCAACTGCTCCTCCAATTATGACGGAACAAATTATACTCCAGTGTTTGAAATGGTGAATCATTGATCAAAAGAATTACAGGATGAATGGCGAAGATTTCTCCATAGATGGTTATGGGAATTGGCAAAAGTCTTCATTTGTTCGAAACATTTCAATGACGACGACGTGTTACTTCACTTGGTTATTCCTATGGGTGATGGTACAGTGGTGAAAGTTCAAAAAAGCCTGGTCTTATGAAAAATACCAAGCCCACCAATCTAGCTAACTGCCCTTATATACAAGGATCCTCTAAACAACCTGATCGTTTGGACCGAAATGAAACTGATATCCAAAGATTTTCGTCAAGCTCTTGAGTTGAGTCGTGCTGAACATAAACTAAACAATAGCTTTTCTGATTCTAATATTGACGACATCCAGCTAAAGTATACAACAATTAAGTTAACTGGAAAATGGACTCATATTCGCTCAAGTCAGGTACATTGCATATTTTCAAGAAGGTACTACCTGGATCACTATTGACTATATCTAATCAGATCTGTATAAATGACGCATACATGAGAGGTGTTTTCTAAATGAAGTTGAAGTTTCATCCATTATCACTAGCCTTTCTCATATTCGTCAAATATATCAGTTAACTCAACCGCTTAACCCACATGAACAAGATAATGTTGAGATTGGTATCGAGGCTGCTATTTATTCCGTAAGATCTACCATAGAAAAAATTTAGAACTTGTGAAGAAGATCCCAGAGCATGAAAATCTTCAATCGTCTTCAATTAATTTTGTACCAGCTTGAACATTTGAAGTTTTCGAAGAACAACCACCGATATAATGTATTAACATTGGTTCTATTTCTTAAGGCTCAACTAATCTCTTCAGGTTGCTAGAGTTATCTGCAATCATTAGACTGTATCTCTCTGCCTCATTAATCCACTCTCAAACGTCTCTATTCAAATACTGGTATAGACACAAGTTTTACAGATTATCTGAAGATAGCATGCCAGGACTTCAATAAATTTGCGAAATACGTTCTTCTACAGTTGGACGAAATTCAGGTAATGTCAGATTACACTTATAAAGGTCGTAACATCTATGGCTCTTCATTCTACAAACTGATTCAATACATCCAGAAAACAATTCCTTTGTATCTGATCCAGCTAAGACAGTTCTAGCATTTCAAGCTTCCATCCTTTTCACAAAGTGGTCTGAAATTATGAAATTTCTACCATTTGTAATGCAAAATCTTTTGACTTACTTCCAATAGTGAAGCAAGTTATTTTGGACATCGAGAAGTCTGATCTTAAGGCAGTAGAAATTTGTATAGATGATTATCAACTGAAAGTTAGTTTATTTAACTCTCTAACTGGTAGTACAAGTTTATAGCTAACCTTCCCAAACCCATCAGATCCTACCTGACCCATTTTCTTGATGTTTGACCCGGTTCACATAGTGAAGTATATCCGAAAATAACTGGATAAAATTAGAAGTATTTTAATACAACATTTATCTCTCTATCAATCGAACAATACCTTAGTAAAACATTCCTTATTGTCTTTCAAATGCTTCATGAAAAGTCTCAAGAATATATACAAGTCCGAGCAGTGCTCAACTGCTAAGATTGCTCATAAATTAACATCCAAAGTTATACAGCCAACAGTTCTTGAAAGACAAAATGTCCCTTTAGCTCTTGCAGTTGGGGATCAGTTAACAGTAAGTGCTGTGTGATGTATAATGAAAATAACAACATTTACAACCATCACATAAATTTATTTACTCATTACCAGGTTATGGAAGATGTGTACATTCATAGTGCAGGGAAAGATATTCGACTACGCGACCCAGATTCAAAGGTTTTTCAGCTTGAAGGTGCCTGTTTTGTGTCCTTTACAAAGTTTGTATCTTGGTGTCAGGATTGGAAGAGCTATAGTGTATTGGTAGAGCTGGAAAACTAAGATCACAAACATTTACCAGAATTTGAGAATTTTGATTTCAGGAAATTTGAGTGTCATAGTTGTCAAACACCATCCCATTTTTATCCCAGCAAAATACAATCTACCACCAGCAATTGTTCATTGAAGAATATAGTTCGCAATCTAAACTCGAAAAGGAACGGAATATGCCGCAGGGAATTTAAGAGGAAACTAACAAAGTTTCAATCAGAATAGTGCTTATATTTTCTTGTAAGCATGTGTATTGTATTCATAATTTTCATATACAGTTTGTTTATAGTGATAAATAGTCACAACCACTATTCACTCTATTGTCAAATATTCAATGTAAACCATAATTAATGTCATCCCATCCTGTATCGTTATTGTTGATACTTTGGATTTAGGACTTGAAGTAATCTATGGTTCAATACCGTGAATAGGCTATAGTTAAGTAGGCTGTGCATATATTAGTATAATATTGATGAAGTCTATTAGTTTGTGCAAACCCCAAGAATATACATTCTCAAAATTCAAAATGATGATGTTAGCCATAACCTAACTACGCAGATAATATGTGAATCAACATGAAAATATTTTCCCAGCTTTGAGAGAGTATGCTTAACTAAATAGAGATAATGAATTTATGAACTAGAGAAAGTTAAAAATATTCTATTTTTCCACTAAATGCCTACTGTGTATGGCGGCCAGGAAAACCAATACTATAACATTGTTTGTCGCCAATCAATTAATGTTCAAGCACTTTTTCTTATGTACAGCAAGGGTCGGCAAACAATTAATGGTAGAGGCCGCATTTAAGGCTTTGAGCGGGCCACAAAAATTTCAAAATGTATGTTATCCATGGTAAGCAGTATTAAATACAAATAGAATATGCTGAATCCAAATTTGAAGTAATTAAACTTAATAATCTGAAAATATTGGAAGAGATTTGCTCTCAACATTTATAGTTGGGTAACAAAGGAATTTAAATCCGAATTTCAAGGTTCTCGTAGATAAATTATCATTATTATTGTGAATATAAAGTAAAGAAATAATATAAATTTGTATAATCGAAGGGACTTGGTCTCAACGACTATACATGGGACTTCAAGTGCCAATAATTTTAAAATTTCACACATTAAATAGTTACAAATAATAATTTCATAAATTGATTTTGTTATACTATAGTTAAATTCGAGGCACGAAGTGCCGAAGTCGCGCAGTGCAAGCAACGGTAACATGCTCAATTATAATATAGATTAAAACACAGAATATATAAGAGTGTTTAAACAAGAATATTTTCTGCCCTGGTATAGAATACATACTAGGGTGGCACAAAACTATTCTTTGAACAGGACCAAGAATTGTTTTCAACGGTCCTGCTCATAGAACTCCAAAAATTCCCAAGTCAAGTACACTTTATGGTATATCTACAAATCTTGGATATTTGCACAATATTATTGCATATTATATATCCAGCCAGCTTAGCTTGCTAGGTCACTATGCTTTTGCAGTATGCTTTGACTTAGCTTGAACATTTGGCAGCAATATTTATTTTCAAATTCTTTTTGGTTATTGAGCGACTCAATAAAATTGGCACAGCCTGCCTGAGTACAGAAAATAGGGGAAAAAATAATATTTTCCATGGTCCATTCAAAAGAAAAGTACCACCTCGTCGGTTTTTCGATATGAATCTCGCACTAAATGCATTGATAAATAACAATGTATATAAATTATCGAGATTTGTGATACGTATATTCAATTATGGTGAATAATAAAGTACTCATGATTCCTTGATGGGTTTGTATTTGGTTAAAATTAGGAGATCAGGAGTTGGATCATTTTGAAGAGTATATCTGATGTAAATTTCATAAATAATGTATATGGCTGAGCAATTGCAAAGAATATGAAATTTCATTTACAAAAAGACATTAATTACGTCCAAATTCCGTCACAGGTGTGAGTTTTGTGTTTATTCCGAAAATTTCCCAAGCGAATGGGTCTCTATCAAATCTCTCCAAACATGATTCATACTGTGCTCCATTCCCTTGTATGAAGTATGTTTAGAACAACAACATTTTTGGTCCCGTCAGGTACGCAGTAAGGGACCATTACTGTAAGGTGAATAGCTCTATGTTATTAACAATTGAAAATCATTTCCAATTAACGTTCCGAATTCGATATTGAAAAATATGCAGTGGTAACTGGTGAAGTGTTTTCATGTTTGCAGATATTACGTTTTCACAAGCTAAAAGATGTAGTTCTTGAGATTTAGACCGCCGAGGAAAGTTTATAAACCGAGGACATTATGTGGAAAGTATACCCTACAGTACTTTACATATTACCAGTGGCCCGAACTTTTGAAATTTTCACAGATAATCTGGATCGTCGTGTAGATTTAAAAAATAAAATAATAACTGAACATAGACTAATGGATTAAAAGTTCAAAATGACTTACAGGAATAAATAGTCTATTTATTGATAGAAGAAAAGAATACAGTGCCGGTCAAAAGAATTGCTCAAAATGAATGTATACAGTATAGTAAATGTCAAATTGTATACACTGACCAGATAGTTGAATTCTTGCGAAACCATACTCAGCCATATGTATTTTGACAAGTAACACACCAACACAGCTAATCCATTCATTATATTTGCACAACTTACAGTTTTTATTTTATATTCTTTTTTTCCAATTTATCTGTTTTTATCGAATTTTCAATGCCTTCTAAACTCCGAATTTCCATTGAAAATCGAGCCAACCTGATCCTACTTTCAGAAAGTGGCCATACTCAGAGGGAGGTGGCTAAAATGGTTGGGTGTAGCCAAAAAAGTGTAGCCGAGATCCTTAAAAAACACAGGCTGACTGGCACGGTAAGAGACCTCGCTATTCCGGGTAGGCCTCGTGTCACAACCAAAAGGCAAGACAATTTATTGGTCAGAAAATGCAAAAAGGATCGATTTAAGACTGCTACTCAGATCAAAGCTGAAGTGCTATCAGAATATTCGATAAAACTTTCCACTTCAACAGTTCAGAGAAGGTTACGAGGGGCTGGACTGTTCGGACGAAAACCGCGAAGGAAGTCCCGCCTTACTACCAAGCACAAAAGAGACCGACTTTCCTTCGCAAGATCGCACAAGAATTGGAATACTGAAGAATGTGCAAGAGTTGTGTTCAGTGACGAATCTAGGTTCCTTCTGTATACTAATGACGGGAGAGCCTACGTAAGGAGGATGAAAGGGGAGGAGTTCTCAGAGAGGTGTCTTCAAAAAACTTGCAAGTTTGGTGGAGGTGGCATCATGGTTTGGGGATGCTTTTGCTGGAGTGGCGTAGGACTCTTATAGAAAGTATCTGGGAACCTCAAGACAAATTCCTACATTGATATATTGGAGAATGCACTAATCCCAAGCGTTGATTTGCATTCTCTACATTCTGACTGGACATTTCAGCAAGACAACGCCCCATGCCATAAGTCAAAGGGTACTAAGCAATGGTTTGGTGAGCAAAAAATAGAGGTTATGAATTGGCTTGCTCAGTCACCTGATCTAGATCCGATTGAGAATCTCTGGGATCACATTTCCCTCAGAATTCAAGAGAAAAGCCCATCCAACTACTCAGAGTTGTGGAATGCTATATTAAGCACTTGGGATAGCATCGACATTAACAGGCTCCATACTCTAATTGAGAGTATGCCGCAAAGATGTAAAGCTGTAATTCAAGCAAGAGGAGGTACTACTAAATACTAACAACAATTTACTTGATTATAATAAAGCATTATTGTTAAAATCAGTCATAGATATAAGAATTTGGGGTAAATTTATTCTGAGCAATTCTTTTTGACCGGCACTGTATGGTTGAAACAAAGGTTATACTAACCCATTGGAGACTAAGAACAACGTTCTCTCTAGTATCTCCACAGCTATACATTTTAGCATGTGAAAATGTATCATCTTCAGAGAAGAAATCACCCATATAGCCCCGATTTGGCTATTCACTATATTGAAATTGTTATTTAGTAACTCAAATTTTTCGCCCATGGATATCAGAACCCTTCAATGAAAGTCCACATTGGCAAATTATAGTACACTGGGCAAACCTAAACGACGTGTACTGAAATTATCGTAGGGTTATTTTCGACGCAATCACACAGAATACTAGGTTGGTCATCAATGTTTGAAAAGTTAGAATTTTCTGAATCAACCATAAAGGGTATATACAATAGAGAACAGACGATGGGCACTAACAAGGTAAAATAGAGATGGGATGAGAGGTGTACGATACAGAATGGGGATTACCTGAAAATTGACTTCGGTAACATTCTCTAATACAATACTAGCATAATCCTCTTTCGCTGTTAAGTTGATTGATGAATTCTAGATAAAATGCAATCACATAGGATGAGAGATAGGGATAATTATAAAGTTAAATAAGTATAGATATCAGTGGTGTTTTGCGTCATTTTTGAGTCGTGATACGCTCAAACACTAAGATAATCAAATATTCGGAAATACTATTAGCATGTCCTATTTATACGATACAGCATTATATACATAAGGTGTTGGTGAACGAGTATTTGGGGGAGGGCTAAACAAAGAGGTATATAGAAGTGTTTTCATATTTTTACATCCATTTTCACAAATATTCTTGGGCCTGTTACGTACGATTTCGGTTACGCAGGATTTTGCGCTGCAAATGGCACTACCAATTCAATTATTCAGCAATCCGTCCATATTCATATAGTAGTGGTATTAGTAAATGTGTGACTTCATAAAGTGTACAAACTTTTTACTTCTGGTTATAGATATCAACATTAACACATTATTACCTTTTTGAAATTTTTCAAAACATCTTACAATTTTGAGCAGAGTTATGATATATATATGTATATAATTTGTGCTAATTGTACAATAAGCGCACATATGGTAGGCACATATAATATATGTGTATAATAAGAAAAAAACTGTTCAAACCTTGAATCAATATTATATAGGGAAATTTCGTATTCAAAGTCATGTTCAAATAATCTCCATTATTCTCCATTTGTCTGGGCCACCAATGGCAGAGTGACATAAATTTCATAAAGACCATAAACCAGTGGAAAAATGTCCGAATGTGCGAGAAAAATGGGATCTAGGGTAAGTCATAAGTGTAGATGTTGCAGTTTATGGACGTGCTTGGTGTGCACACGTGCACACCAGTGTAATCGCGTGTACACCAAAATATTGATGTGCAGGTGTGCACACTGGTGTATGGCCATGCAATAATAAAATGTTCTCTTCTGGTTCTTTATTAAATAATATAACACAGGTCAACAAAATTTAACTTCATTTTCTCATCAAGTATTAGATTGGCATTTTCTAAGTTAGTTTTTTACGCTGAGTTCAAATCTGCTTTCAGATTCTTTCCAGCACGTCCAGTTTATTTTCCATCTACAAGTCAACGATTTTTATGTATTTCCTAAATTTTTCCTGTTATTTTATGGTAGTGGCTGTCTTTTTGTCTTCTTACATGATAGCCATCTGAAATAAATCAACGTTTCGATGTTTTAGATTAATGCCAAGAAAATATCAGTTATTATCCTAGCTCTTACATATAATTATTCACATTCATGTATGTATCAACTACTCACAAACTAAGGGGAAATACATATCCATCTAGAAGTATAAAGGTAGCTAACTAAATTAAAAGTGTTGAGAGTCGACTTCCTTTTATATATCTTGTTGGGATTATCCCTGAAGAGCCTCCAACAGTAATCGGACATCATGCCTTCATTCCAGAAACCTTGGTATCGGGTTTCCATCTCCTGTATGTCTTGGTGGAATCTCTCACCCTGTTCATCACTTACAGCACCAAGGTTCTCAGGGAAAAAATCAAGGTGAGAGTGCAAGAAGTGAAGTTTTAGCGACATGCGACAGCCCATCTTCTCGTATGCGTTAAGCAAGGTTTCCACTCATTCTTTGTAGTTGGACGACTTCTTGTTGCCCGAAAAGTTTTCACAAACCCATTTGAAAGAATTCCAAGCACTCATTTCTAATTCGGATAATTTCTCGAAATCTGGATCTCTGAATACTTGTCTGATTTGTGGTCCTACAAATACTCTCTCTTTTAACTTTGCCTCGCTTAGTTTCGGAAATTTACCTACCAAATGCAGAAATCTTTCGTGATTTGTTTTGCCCATTGTTTTAACGAATGTTCTCATTAATCCAAGTCTAATATGAAGTGGGGGTAAGAAAAATTTGTTTAGATCTACCAATGGCGAATGCTGTAATTGGTTTTCCCCATTGCATGGGTTCTCTTCGGCCAATCACATTTTTTATAATGTTCACCAGTTGCTCGGCTGTCCCATAGACATAGGAAACAACAATACTTTATAAAACCTTGTTGCAAGCCCATCAAGAGCCCGATTATCTTAAGATCACCGCAGATATTCCATATATGTGTTCTATACTGTATTGCCTCCAAAACTTCCTGCAAATTGACGAAGGATTCTTTGAGATAAACGGAGTGAGCAATTGGAATGCCAGGCTTTAGATTTCCGTTATGCAACAGAACAGCTTTCAAACTGCGTTTTGACGAGTCGATGAAAAGGCGACAATCAGAGGAAGAATGTTCTTGTAATTGGTTTACATAGAGTCCTTCGATATCATTACAATAGCATAGTGGACCATCAGTGGTGTAGTATTGAGCAAGATCAAAATTTCGCTTGCGATAGTGGGATACTAGGACATCTTTGTCGAGTAGGTTTTCTGTTTGAGCCTGGATGCAAGGAGTTCAGCTTTGTCTTTAGATAAGTCTAGATCCCTGACCAGGTCATTCAATTCTCCCTGTGTAAATGTTTGTGGCTCTAGTAATTCATCTTCCGGGACATAATTAGCATCTGTAGAATTTGCATGAACATCTTCCACCATATCAGACCCGATTTTAATTTGCTGTGGCTTGGGAGTTGGGATTGGTAATGAGATGTCGTGTGGAATTGGCCTGCGAGCAGAATCCAAGTCTGGGTAAACAAGAGCGTGCTTATTCTTGGCTGAGAATCCTGTAATGTCGATAAGGCAAAAGTAACAATCATCAAGGTGATTTTTCTGTTCCCTCCAGACCATGGGTATTGCAAATGGAATTGAAACTTTCCTTTTATTCAACCAATCACGTAGTCCACTTGAACAAGAAGTGCATATAACATGTGGTGCCCACGACTTGTCTTGGTCACCAAGTTGACATTCGAAGTACAATTTGTATATGTTCTTTAATTGATTTGTGATTGGTCGTCTTTGTGATTTTACGCAAAAAAGACCACAAACGCAACAGAAATTGTCGGGATGAGTTCTAGAATTACGATGCATGTTTATAATTTGATTTGCTTGAATTCAAATAAGTAAAGTCATTTATATTCCAGATAATTGAATCAAAATAGGCATGCTCATATAGCAATTTAGTAACTAGGTACTACTGTACTATTGAAAAAGTGGATATTGGATATCAGAATAACTAGACGTGCTAGAGAAATTCTGATTGCTGATTCGAGTTCAGCATTCAAAAGTATGCTAAGATAAATGTATGTGATCTCTGATGAGAAATCTTGTTGAGTTGTGTAATTAGCGATACAATAGTTCTAATTATAGAGATACAAATATATTTAATTATAGGATATATATCTAAACTTTCCATAACAATTGAGCAATATGCGGAATTAGATTTTCAGCAATATGCAGAATTAGATTTCTATTCAGCTCGGAACTCAATCTATCACTGGGGAAAAGTACGTAATTATCTTTGTATTTTGACTTGTTTGTTCAGTTTATAGCGATAGCAGTAACAGAGTTTAAGGTTTGTTTGATACGTATCTATTTAGTAATAAATGTCTTTGATTAATTGTTCCATAATTGTTCAGTTCGTAAATGGTCAACATTCTATTTTAGTAATCTGGGATTTCTGCTCACAGAAATTTACCATAATTCTTTGACTGAACACTTCGAAACCATTGTTATGCATGTACTTGTGGCCACATTTATTACTAATTTACAATGCTGAAATCGATTGAACCAAATATCAGTATTATGAATAGCAACCCAACCGGTTATTGATTTTCGGTTTGCAACCGATTATTGAACTATTCTCCAAATACAGTAATACTCGGTTGCAAACTTACTAATTAATTTGTGTCTAAAATTTGTTCCCATCCATTCTAATTCAATCCATGTTTGGATAAGACGTACGCTCGGATAGTACTGAAAATATTGTTTCCCTAGGTGTACTGTTTTCCCGAGTTCCACTTTTCGTAATTACCTTAAGCAAATTGTTTTGAACAAACTATTAAGACTACTTACTACACTACTACATGGATGGCCTAGTAACTAGAACATCTTAAGATGAACTAGACTCTATTTCGTATCTAGTTACGTTACAACGGTTAACTCCGTACCATTACCACATAATAATTCCAATTGTCCAATACACTAAATTATTTATAATCTACTCGACTACTCGTGTAGCTAAGTGTCTGTATTATCCAATTTAAAATAATTTTTGAGACTGAGCAAGAAATCCTTATCGTATTCTTATTATAAACTAATGATTTGACAATTTAAAAGTTCTAAAAAATATTAAGTGATGACTTGTGTTATACGTAATGACTGTTCTCTCTGCTAGTAGTATGTTATGCGAACTTGTTAAAGCAAGTGTGATCCTTATGGTATTTAGTTTTGCAACTTCTACCTGATTTCTTGAAAGTGCACCTTAGTGTTTTACAGTGCTTACATCTACATGCTGAACCACTGAGGCCCAGAGAAGCACTTTGCATTGCTTCCGTTTGACTGACTATAGAAGTATGGCAAGACTCATTTGAACTGATTCTGAATGGACAAACATCAAACTGATTCCTTGCATAGCCAGAGGAAATAGTGCCATGTGATGTAGCTACAGTATAAACAGAATCATGTGCGTCGATGATATGACCCATAAGATTGCGTGGTCCAATCGAACTCATCTTATCAGGTTGGGAAATTGGTATAAGCACAATATCACCGATTTCAGCTGGTTTGAATTTTTCCCACTTGACTTTAGCATACGATCATGTAATGTTTCCTGATTTCTTTTTATTCCTTTTCATAAATGATGGGTATTTGTACTCCTTTCTTTGAGAAAACAACCTTGACACCATACTGAGCTCCCAAATCCCTCTTCCCCTTGTTGAATTCCGCAAGGTATGTGGACGAAACGACAACATTCAGGGCAAGAGTGTACTCCACTTGTTTCATTCTCACATACAGCACAGAGTAAGTTAGTTGAATTGGTTGAATTTATATTTGAAACTATTGATGAACTACTAGATAGTCGTCTCATGGGAAACTGTTTCTCAGAAATTAAATTATCTGATTCAAGAGCTCTAATTTGATTCTCCAAAATTACTGGAATACTTGATGTTGGGGTTTCAAAATTACTGTTATATTCTATACCATCGACAATTGTGCGAGGTGGAACTGTATCTGATATTGAGAATTCATAATCGTCGGAAATAGGCGGGAACTTAGATAAATATGGAGATTATGGTTCATTAGGACACTCTTCTGTATATGTAGGCACTTCGTTATCAGACAAGTTAGATGATTCAGATAATTCATCAACAGATGCTGAGATTGGATCAGCAACAGAGGTTTATTGAAAGTTATTCAAATCGTCCTCGTTATTAATCACACCCCAATGTTCTTAAGGAACATTAAGAGTGGCGAGTCCGAAGAATGGAGGTCTGCCATATACAGCTTCAAATGGCGTCATTCGAATAGTTGTATGGTAACTTGTGTTGTAGTTAAATTTTACTCACTTTAACTACTTTACCCAGCATTAATCATTATTATCATGCATCATGGCAAATAATCCGTCTTTAACCTCTCTATTCACACGCTCTACTGTCCCCTGACACTCAGGATGCCTGGGTTTACCATGCACAATTTTTGTAGAGGGCCAAGTATCTCGCAAAGTTTCGAATAGAAGGCGATTTGAGAATTCTCCTCCATTATCAGAATGCAATATTAGAGGTGGGCCTTGATCGCAGAATATTTCAATTAAAATATCACGAACATTTTCTGCTGTTTTTCTAACTAGTGGGACCAAGTTTATTTTTTGGTAAAATGGTCAATGTAGACCAAAAGGTATTTATAGGGAGTGACTCCATCTGGTGACATGTTTTCAGCCAGATTCATATCTCTGAAATCTAAGATCAATTTGCCCTCTGCTCAGGTAATTTCTTGATACGATTGGCTTGGTAACTACAGACTTTAAGGATTTCTTTCCCCTTTTTAGATTGTAAGCTGGACACATTTTGACATAAATACCACACAGTTCTTCAGTAACTCCAAAGTAATATTGAGTAACTCTCTTATACAATTTTGTCCTTCTTGAATGTTCGTGATTTTGACGTGAAATTCTTCTAGGACATCGTAGATTTCATTACTCACCAATACTCTTTTGGAATTGTGTCTGTTTGCTTCACGAAGGTATAGGGTTTCAACACTTTGATATGAAACAAGTTTAAATCTATTCTGGACACTTTGCCACTTTTGTCTTGCATTTTTCTCTGTAGGTTTCTGTGATTTCAGGATGCGGATTTTTTGCTCTATTTCTTCAGGTGAGAATATATTAATGGCTGAATTAGCCAGTTTCTTTTCGTCAATAATTTTCATGAATCTTCTCTTCCGGTAGGACCAGGGTTCAATTCAATATCTCCCGATAAAAGGAGAAGAATAGATAGATTTGGATAATTCCTTAATGATAACCATCGTGAGAAAGGAAATAGATGTTGTCGTTTGGTTTGAGATGAACTGGAACGAATATTAAGAAACAATTCGGTGAGGCACTGATGATGATTATAAAATGCAACAAATGTGTACGAGTTATCTGATTTTATCAAGTTAACCGAGATACACTTAGAGCTCGGATGGATAAGTAGAGTACTTTTATAGAATTGAAAATCATCATTTGTCACCAATGGAATTAAGGATATAATCCGTGCTTAGAGCTCGAGAACCACACTGTTTCCATGTAGAATGTACATAAAGTACATTATTGGTAATATAATGACGAACTTTGGAATGAAAATCATTGTATATACAAGCAGTATTCAAGAAGATCAATATATCTTTCCTTGTGCTTGAGAATTTATGTGTTTAATAGTATTTCCTCCAGCATACATTGTAATGTTGCCACAAATTATGTCATATTATTTTATATTAATTATTGATATTCCCTTTCATTTCTAGGTACTAGCAACTCAAATACTTTTCAAAGGATGATGAAAAATTACAATGTTGATAACAATGATATAATAATGATATAATAATGATAATTAATGCACTGCAACATATTCATTATGTTTAATTTCGTATTTAGTAAAGAACCAGAAGAGAACATTTTATTATGGCATGGACATACACCAGTGTGCACACGTGCACACCAACATGTAGATGTACACGCGATTACACTGGTGTGCACGCGTGCACACCAAGCACGTCCATAAACTGCAACATAGATTCCAAATATGAATCAGAATTAACTCATATATCCACAATTGGCCAACTAATATTTGAATATTAGGGCGTAAGTGAAGTAAAGTTTTGAAGACATAATGTTGCGATGATGTAACAAATATTTCGAGATATAACAGAAAATAACGGACCTAACTACTATCTCCCTTTGGTACACATACACACTAACTATTAGAAACTTATCAAGAGACACATACTGTGAAAATAAGGAGATTTTAGGAAGCTGCAGATCTATTATTAAGGTGTGACCACCTGTCTGATGACTGTCAAATTTAAATAACCTGAATGAATACCTTACGATAAATCGCTCAGCTAACACTGGCATAAATGAAGAAGAGGAAGCATAATTGAAGAATGAATTTCTTATGAGAACTTACACATTATAAAACCAATAATTCCTGAAGACATTAAAATTTCTCCGAAAATTGGTAAATACTTCTAAAAGTTCGTAATTTTGCACTGTAAATTTATTCGGACTTTGATTTACTAATTTGTTAAGAGATCTTACCTATCCACACCTAGAGTGAAAAACAAAGCAATCAAATCAGATTTGACTGAACCACGTGAGTTTGAATTTTCGTTTGTTCATGGTCTACAAGGGCCCTCATAATTATCGAAATGTCAAATTGTCGATCGAATTCGTGGCTGGCCGGTGCAAAATCAAAAAATCGAGTTTTAGCACAGTATGTAATCCTGTCCGTTAGGAACACATTGACATCCCGAAATATGGTGATGCAACAGTCCTGGACCCTTGGGGCCAACTTGAAAAATTTGATGTGCCTTCTAGTGGTCCCAGGTCTCGGAATATGGCATCACCAAATGCAGAGATATCAATGTCTTTTTAACGGTACTATGTAGCTAAGATGTGTTTGCATGCTTCGCTAGAGCCCGAATTTTGACTTCGTACGGGCTAGCACAAAGTTCGAGGCCTAATTTCCTACAACTCCTCCCAAACCAGGGATAGAATATTTCTGAGGTGTTGGAGAAAGTTGTGGATTGAATTTTGTGCTAGCCGGATTCATCCCATAACTTTTTGGAGAGGCCTTGAAAACCAAGGATAGACGAAAATGTAATAATGTGGCTAGGTCAAATGTTACCAGAATGCTTTGAAATTTCTACAAGGTGTAGATGTAGGATTTCTCAAAATCCGAGTCAAATTGGTTTATCTAGATTATTGTGATTGGACCCTGAAGGCTAACTAGCACTTTAGGTTGCTAGTTAGATCAATCTTATTAAAATATTCGATTTTGATAATGTGGTTGTATAAATATTTATACAAATCAAATAACAAACACACTTAGCAATACTCATAAGCAAAGTATAATGAAACACAGGTGTAATTCGTGTCACAAAAGTAATCTCATAATTCTATCACATAATATTACGAGACTAGTGTCCATGGCTACTAAATACAAGAATCTCAAAATTTTAAGCAACAGGTTTTCGAAAGAAGTGCGAATTTCTGCAATATGGCATCAATAATACAAATTATCAGGTGAATTAGTAACTTCTCTTAATAGGGACAAAATATTCGAAACAGTTTGTCCAAATAAGTGGAGTTGACTGTATAACCCAAAGAGTCCTAAAACGAGCAAGAAGCAAGAGTCTAGCAAAAGTAAATATGGCTCATCTAGGTAACTAGAAAAGTAAAATTCACCAAAGAACATATGCGTAAGTAATTGATTACCATCACATTTTGAAAAAAAGTAAAGTCAAAACAAGTGCTCTCACGACGGTATAATTTTGTCTCCTTAGCAAAAGGGGTCATAGGCGCCGAACAAGTATAATTCCCAAGGCAGCGGGAGCATTATATATTTGTGGGGCTAATAATTCTCTGTACAAACGCAAACAATATAGTAAATACAATTACACATTAATTTTGACTCCGATTAATAGGGTCACATCGGAACCACACATTTTATACCCGTTATGGTGGAGCTATATCATACACTGGTGACATATATCATACACTACAATATATAAAGTAATTATAAGGAAATTATGAAGGAGTAACCTCCTTGATCTGAGGACCAAGGGGGCAGGCCCATCCCGCCCCTTGGTCTTCGGCGCCTATGGGGTTCGCCAGGGGCTCTCCAAATTAGATGGCGAGCAAGCCCGCAAATTGTCATTGCACTGCTCCTGTAAGTGTAGTTGTAATAAACCGTTGTTGCTATCTAGAATTTTAAATTTTTATTACGCCTTGGGTGGGACCTATCTCAAAGACCATGACAACGCTCTTAAATGCTGTCTAAAGGGAAGGAGAAAGACGTCAATAGGAGATAGCAATAACCATATAGTTACTACTTAATTAGCAATGAAGTTTATCAACCTTAGTTGAATTTACCTGTTGCAGTGATTTAAATAGGACTGCCTTGAGAAATATCTGATATCCAACGAGTGGCCCTCCGAAATCAGTAGGTTCATCCCAATAGAGATGGAATTGTTGGAATCCAGTGGAAGATTGATTATAGAAAACTGAAAAGTTCAATGGTATTGAAGGTAAATGATCTAAATACGAATATAGAATAAATGTGATACGAACTTCAGAGAAGCAAAATCAACTAAACCAGCCGTCTTACCAACATTCTCCTATTGTTCAGAAATTTGGTGAATAGGAGTGCTGGGTCAGAATGTTAGAATAAAAGTAGTACTGTTCTGACAAAAATAGTCCCCCTACATAAATTGTCTGGGGGGACAGATTTTGTAAAATATTCATGTTACCCATCAAAATTTGTCTCCTCTACAGGGTGTCTAATAAGTTCTGTCATACATTTTCGCGCCTTAGACAGTAGCTCTTAATTACTTATAAAGTAATCTTCTAGATTTTCTTGTAGCATTTTTGGCGCTCTTTCGAATTATGCCAAGTAAATATCATTCAAGTTGATGATTTACCAGAAAATCATGTTAGAAGAAATTCGTTCAAAAATTGTCACTTTTCACGAATCTGGGTTTAGCAACAGTGAAATTCGAAAAAGGCTAAAGAATGATAAAGTCAATCCCATGTTGATCTATCGCACAATAAACGCTATATAGAGACTGGGAGTGTGTCTGACAGGAAACGAGTTGGTCGTCCAAGATCTGCTCGCACACCAGCCCTGAAGAGTTGTGTCAGATGTCCAATCCTGAAAAATCCCCGGCGGTCAATGCGAAAAATGTCTCGTGAATTCTGTGTCAATCACGAAACGATGCGGAAATTGGTTGTAGAGGACCTAGGAATGAAGTCCTATAAGAGGAAAAACGTACACCATCTTAACGACTCCATACGTCGTAAGCGACTCGAAAGATGCATACAACTAAAAGCCCGATTCGCTCCTGGGACTGAAGATCAGATTCTTTTCTCAGATGAGAAGCTGTTCACAGTTGAGGAGGCAAGCAATCGTCAAAACGACGTGTACTTGCTTCTCGAAGTCAGGATATCCCAGATAGCATCAAGTACATTGATAGAGTCTAGAAGCCTCTTTTTCTAATGGTATGGGCGGGTGTGTCGGCAGAATCACGGACAAACCTGATTTTTGTCCCCCAAGGAGTGAAAATAAACTCCCAGACGTACAGAGAGCTGGTCTTGGAGCCTGAAATTGCGTTTGCTGGTGAGAAGCTCTTTCAAAACCATCCTTAGACTTACCAACAAGCCTCTGCACCTGCACATGCTTCAAAAGTATCCCAGGATTGGTTCCGAGAGCAAAATATCGATTTCATAAGTAAGGATGATGGCCACCATCAAGCCCAGATTTAAACCCACTCGACTATTCTGTTTGAGCAAACTTGGAGAGCAGGGCCTGTGCGAAATCTCAAAAGAGTTTGGAGTCCCTCAAAGTTAGTTTGTTAAGTGAATGGCAGAAAATCCCACAGGAGGAGCTGCGAAAAGCTGTCCATCAATTTCGGGGCAAACTAAATTCCGTAATTCATAAAAGGGAGGCTATATTGAATGATATTTATAATGTGTAATTAGGAACATAAGTCCTAAGAAAATAGAAGGTTTCATGGCTTTGCAATGGATAAATTTGAAAAAATTGGGGAATTGAAATATAACAGAACTTATTAGACACCCTGTACAAATATTGCCCCTTACCGTATATTGTATTGTCATGATCAATTAAATGAAACCTTAGAAATAATGCTAGTGTAATTAATTCATGAGGTAACATTCACATTGTTTGTCACAGTACATATGTCATTGTTCACTAAGATATTACTGATAATTACTGAAATTATTTGCATTTATTTTTATGGAACTCCTTGAATATGAATCGATTTTAAATTTCAGCACAACTGATTTTCATCCATCAGGTTATACGAAAAATCAGAAGAGACTTTTCGAAGAGGAGCTTCTAACTACCGAATATATAACGGAAAACTGGTTAAACCCTTTGGGAATGAGAATTTTATTGTAATCAAAGAAACTGGATTGTATGATGTTTTGAAGGAAAAACATGATAATTCAGAGCATCAAAGCGACCGCTATAAATAAATATTGGAAAAGATAGATATTATTGGCCAGGTACATTGAAAGATATTACGTTATACGTTCAAAATTGTGCGCGTTTTGCAAAGAATCTAACATGCCTAAAAGAACCTACACCTCTTTTACAACTTCTACCTGTGATCACAAAAATTTGGTTCCGAGTGGGCATGGATCCAACAGGCGCACTGATAGATTCAAATGGTTTTAAATATATCTTATCGGTAATTGACCATTTTACTAGATTGCTTGAAACGCATCCTCTTCGTTGTAAAGAGGCTCAAAAAGTTGCTAATGGTTTATATTCTATTTACTGCAGGCAGGGGGCACCAGTTCAGATAATCAGCGACAACGGTACGGAATTCACTAACCAGTTATATAAAACATCGCATCAAGTATACAATTGAAAATTCATCTTTTCGACACCTCACCACCCTCAGACCAACGGGCTAGTTGAATCATCGCACAAAGCATTGAAACGCTCGCTCGTCAAAGCTTTGGACGAAAAAAGGAAATTGGTACAATTATTAGAAGAAATTGCATTCTCGCTCAACATAAGACCTCGCCATACCACTCACTTTTCGACATTCGAACTAATGCATGGTTCAAGAATACCTCGCCTTCCCATCCAGGCTGAAAACCTTGCACTATTATATCCTGACGTTGTGTCTTCAATTCTTGATAAGTGGGCTGCAGAGGATGAAATCATAGAACAAGTCGACTCAATACACAAATTTCAACCACAAAATCAAGAAATTGCAGGAGATCATCACACACACTCCAAGTCATTAATGAAGGCACAGCTGACACAAAAATAAACCCGGTCACTTTCAACAAAATCGAAAAGGGAGAAAAAGTATTGATCGAAAATACTTGTTTCAAGAAGAAAGGTGGAAAATTGGAAGATAAGTGGAATGGTCCATACTTCATTGATAAAGTTAACCCAACCAATGTTCGAATAGTGAAAACAAAAGAACACAGCGAGTGAAGCGATCTAATCTAAAAGATTGGAAGAAAGCAGAACCGATGCTAACAAATGCATAATAGATTCGAATTCAGAAAGAGAACTTAGTACGAAATCAGATGGAGAGGAACAATTACATTCCAGATATTCCCTTTCTTATCTCCGTCAGGTAAATGTAAACTCTGGACACCATATCCGATGAATTCTTAATCAAACAGTATCTTATTCGCAAACATCACAAGATGCAAGATGCAAGTACTAGTGAAGATATGTGCTTTACTTGGAATGATCATTTCAATGGAGTTAAATTGGCCAACACTTGCTCAGTCGACAATTTCTTAACACTCTTAAGTCTATACCGAGATAATATACTGAAAGCATTTCATCTAGCAGGAGAAGCTCCAAGCGATAGTCTTAATTCCATCTTCACAATGATTGATGACCGAAATTTCGACGAACTTAGAATGTGGGTAGCTTCTCAGCTAAGAATACCAATAATCAATAACGAATACAACATGTTTGCTTCTGAAGGGAGCATTGTCAAACTTTTCGAAACCTTGCAATTTGCTAGGATCTTACAGAATTGTATTTCAATGTCGCAGCTGTTGCTGTTAATCAGAGAAAAAGCTGAATTTGATTTCACTCCAGACATTTAAACATAACTGTCAAACTTCTATTGATCACCACATTAGTTTGAGTTACAAGTGCTTAAAATGCAAAGACTTGAATGCAAACTTAGAGTTCTGTCCAGAGAATTTTTGATAGTAACTCCACTCCTCATTTTTGAGATAGGATATATAAATGCCGAAATTACTCAAGACAGTTGTATTGAAGAGGAAATTAAAATTCATCACAAAGAAGCAAAGCTACACTACACTCTCCTCGGTTACACGATTCATTCTGGAGTCCAATTACAATGAAGGTAAAATATAATGGCCCCATGGTACAGATATGACGGAATGGAGGGACCAAAGTTAAGGAAGTGCAATAATTTTGAAAGTTTACAGGGCCGAAAAAATTGCATAATTTATGTCTTAACAAGAATTGTAGATGAGTAGTTACGTGGGATAGTTTGTAGTTTGCTACCAGTAGTTATCCCACAATCTTAGTATTTAGATCAAATATGTAACAATATTACTTGTTTTTTTATCAAACACTTTCGAGGCAATTGGGCAGCAGACGGCCATGTACTCCTATTTTTATTGAATTGTGTAGAAAAATCATACTTTTGCTAGCAGATAGATATATCATAAATATATGGTGACGTATCAAGTGTGTAGACTTACAATACAGTGCTTTAAAACTACATAAATCGTCGTTATAGACACAACAACATTGATAAATAATATACTCGTGCTATCTGTAGAAGAAATCGATTATTTGTTAAATTGATTTCATAGCAAAAACGATGAACAAAAAATCTAACTTGAAATGTACTTGTATTGCATATTAATAAATAGCAATCGTTGCTTGTCTGTGTACCTGTTATTAATGTAAGCTGAAATGTAATGCTGAATCTATATATACTGTTACAAACAATGTAAAATGCTACCTCAAGAATTAATTACACTAGTATTATTTTCTAAGGTTTCATTTAATTGACCATGACAATACAATACACGGTAAGGGACAATATTTGTAGAGGAGACAAATTTGACGAGTAACATGGATATTTTACAAAATCTGTCCCCCGGACAATTTATGCAGGGGGACTATTTTTGTCAAAACAGATCCTTAAAAGACATGAAAAAATTGTCCCAGTCACCGTGTTCCACAAGAGACTCTCTATGCGGATTGTATGTGCAGTAAAGATATGGATGACGCGCATTACTCTCCAAATTCCACAGATCATACTATTTACATATCACAATGAATAAATTACAATAAAGCATTCAAATATTCATCCTTACAATTACATTAAGATATGATGTGAAAAGATTATTTGGATTTGTTGGATCCAGACAAAGTAGCAGGGCAAAAATCTTGCAAAAAATGAACCGAGTCACTGGTACATGATGCGTCACATACTACTACTATCTAACAGCTCTTAACGGAGTGAAAGATATTTGTCAGATAAACTGGTTGTAACACAACATTCAACAATAACTGTGCATGGTCACAACCAAACGAAGCAAGTTGATATACATCTCAACTATTCGGCATGTCTCAGAATCACAAGAAATGTTTATACAATACATCGATCATATTATTCGAGGATAATGCTGATCTTAACGGCAATTCAGCAGAATTTTGTGTCGCTGCTCTATACTTTATTATTCTTTCAAAAACCTAGAAACGAGTGAATTCATATCTATACTATAAAACGAAATGAATCTATATGTATGTTTGTATGTCCAGAATTGGTTGAAGAAACTGGAAGGGTCCATGGGCTGATTTCTGGCATACCGGGTAATTTGATCTGGAAAGGACCAGCTCGAGTCTTGGACCAACATTCACACATATGACGAAATTATGATGTCATTGCCACATTTTTGGATTCTCGAAAAATCACATTATTCATTACTGCTCAGCGAATACACATGATAGAAGTCCGAAAATATTATCACAGATACCCCCGCAATTTGATATATGCTTTGACCGCATGATTTTGAGCAAAAGCTAACTCATCATGTGATTATTACGTCATACTGACTCTTATTTAATCAAAGTTTTCCAAATTTGAAAAATTTAGGAATTTCTTAATACCCGAGGCACGAATTCCCGAGATTATCAACCCAAAGCGAAACAAGATCTCCAGTGTTACCCCAGATTGCTATTCAATGTAATTTGGATGGACCATGGGTAATAATCATAAAATTAAAAATATTCTATCAATTCAAGGCACGTAGCGCCGAGTAAGGTTCCATTATTATATCTGACCGCGTAGTGACCAATAGCTCTCGCGTTTAACCTTTTGCTTATCTGAAGCACTAAGCAGTCGCGCAGCGACCAAGAAGCGAAGCGCGCTAGTTGCATAATAAAATGATAATAATATTTACATTTTAACTGTCACTTACATCACATGCAATATCCATTTCATCCAAAAATCATTTAGCATTTTCAATAGGGCTATGTCGATTGCAGTGATGTCCATGATAGCAAAATGAAAGCACTTTTGAAATCGATATAATGCTGGCTGTGCAATTCATGTACCATGTTTTGACTCAGTCGAATTTTGGGATTGATCAGCTTTCTCTAAGTACAATTTTCGAATGTGTTGACGGTTGACCAACTGTACCACTAGTGCAAGACGGTTGACCAACTGTACCACTAGAGTAAAGTATGGTAAAATACTAAGCAATAGAAAACTTACAAACATGATGTAAATTCAGAGTAATGGGGTATATGGTAAGGAGGGAGAAGGCTCTGAAACATTCGGCCGATATACAAAGTAAACACTTCTCCAAAAAGAAAATTCTTCCAGCGATAAAAATATCAGGGAAGATGAGCACTAAAGCATAATAGTTGTATATTCAATAAATTTTTCCGATGGATATGATGTATTGAGCATTTCGAGTAGTGAGCCGAGATATTTTGATGATATGTAATAAATATAAAAACTCATTATTTCATAAAAGTAACGATTTAGTAAAATTGTATTCGGCATAATTTATACCGTGAAAAGCGTACGGGCGGTAAATTCAGCGAAACATATTTGGACTGGGACACTTACACACGTACACACACAATTACAGAAAGATTACTTGCGTATTATTATGTATTGATGAATTTGCATCAGTACATGTCCAGTAAGGTATAACCATGAATAAGATTTAAGGTTCGAGAGGTTTCAATCCTGGAATTTCAACATTGGAAGGAATTTTCTAAAGTTTACAGATAGTGCAAAGGTATTGTTGAATAGATTGGACTGCAAATTAGGATTCAGCACTGCGCTATCAGTGCAAAGCAGCTTGTTTTGTAATATTGTTTGTTCTTGGAAATTCGCACGAAAGGTTATCGACAATTAGTTTCAAATGGTAGCAAATAAATTTATACTAAAGCTATATTTTAGCCACAACTACAATAATACACTACAATGTTAATTGTAAGGATTACGCTCAAATAAATTAACCAAGATAGATGAACTGGCAAACATTCACAATTTTTTCGACTTTATTAGTCCTCTCCTTGTAAAAGGTATTGGAACCACAAGATGTCGGATTTTCGTACACCTCTATTAACTAGGTCTATGTTTACGAATCAACTATAGTTAGTAGAAATATTGGATATACGGCCAGTATTACAAAGATTACATTATTCTAGTTTCTTGAACCTCAAGAGTGTCTAACATGTGATCCGGGGGCCGCATAAGAACCATTAGATCATTGTGTCGGGCCTAGGAGACAAAATAATGACATTGAAAAGTCAATCATTAATGGTTTTGCTAACCCCATAGGGAAATATATGTAAAGAAGGGGCCCATTTGGATTTGATGCCATTTATCAAATACTGATTTCAAGGTCAAATTAAAGTTGAATAATTAACAGAATAAAGACTCTAGAATATGGTACAAGATTTATTATTTAACAAATTGTTGGGTATAGTTTTCAGGAATAACAAACATAGATAATGAATAAATATTGGATATTATAGTCAAAGGATAATAACTTATCGAGTGCCACTAGTATATGGTAAGGTAAAGTACTTGCCTGACAAATTAGCTTGCCCGGTATCTGATGCAAGAATGCATTCTTTGTGTTCAAGAGAATGAGCTTCAATCTGGAAAATATATTAGTAAAAGTAACGTTTTAGCTCAATCAATAATACACCAAAAACATGAAATAATCAAGATTGAGGATAATTAGTCATCTCCAAAAGCCGTTATTAGGAAATAAACCCATGGCTATCAAGTAAATAACTTACTCTAAACTGGTATTAATTGGAATTTGGCGAAATGTAGCAAGGCGTAGGTTTTTTAGAACAAATGACATTGAAGAAACTTCGTATAGTGGATGCTGTCAGCAAGACGAAGGGCACTCAGAAGGTTTTGTCATCAAACCACAAAAACTTCTAATAAGTGTATTTTATATCTATTTAGAAGTATATAATTTACCTACACAACAAATTTCATTCGTATATATTTTGTACATTTAGAATTGCAAAATGTACCTGAATACCAGGTATAAACGCATGAAAGGTGTATAGAGTGTAAGGGTCAGAATTTTGAAAAAATGTGACGGTAGAATATGGAATACCTATTACACTGAACGACAACATTTTCTTGGCCGATACGTTGAGGCCTTTTCTATGGTACATCTGCGTCATTGAGTTCGAAAAGGGCACTAGTTCTGGTAAATTAGCTCTACTTTTTGTGATGTTGTAAAATCATGTTTTTCAATTTCCGTAAATCTGTGTACATTGATATTATATAGTATGTATGCACAACCTTATAACTAGAATTGAACATACATAATAAGCGGATAATTTGAGGTATAATAGGATCTCAATACTTAAAAATAATGAACGAACGTTCTCTAATGCGAATTCCTATATAAGGTAGATGGGGGTAATCACACATAAGGCTCCAGTAGTAATCAGCCAAAATGTGAGTGTCCATTGTCCTTGGTACCGTTCCTCCATAGTCCTGATGTCTTGGTGGAATCGCTCGCCCTGTTCTTCGCTTAAATCACCAAGATTTTCAGGGAATCTCTCTAAATGGCTATAGAGGCAGTGAAGTGTTGTGCTCATTCTGGTTCCCAGACTGTGGAAGTTCTTAAGCATGCCCTCAACCAGATTCTGGTAGTTAGCCACTTTGGTGTTGCCTAAAAATCCATTTACAACATCGACAAAGGAATACCACGTGGCAGCCTCAACTCCAGTCATGTGTGAGGCGAAATCTTCATCTTTTATCAGTTTTCTGATTTGTGGCCCATCAAAAATTCCAGCCTTAAGGTTTTCCCTACTCAGACCACGATATACTGAGCAGAGGTAGTTGAAACAGGTACCATCTTTGTTCAATGCCTTTACGAATTGTTTCATCAGTCCAAACTTGATATGTAGTGGGGGTAGGATGATACGATCACGGCTAACTAGTGGCTCGTTAATGGTATTCTTTTCCCCCACGGCAAGCCTCTGACGAACTGGCGAGTTCTTCTTTTTCCAGTGCACCTCATCCGCTCTGCTGTCCCACAAACAAAGAAAGCATGGATATTTAGTGTAATCACCTTGCTGTCCTAACAGAATATTGACCATTTTCATGTCCACACACGCGAACCAGTTATGTTCATCATAATACAGCTTTTATAGAACCATCATTACAGTTGCGTTGTGCTCTTTCAAGGTTACTGAATGGCCGATCGAGACACAGGCAAACTTGTACCATTATGCAGCAACACACACTCTAGACTCCGTTTAGGGCTGTCGATAAATAAACGCCACTCATTCGGATTGTATTGAGACAGTCCCATTGCCAAGAGAAGTCCTGGGATGTTATTACAAAACACGAAATCACTTTCTTCACTATAATCCCGAATAAGTTCTTCGTCTCTGCTTCGGGAATAAGCTATCCTAACTTCACTGTGAATATTGTGTTCACTGAGACGGGAAGCCAGGATCTCTGAAGCATCTTTTGACAAGCCTAAGTCTCTCACTAAGTCGTTGAGCTGCCCCTGTATGAAATGCTCCGCCTTACTTATCTGCAACAACTCATTACAGCTATTGCTGCAGTAAGGACTGTCCGACGATTCATCAATTGCCTCAATAAACGCAGTATCAAGTAAGGACGGCAAAACAGGCACCTGAATTTTGCTGCAGTCTCGAATTGGCTCTCTTGCAGAATCTATGTCAGGACATTGCCATGAATTCTTTTTCTGTCGGTTCCATCCAGACATGTTAACCATGCAGAAATAACAGTCATCGTGATGGTTCTTGGGCTCTCGCCAAACCATTGGTACCCTAAACTTCATCGATTTGACTTTTCCTTAGGTACATAGGCGGAAGTTTCTGTGCAATATTTGCACCCTTTGTGTGGATTCTATGACTTATCTTGATCGCCTAACTTTATGCCAAAACAAGTCTGATAAGCTTTTTTAGTGACATCTCTAACATTTAAACGATATTCCATTGCCACATATTCATCCCAAATATAGCAAAAGACATCAGGATCATTGAGGCAACAGCGTCTAATGCGCTTTGAATCCATAAAAGGTTCCAATATGTTGGAAATAGAGTGAAGAAATAGTTGGAAATGTTGATATAAACATACAAATAGATACATTTGTAGTATTACCTTAAAATTTAAGGTTACGTGATATCTAGAAAACTAGAGCCAATTAGGCAAAACTAATAGTATTTCCGGATACAACAACCCCGATATACCCTAAAAACGCTTCAATAATCTGAGCCAAGAGATAGAAATATTTTTGTTGACCTGTGTTATGCAAGTATATAAACGACAAAACCTTTCAAGTTACCCTCGTACCATCACAATACAAAGAAGTATTAGTCAATATCAAAGACAACTCAACAATATTGAGAGCGTATAATTCTGGCAGACGAATAGACGTGAAAATAGGTAGTTTATGGTAAACTATAAACCTGATTACTGATTACTGTTTCCTAGCGTGAGTTTATTAGCGAAGAAATATATGATATAAACCCAAATTCAACAACAAATTGTATTATAATTATTTAAATTTATTGAAGGATCATGCTGATCTTAAGGAAAACAGTAGTCGATTATGCGAACACGGGAAGTTGAAAAATTAGGGAGTCAAAACTTGGTGCTCAAGTAAAATAGTATGTGTTACAAATATAAGCTAGCGCATTCGATGGTTTTGGGATACAATTGTTATGGTTATATTCTTGTTGATCTTCAAAATTTCAGACGTTTTGGTATATACATTAACCATATTTGGAGGATAATTTGCCATTGAAAAGCAAAATTACATTAGGAATGTGATACCATTCCATCCTAAATTTTGTCCGAACTTTATGGTGTGGCCCTTTGTTCAATACTACCAGGCTAGCTGATTCTATTTGTACACATATTAACCCCCGATATTTGATTTAAAAACGATTTTACTAGATCATCATATGCGTAATTCAATTATCTTCTAATTATTTGTATAGTTCTCACAGAAACATGTTTCACTGCTGTGTTGTCAGAAATATAATTGTACATTCATAAGATATTTGTCACATGTAGATTAACCTATATAACCAAGCTATTTATGTTGAGTTGATACAGAAACTTTTAATCGTGAAGTAACTAGGACCTATTTATGATAAAGCAGAAGTAAATATCGTGAGGGTGCTTGTTATCCGATTTGAAACTTCCCGTGGTCGGATTTTCGAAGACTTTTCTGGATCTCAGTATGATCCTCAGATGCATATAATACAATAAAGCAAATTGAGAATGTTTTGGCCTAAGGCCATTATTCACAGTGGGCATTTTGGTCGAAATAGGCTAGGATTTTTATATATTTGCGATCGCTTAGCAACGTTTTCCATTTGATTTACAGGGTGTCTAATAAGATCTGTTATACATTCTCGCGTCTTAGACAGTAGCTATTAATATTCTTATGAAGTAATCTTCTAGATTTTCTTGTAGCATTTTTGGCGCTCTTTCGAATTATGCCAAGTAAATATCATTCAAGTTGATGATTTACCAGAAAATCATGTTAGAAGAAATTCGTTCAAAAATTGTCACTTTTCACGAATCTGGGTTTAGCAACAGTGAAATTCGAAAAAGGCTAAAGAATGATAAAGTCAATCCCATGTTGATCTATCGCACAATAAACGCTATATAGAGACTGGGAGTGTGTCTGACAGGAAACGAGTTGGTCGTCCAAGATCTGCTCGCACACCAGCCCTGAAGAGTTGTGTCAGATGTCCAATCCTGAAAAATCCCCGGCGGTCAATGCGAAAAATGTCTCGTGAATTCTGTGTCAATCACGAAACGATGCGGAAATTGGTTGTAGAGGACCTAGGAATGAAGTCCTATAAGAGGAAAAACGTACACCATCTTAACGACTCCATACGTCGTAAGCGACTCGAAAGATGCATACAACTAAAAGCCCGATTCGCTCCTGGGACTGAAGATCAGATTCTTTTCTCAGATGAGAAGCTGTTCACAGTTGAGGAGGCAAGCAATCGTCAAAACGACCGTGTACTTGCTTCTCGAAGTCAGGATATCCCAGATAGCATCAAGTACATTGATAGAGTCCAGAAGCCTCTTTCTCTGATGGTATCGGCGGGAGTGTCGGCAAACTCACGGACAAACTTGATTTTTGTCCCCCAAGGAGTGAAAATAAACTCCCAGACGTACAGAGAGCTGGTCTTGGAGCCTGAAATTGCGTCTGCTAGTGAGAAACTCTTTCAAAACCATCCCTGGACTTACCAACAAGACTCTGCGCCTGTAAATGCTTCAAAAGTATCTCAGGGTTGGTTCCGAAAGCAAAATATCGATTTCATAAGTAAGGATGATGGCCACCATCAAGCCCAGATTTAAACCCACTCGACTATTTTGTTTGGGCAAACTTGGAGAGCAGGGCCTGTGCGAAATCTCAAAAGAGTTTGGAGTCCCTCAAAGTTAGTTTGTTGAGTAAATGGCAGAAAATCCCACAGGAGGAGCTGCGAAAAGCTGTCCATCAGTTTCGGGGCAAACTAACTTCCGTAATTCATATAAAGGGAGGCTATATTGAATGATATTTATAATGTGTAATTAGGAACATAAGTCCTAAGAAAATAGAGGTTTCATGGCTTTGCAATGGATAAATTTGAAATAATTGAGGAATTGATATATAACAGAACTTATTAGACACCCCCCCCTATACATACTTCAAACTTAGAAATACAAATATTTATAATGAATCAAGGGGTATCTTTGTTGTAGTGATGATTCTGTCACATAATTACCTTTAATCGAATATCATACCAAGTATGCGGGTAGAATATAGCAAATAATGTACAGTCATGTTATACATCATCCATATAGCAATAGGAATTTTTTAAAATGGTTTCAAAAATTGATAGGTTTCCACATGAAGCGAAGACCAAGTCAGATCTTTCTCATTGATCCTATGAAGTTGGCCAAAAATATAGAGTCAAAAGTTTCTAACTCCATTTTGGCGAACCTTTCCACATCTTTTAAATTCTTTTGGGACCTTCAATTTAATTCTCTGTTTGAGTACGCACCATAGATTTTCGATAAAATTCAAGTCCGGGATTTTGGAAGGTCAATCGATGGTGCGTGTTCCACGAAATTACCAGTATACAATTGATAGCTTCAATCTGTGGATGCTGGAGTCATCTTCCTGAAGTTTCCATCGGGTCTGGGAATATCACAATTCGAATGAGTACTTCATTGAGAAGCCCGCAGTACAGTTCTGAGTTAAAAATTCTTCCCAAGATATGAATAGGGGTGGCACGTGCAGATGTTGATTTATTCCTCCCAGATGTGAAGCTTAAGGGAATTCCTTGGGGCGTTTTAATCGGTTTTTCACCTCCTTTTGCACAGAGGTTGAGCACTCATAAGTGAAAACTTGTGCCAATGTATGTCACGATATTTTCTTGCCCAAGTAACTCTCGCTTTATCATGTTCTGGTGTAATATTGGATCCTCTGTACGCTAGTTTCTTTGAATAATCCCATCGGGAAAGTGTACTTCTAACAGTCTCAGGTGGCACATTAAGACCTCGTGAAACATTCAAATTGCTAGCTATTGACAGTCAGGGAAAGAGAAATCTTAAGTGATAGAAATATCATAAAATTTGGACCGGCACATTGCTTATCTCCAATTGTTTTTCCCTTATGAACCTCATAGACAGCCACCAATGAGACTTTACATTGGGTGGCATTGGCCTTCAGCGATAAGCTAGTTGTTGTAATCAGTTTGGCTAGTTCTGGTCTTCGTTCTGTCTGGATTTAATCAACAATGTCGTGGTGTATAAGAAAATATTAGAAGAAATTTAACCTTTTGTAGTAGAAAAATAGCTAAATTTTCGATCAATTCGAGGATATATATTAAATAATGCTAAGATATGAAATAAAATTGGTAAAAAGTGTGAATGTACAAAGGTTTGGGTACTTATAAGACTCTTAAAATATATTCAAGCTGTCACAAGTAGGTAAATCGAAATAAGGTTGAATACTAAACAACAGAAAAATGAAAATTATTCTGTGACAGACTGGCATCTATTATTAACCATTAGAATATATATTTGCCCCTACCAAATAGACTAAAACTTGATTCTGTCATGGCTTTGACAATAACATGAGCATCTGTATATTTGGAACTAATCGATACCAATAAACCCTAATTCTGGTATTTGCCATTGGCAATATCAAAGGTACGAAAAGATATTTTGTTTGGACAGCTAATGAAAAAAAAGTTGGAAATAAATGTGTCGCTTAGTGCATTGAAATCTGATGGGATGTACTACATAGCTTAGATGATTTTATTAAAAATGTGGAACTAATAAGCTTAGCATAGTTGTGCAAACGATACCATATTTTCATTTGATAGATTCAACTTGAGACACATTTTGCTCTAAAGTATTTAGCATTATGAATAATAGAAACGCTTTTAAGTTTCTTAAATATAAAAGTAGAGTGAGAGAAGTGACCATCGACTTTAGACATGGCCATAAATTGTATGCTGACCAATATCAACCAATACATTAGAAATTTGAGGAATTAAGGTAACGGGGAGCTCTATCGGAAATACAAGACCTCAATACCTAGAAGAGCTACTTTTTTAAGATGATTCAACTCTGCGCCGAAACGCCGTCTCCCATCTGATTGCAAAATTCTAGATCAGTCCTTGACAAACTTTTTAGAACGATGCCCCCTTTGGCAAGGTTTAACAAAGCCTTCTTCCCTTCTCGAAAGACATTGTAAATAGATTTTGTATTTTGTGAACTGAATAATATAGTAATAACTTAGTTGTTTTGATGAAGCAAATTAATAATATTTACATATATATATATTGCTAATGAGATGGACTTTATTGAAGAATGTTGACAGTTCCTCCGACATTGCTTGCGAAGATAACACTTGTCTGTGAAGCCAGTAATGATTTCAAATCATGTCCGGTCCCATATCTTTGGCCAGGATAATGACTCTTGTCTTCTTTTCCATCATAGCTGGCGCTCCATCCATAGTGCAAACAACTAGTTTCTTCCAATAAATATTAAGAGATTGAAAGTATGTATTGATGATATCGAAAAGGTCTAGCTCTTGCAGTAGTTTTTAATGGTTTGCAGAATTGGAATTCTGTTTTCATAGTGTTATGATCAATATTTCAGACTTATAAGATAAGCTAGGAAAGGTATTCAATATCTGTAGATTCATCGAGTTGAATCGCATATACTGGGCCATTATCAATGGCTGCAACAACTTGATCTTCGATACCTTCATCAAGGTACAATAACGACGTTGGATTGTAGTATTTGATAATGACACCTGAACTACTTTCTTTGAATGATCTTCTTCGAGCATCCTTTTGACAGTAATTTCAACACACGGTGCAATTAGAGTTTCATCAATGGAGTGAGGTTTCTTTGACTTGGCAATCATTTGGGAAAGTTCATAGGAAGCTGTCAGTGCAGCATCATTTTGCTGTTGAAATCTTCTCGTTGAATCAAAGCTACCAGGTTTATGAGAGCGTTCTAAGTACTGAAGGGATCTGAGATTTTTGTGTACATATGTTGGATGAACACTCTCCATATGTGACTTAAGTGTAGTTGGCTTCATGTTATCAGCCGCCAATACTTTGTGACAAATCACGCATTGTGGTTTTGTATTAGTAAAATTGTGATGCTTGTCAATCCCAGTTGAAGGTAGTCGTCACTATACTTTCGTTTCTTTGATGCCATGGCCATAGTATCTTAGTTTGTTATAATTTCATCTTGTGTGCACACACATATATAGTCCCTTCAATGTATAATGATTTTGGTTTGGCGAAGTGGCATGATCTTAATAACAAGAACATAATTAGTTTCTGGTTAGATCTATGGTTGTCGTTGGGTGTGAATTAGGTTTCTAACTTTAATCATAGTTGTGTAATGAATATTTTGTAATCTTATTTCTGAAACTTTGGGATTCGCAATCTCAAAAGGAAATAAATCACGACCTTAAGTATGTATTGGTCCTAAAAGGGGATTTTATTATTTCCGTGTGAGGGGATCATCAAACAATATAAAATTTACAAAGTTACTTACTAAATTTCATATTCGTATCATTCCTCCCCAGCAGGGGAAAATTTCACCCAGTTTAGGAACCACTGTTCTAGATATTCAATACTCAAAAGAAATTCACCAATCTGTCTTAGAACTGACAAAGAAAGCAAAGAGGCGTCACGACCAGGTAATTGCTTTGATGAGTTGCTTGTCTGAGAAGGAAAACTTTGTCTGCAAAACTAGCAGCCCTTGATCCACAACTAGATTCTGCCAGTTGATTATTCAACAAGTTCCTTCTGTCAGGAGATATATATCAACTGCAAAGAAATCTTTGAGACCTTAATCAAGAATAGAGTTTCAAACTAGCTTCACTTGGCCGATTTGGACTAACTCATAAAAAAATATCTAGTGGCGGATCCAGAGGGGATAGGAGAATATATCCCCCCCACCAAAAAGAATTTAGATGATATGAAATAATAGTGGATTAGAAATTCAAGCCAATACACTGAACTAATGGCTGAAATCCAAAGAGAAAATTTGGGTCGCTTCGCTCTCATTTTTAACTCAAAATCATAATATATTTCCATAATTTCAGGTATATACCTTGCATTCTAACGATGAAAGTAGCTTCAACAGTAACGGTGGGTCAGTACAAGCATCATAAGCAAGACAACACTTGATAGTTGATATGCGTTTGAGAGTTTGCCCAAGTTGAAACAAAATATATATTGGCTAAGATAATTGAAAATTAGATTATGAAGGTGCAAGCTAAGTTGTTTAATACGTCTTTCAATGAAGATACACTCCACATAAATGTATTTACGTTTACTCTAGTATTTTTGGCGATGTTCTACCGATATAGTCAAGCGAAATTTTCCATACCAAATGTCTGTTACGCGGTTAAGAGAAATAAATTAGAGATTCGAAGCAACAGGAGAATGGCAACGAAAGTTTTGGAAAATAGTGCATGTCGTCCAGGGGCAAAGCCCCTGGGACCCCACTGGAGCGCTTACAGCCCCCCCACTGCAAGTAACAAATTTTAGACATTATTTGTGCATCTACATTGCATGCTTATACTTGATATATATGTGTTCATGACCTTAGTCTACAACTTGCATTCAGGAGCAAGAAAACGGTCACGAACTGCGCACAGCGTTAAAAATACCATGAAATTTATTTCTAGAATACTAACGAAAAATGAGTTTCGAAAATTAACAGACAAAGTAGTGCTGTGGGCACCAGAACTACTGTAAACATTGCTCGACTTTGTTTCTGAAGTAATAAGAATTCGTTTCTGAGAAAATCAGCTGAAACCTCAGAATTTTATAGTACTTTCAAGGTTGGTCACACCAACCTATCTGTGATAGGCGTTCAATAGTAATGAAGGTACATACGGACAGGTTAGATGTACTCAGTATGGAAACCAATGTAACAATTGGAGAATCTTTTCATGGGCAAACGTTACTAAGTCCTTTCCAAAACTACAGCTCATTCCACTGAACTCTTCCACAATTGTCATCGTATGAAGGATTTTCTGAAGAAGACGAAGTATGCAACAAGTTAACACGATATATCATGATCAACTTGCTAGAAAGGTTCATTTTCTAAGAATATAAGCAATATTTTCGTCCATTTATTTTGTAAGAGTGAAAGTATTCAAGAGATGGCATACTTTCACAAAAGCTAACAGATGTAACAAACAAATGGAAATAGTCTCTTCTTCTAATAATATTTTGGGGTCAGATGATAGCTCGTATTTGAAACAACAAAAAAACGGTTTTCAGTTAATAGAGAATTAATTTGTTTAATGAACTTCAAAATACAAATATCCCTTGATAAGAATAGATATCAATTACGCATTGATTTGCCAAATCAAGATTTTGCATAAAGTCATAAATCATTACGAAGAAGCCATATAATATATTTTACAAATCCAAACTTTTAGGTCGATAAACTATAAAAAAAAATATTTTGTATAACCCTATCTAGCACAGCTTCCATTATCTAGTTACCCCCTAAATGCCAATGTGCATTTTTCTTATTTTAGCCAGTCTATATCACAAACTGTAAATTTAGTCATAGCATACTTATCCCATACAATGTCTGCCAAAATAATATATTTGGATTAGAAGAACTTCCTGAGGAAGGATTTGAATCAAGCAATGAATAAATCGCGACATGTCGTCAATCTGGAAAATAAAATTTTGAATATAAGATGTTTCAACCCGTATGATCTGCCAGTTAAACCCAATCTCACTAATTAATAGGACCCAGAAAAGACAGTATCTCATATGTCCCTCCATTAGATGATCCCCTTGTCAATTCGCCCATACTATCAGATAATGATGAACTAATCAGGATAGTTGACATATATTGTTTGGCGAATTTTGGAAATCGTAGTATAATCTGAATTACAACATATCTCATGAATATGAATGTTAAGAAAAATTAATAATCCGATCGTCTTTAAAGGGGTTATAACCTATATGAAAATGATACATTTCATAGCTCTAGCTAATCCCCAAATTGCCAATCGTGTCGTTGTGTCAATCACAGAGAAATTGGATGAAAGAACCATTATATTTATATACTAATTTTTAGGAAATGCAGCACGAAATAGGTAGGCGTCAGGACCTTGGAAGTCGGGTTCTAGGATGTTAGAATATAGAATGCAAATATATAGAAATATAGACTATTCCTGTAGATTAGTTTAATCACGAACCTCATAATTAATGTGAACAGGTGGAGTAAAAACATTTTCTACAGCCTAAAAGAAGGAACAATGATAATATATAAATGCACAAAGGGCAAACCCCATTAATACCAAAAAAACGAAAAAGGGTCAAATAGTCGTAGGCCTATATTTGAATGAACAACCAGAGCTCCAATGCGCATAATATTTCAAAAATAATGGAGACGATGACGAAACAAAGGTATTATTCAGCGGTCGAATGAAGACATTGGGTACAAGAAGAGTAAAATAAAGGCACCTGGGTCTGAATGAAGCTAGGAAGAAACAGTTCAATAGGCTCAAAAAATATATACTGAAAACAGGCTACTTTGGCACACTAGGCCAAAGTAGCCAAAATATTTAAGTTTTCATAAAAATATGATCTTGAAATAAACTTTTAAAATGATAAATTTGCCTGGTCATCATCAAGTTTCATACAGTTTTCAAAATTTTCGATGAAAGAATCCAGTGGACCAAAGTACACTATTTACCGCTATTCCAAGTTTTTGTAATCTTAGCGAACTGCATGCAGCCAATAAACTTTCGTCAAGATACTTACAATTATACTATAGATGTCACATATAAGAAACCGGACTATAAGAATGATATCTCAATTCACAGAATCTCATGTATTCTACTCCAACGAATTATTACCGAATATACAAATATCTATGCTGGGTACAAGAAGATTCCGTTGTATGAAAATTATTTCTATTCCCAAGGATTTCAATATAGGCAATAAGCATCGCATAAATTCAAGGTGAGGTTCAATTCAGAATTAATTCCTTAAGTTCCCGGTCCGAAGGAAAATTCTCGGAACTAATTTCCAATCTCAGCACATTATTTCAAGGGAATCCAGGGATTAATCCTCATCCTCAATTCCTTCAAAAGGAATTATTTCCCATTCTCAACAAATTAATTGGTAGATAGTGTAAAGAAGGAACAAAATACTTTGTGTTAATTCAAGTAAATATATTTTCTGTGAAAATTATTCTACTGATGCCCCACATCTATGGGATGTTTTGACAATTGTTATGCTTTTATAGCATGATGCAAAATAGAATCATTCGCCAAACATACACAAAAGGTCAGGCATAAAGGTTTCAACCCATCTGGACTAGAAATGAATCAATATTGAAGATATGATGTATCATAATGTCAAATTCGAAAGTTAGCATGTGATTCCGACAAAATATTATGAATCTATTGATTGAAAAATACAGTCCTATGTTATATATAAGGTAAGTTGAAATTGAAGCAATGGATTGGATATTAATACAATCCATTTAGTTCACACATTGATCATGTATTCAGTTTTTAGTGTGAAAAAATACTCTGGATAAATTGTATCTAGATGGTTCCTCCTGAATGTGGGCCCATACCCCCCATACCGCACTAGCATTCGTCCACCCTCGTAGTTGACATCCAACCTTAGGGAATATCTCCTTGGTTAAGAATCAGTGAGTAAGTCTATGAATCAATTTAGTATAGAGTGGCACTAGTAATTGGAGGCACTGTGAAATGTAGAACATAACCCCAATACACATAGTGGCTCGAATTAATACTGCATCTCTAAAATAATTTCACCAAGATCTAGTCACAGATTGGAATTTTAGTTTTTCATAATAAATATATCCGTAGCTGGGCGACAGGCCAAACAATTATAGATGAAGGGCTCAAACGTTAAGCCTAAATGGACAATTGGCGTTGGGTGTACACTGACGGTGATGGCTTTCGAGCAGAAATATTGTGCCATTTATGTGACACTTTAGAATACCCATAAAATTATATTTGTTGTTTACTTTTGTATACATGGAGGAAAATCGTAGAATGAGATTATACACAAAATACGATTGTGGTGAATGGATCCACAAAGCTTAGAACACCTTGGCTAGACTATGGAAAATAATCACCAACATAATAGCATACCAGCGAACCGTCCCGGGATCTTGAGATTGGTCCAGACGTAAAGGTATTGGCCCAAAAATTCTAGGGAAATCACTTAGAGCAGGGCTATTGTGCTTCAAGATCATAAAACAACAGTTAATCATTTTTTAATTAGCTATACGTTCTAGTCTGTAAATTATCCTAATTTGTGCTTTCAGGAATTTTATGGACAATCAATTTTATACATAATATGACATTGTTGGATGACATACAAAAGAGCTTGTTATTGATTTAATTGAGAGTAGAAGGGTTTGAGAAATTACAGAATATATTGTGTCAAGGAAGAGAGAGCGTGGTAGCGAGAAAAGAGTTTTTGGTCTCTCGGGATTACACCGAAATTCGGAGCGAAAATTGGGCAAGGTCCAGGGACTGATGCGAAAAAGATTGACAGACATGCAATAGACACAATGAGCCTGACGTTATTAACTACATAAAATTTGAAATGCGAATAACTCAATAATGATAACAGATGAGTGTAATACATACAATTGATGAAGTATTGACGAAGTGTAATATATGTCAGAACAGACACAATGGCAAACATAACAATGATGTCACCATAATGGAGTTGGTGATATGAACAAACAAAATTGATTCTAAACGATTGGATGAAACATGGGTGTTTACACACATTCACAAAGATTTTCTCTATTCTCAGTAAGTAATCACTGAATACTAGAATGCCAGTAACCAGCTGAGTATATCAGCTAAATTCGCCTAGAGTGGCATAAATAATTGGAGGTACTAGGATTATCGATGCAAATTTAAGTATTTCTAGTGTCTCTTATTGTTATTGCCAATTTAGGGACATTTTGCTAATATCTTAAGCTGACGGCACAGATTATACTTAAAATAGTTATAATATACATGGAGTGCGGGCCATAGAATCAATGCGGGAATCACGAGTAGGTGCCCTTTTGGGGCCGTAGACTCCTACTTGTATTCATGGACCCATAGAGAGCCGATGCCTCGTCCAGGTAATGGCGTAGCAAAATTCGGGTCTTGGTTTAAAACTATGGGCCGGAGCTCAATCAGTTAAACTCAAATTAGTGAGTATTTGGAGTTTCGGGGTATGTATCTGCAAATTCTAAGAAGTCTTGAACTCAGAAATGGAATACTACACTTTTCACAAAAAATTGAAAAATATTTATATGATTCAAAAAATATTTTCAATATAAATTGCAATCCGAAAGAATGATTTTCGGAAGAATACAACTGTTTACTGTCACAAAGCTATTTAGCCAACAATGTTACAATACTAGGGCGTTCAATAAGTCTTGCGGGTGATATCATAGAATATAACACAAACACTATACACACTAATTCACTATAATATTTATTCAAAGTAATCCCCTCCTGCAGATACACAAAGTTTTAACCATTCCACCCACTTGTAAAACACATTTCTGTACTCTTCTTCGGGGATGGATATGAAGTATTGGTACAGGCCCGTTCCGAGTGGTGTAATGTGTTAAAATCTTTGTCTTGAAGGTAGATTTTAAGCTTGGGGAATAGCCAAAAATCACACGGAACTAGGTCTGGTGAGTATGGTGGATGGGGAAGTAATTCTAATACTTCTACATCCAAGAAATTCTTGGTAAGCTTAGCTGTATGGGAACTGGCGTTATCAATTAAAGCTTTCATTCCTCGAGTTCCGGTTTTCGGGCGGTACTTTTCTATATTTTTTAGCAAATTTGGAAGCACTTGCTCTGTAAAGAAAGTAGTAGTAACAGCCTTGCCGCTCTCACAAGGTAATTGCAAGACAATTCCATGACAACTGAAGAAGATGGTATACATAATCTTAGGTTATCTGAAGTCGGGCCTAGGAATTTTCGCCGGTTATTCGTGCCCCTCACCCATGATCGCCTCTTATACTTGCTATATGATGTTGAATAGTACTCCCACGTCTCGTCACCAGTAATAATCTCTGTTAGGCGTCTAGAATCGCAGTTCTCATAAGTTTCCAAGAGTTTCTTGGCAATATTCAGTCGTGTCAACCTTTTGATTCTCACTGAGCTTATGCGGGACCCTTTCACACAAATCGATCGGTGCCAAACTCAGTCGTCAGAATTATATGAATAGCTCCCTATGAAATCTCCATACTTTGTTCTAACTAATTGACACTAATGCACTTGTCTTCCATGAACATACTTTCAATGAGTGCGATATTCTCTGAAGTGGTGGCGGGTACCGGTCTTCCAGATCGAGGCAAATCTGTGACATCAGCATCACCAGATTTGTACGAGCTGGATCTTGAGTATTGTGCGATGTAAGAGAAATACAAAACTATTTCAAATAATTTCAAGCCCCGGTGATGGAAATTTAATCTCGGCAGGGAAAATTGGGAAGTGGCCTAGCAAATCAGAAAACGGAAATCCACATAGACCTGTACAAGCAAAAGCAACTTTGTTAAGGAGGTTAGGCATGTCCCTGACCTACCTGATCGGTTCTGCCGGCCTTGTGAAATTATCCTGAAGTATGATTAAAGTATCTGAGGAATTCACATATATATGCCGAATGAATACCTAACTTAAGTGTTAAACTGCGTAGAATGTGATCAATAGTTGCATGAGTGAGACCAGATTGCAATCGATTCAACTGCCAAGATGCATTTTGGGTAAACTAAATTATAAATGAAACGATTTGTGACGCCAGATCCTCGTGCTGGGCAGAGAAAAAGGGCCTTTTGAAGGGTACCCCGCTTGGATACGTAATTATCTAACTAGCAGAACCGGAAACATTCCGTTTTTACTTATGGCTTCCCTACAAGAGAGTCATGACTTGGTTTCATAGGCGTAACTTGGCCATTTTTGGGTGTGACGTCACCACCCTGAAAATTGAGTGCTCACCCATAATTAACACAATTATAAACAAAAGTATAGGGCAGGTGGTCATGACGTCGTATTTCCCACACAGATTCATGAATCTAGTTATGGGTGACATAATCTTCGAATATTTTTCAGAAAAGGACCAATACACAACAAGACTTTGAAATAAAATATCCAAAAGTTTATATACAGTAGAAGCCGCTTAATTGAGACAGCTGAGGAGTCAGTGTTTTGCCACGGTTAACTAATTCTCCCGATTAACCGATCATGGTTATTTAAGTATTCAAACTTATTTTTCGTGGTCTCATGGCCAGAAGTATTTTAATCACCACTACAATATCATGGCTATAGAGTCTAGCAAGGATGAGTTGTTGTAGTATGCATATAAGGGTTAAGGTTGCACATGCTATGTAATTTCCTTGTTAGAAAAACAAACCATTTTACAAGTGATTCTGAATTTACATCCCGATTTCATATACTTGAGGGGCCAATACAGTGAATCTGTGAGATTTAGAGTATATTCCTAGCGAAATTTGGATCCTGTGTATTTCAAATCTCAGTATTTAGACTCCCTATTCAGATACTAACAGATAATGTTAATATTTTTTCTATTCGAGACATCTTGTGCGACTTTTAGCATTTACACCCATTATACATATGGTGATAGGTTTCACTGGGTAATACAGGTTTGGAAATTTTCAAATGTATTAGTGAGCTTTTCATAGAAATTATGGAAGTTGTTTCTATCAGAATAGGTGGATTGCGAATTTGTTACCAAATATCCTCTGAATAATAAGCTATACTGTATTGACCATCAACAATTGACAGACGATATCTCATTATTATTTGTATGGAAATTTTGATATGGGTGCATACTTTTGTCCAGGCAAGGTATAGATTATAAATCATGGACAGAGAGTAGTAATGTTGTGAGATTCTGAACCCATGTTTAAGTCACTAGGCCTAACCTTAAGAAATATGGTCAGGGAAATACCTAATTGGCAGAGAATTTAGTAGTAATATTGCATTTATATACAAGAAAAGGAATAACAATGAAAATAATGCAGCCAATATATACTTATATGAATTGAAAAAATGGCATACCACATCTTTAGATGATATTTCAACAGAATTAGAGGAAGTTTCCTTTCTTATAGATATCCGTGAACCACCTCCAAAGATGATATTGAATTTCAATAAATAATTCACTGACGCATTTGGTATCGATTCCCAATTTCCTTGTATACGAACAAAATCATATAGTCCATCATAAGGTAAATATTTGAAATATAAAGAAAAAGGTTCCATATGCTGTTTGCAGATATAAGGTAAAAATATTTCCTTCTGAGTAAATGAAACATTATATATTGAAACGAGAGAAAATATCTTAAAAATATAACTACAATTAGAAATAGGACCAAATGAATCCTCTTCATGCTGAAAGAAATAACTAGTCCGAAATCTATCAACTCGAATATTTTGATTTTTCTGGATGAAGTCGAATTTCTCACACTTCACTAGTTGGTTGTTTGGAGAGATCTCAGCACTAAGAGCGAAGGAATATAGGTTTTCATCTAAAAATAATAAAATAAGGTTTTTAAATGGTTAAAGAAATTTAACAAAGTATATATAATATGCAAATAATGGGTCAAAGGTTCGTCGGATAAATAGTGGAAATCGGCAAATCAATTATTTGGAGTAGTATTCCAATAAAAATGTCAAATATTCAATGAGAAGTGGAGGATAATCTAGCAAATGAGTATATATCAATTAAGACTATATCGCAACAATACACATCAAAGGAGAACGTCCCAAATCATATTGATACAACCGAAATACAAATAGTTTGAAACATTTGCTCCAATATATGGTTATGGTGAGAAATTGATAGAAAGAAATATTCAGTATCATATATAGAACATATTTTGTAGAAGTTACGAAGAGGTCCCTATAAAAACACATAGATTGGGCAGCTTTGTTGCATAAATTCTATTAACTCTGGGAAAAAAAAGAATATAAATTTTCCTTTCAAGAAACGAGAGTTTAAAAATTTGATCACTAAATAGTACAGTTTGGAACATCCACTGCGCATTTAAATTTTTGGATATTTTCAAAAATTCAATACAAAAACAACCGGTAACTCGAACATTCCTAGGAATCCAAATCTATTAAAATTAGTGAATGTTCATGATAGCGGATGCGATAAGTACAAAAAGTATAACGAAGGGAAGAGATATTCGTTCGAGATAACGAAAGTTCGAATTCTTCTTCATTCCAGGTAGCGAACTGTTTTCTAAATAAAGCAAATATTCAAACGAGGGAAATTAATATTGGTTCGAGATAACGAGTAACGGGAATTCGAGTTAGCGAATGTTGACTGTTGTGATATAGAACTATAACAATCAATCGTATATGATAGACCTGCGAATGTAACAAGCCACAAGTGATATTAATACAGGCCACGCAAATAGCCCATCGAGGCTGCGTACCTACTGAGCTAATACACAGTTTGCAAAATCAAGGGTTGTATGGTTATATTAATGACTGAGCAATATTCTTTGGAGATATGAGATAGCATACCATAATGTACTATAAGGGTATGGGAAGGAAAATGTATGTTTGTAAGCTAGTTCACAGTGGGAATTTTCAGGATACATTGCTCCTAGTCTGATAAAATGCATTATCGAACAATGAGTTGTTGCCAATTCTGAATAGAAAGGTGATGCCTAAATTAGTATCGGCTGCTGAATAATTACAATGAAGTAATTATATTTATATAAAGTTTTAATCAACTAATTGAATTATATCTATATCACCATTGTTAACCGACACAGCTTTATTATCATAAAAGATATATGATTCATTTTCAATATATGAAGAAGCTATAGATGTAAGTGAATTAAACATCTTAGCCTGTTCCATTACTGGTGGATTGTTATCGAATATGAAAAATATCATAAGGGGGATCCCCACTTACACATTTTTGCAAAAAATTTCATAAGACGATTGAGAAGAGGACGGATATAACAAGTAAACGAATAAATCTATCTAGCGTATTGAGGCAAAATAATGTAATAGGAACAATAGTAGCATCTTAACTAATTGAATTTGTGTGAATGCGAATATGGTAACAGAAAACTCACAATTGTAGTCTGGTATATCCCATTCTAATAATACAGTATATTCATCAGGATAACTTTCATTCTCGGTAATAGTATACCGAAGGTTTTGTACAGGGCCAGGGTCACGATCTCCTAAAAGTAAAATAAAAGTAAAACACACACAAATGATTTTACAAAGAATAATCTAGGCTTGGACTGGTTATAGTGCAATTATTCCAATGGCCATGCACCCCTTTAGACGCCTTTAAGATGCCTCTTAGGATAGTTGCGTCATTACAAGCTAAAATCTTCAAATAAATAATAATAAAAATATACATAGATTACTTAGATAAGTTATCGATATTACCATCGGGAAAAGTAAGAGTGGCGGTCAGTTCAAAAGAGAAGTTGTTAAGAGGCCGACTCAATGTTGCATTAATCCAGGGTAGAAGAAATTATGTTTTTGCAACTAATTTCGGTCCAGGACAGTATTTTTGGAATTATTTGACATCGGAGAGGCTATCGCAATGCGAAAATTAACTATGAGAAGCTGTTGGTATTAAAGATACTAATTAGGAAAAGGAAATCCAATTTGAGACGCTGACAATAATTCTAATTTGGGGACGGTAGCACAACGTGGAGATGGTGTTGGAGACTCGACAGAGTTAGATTTTGGTGCATTTACACTTTGGCCGACATAACATCAGGACAAACTACAACTACTTGGAATGCAACCTCAGAAGCGAACATGCCAAGTTCTTTTCTTAGTCTAATCAAGTGTTCTCTACTGAGTGTATGAAACCTTCACATATGTGCAAACATTAAACAAAGAAACACTTGATACAAAAGACAAAAACATCAAATATTGGCATACTTTAAGTAGGCAGAGTGAAAATCGTAGTTCCATAGATAGAATCTTTGATAAAGTTATACAATTTTATCCATAGCATATCTGTAAATGTAACTATTAAGTAAGCAAAGGTACCTGGTCTGATAAAATATCTATGGGTCAATAAAAATTGGAAAGATTAATCATAATTTCTATTTTTTCGGCCAATGTAGTTAGGGTTACTTAATTACTAGATACTGCCAATAATAGTATTTTCGCACCAATTCAACAATTTAGCATCAGAAGAATAAACTCAAGTTAATTGTAGAGGTTTAAAGAAATTGTTGCATCTACATAGTTTCACAGAATTTGCAAAGATCAAAAGAAAATAGGTCCCGAAGTTTCAATTCAATAAGGTGAGTTTCTCCCAATATAGAGAAGATGGCATTATTCATATGTTTATCTCCAGATTGATTGAAGAAACGGGAAGACCCAGTATACGAGGGTATTGTAGGCCTGGCTCGGTAATTTCGAGTTTTAGACAAAATTCAAACCTAAAAGGGAAATATGACATGAAAGTGACCTTTGGAGTCCGAAAATCCTATATTTGCAAACGCTCAGCCATTATTTTTCCAATTGGAAAAATACTCAAATTTCTCTATAATCGAGCAAGAAGTAGCAAGATGAATACCCAAAGATCGGTAGCAGCCCATGGTCACCACGAAAGTAATTAAATGAAACTTGGATGGACCATGGATAAGAATGTTTTCCCGAATGTACTGCTGATTTTATTCAGCCGCATAGCGACCAGAAGTACAAAATATTCGCCAATGTATCTCAAAGTTAAATCTGAGGAACGAAGAGCTAGTACACGACTGCATGTCTCAAGCGAAGCAAGCTAGTCATAATCAATTCTAGACAATCTTCTAATAATCATCATATCAATTATGGTGCAATTTGTATGATAAATAGTCCTCATAATGGTTAATTCGGGTATTACTAGTGTACAATAGATACATACTGTTATACAGTGGAAACTGATTAATCGGGAGACAAATAATCTGGATATCTCCCTAAACGGCACAATGTTTTGGGAACAGATCTTTTACAAACAAAAATCGTTGGATAATTGACACATCGAATCGGTTAATCAGGATTTTGTATCCCGATTAACCGAATTTGAAAATTATATTCGCTTACTGGGATTTCTATACTAATTAAAGACTATTTATTCCGTATCATCGTAAGATGGTTTGTTTTTAAACAAGGAATTTTAATATTATCCTTAACCATAACAATACAACACCAATTCAATTGCCATCTACAAAACTAAGATTATTAACTTTGCTCACTCGCCCAAGGTGCCATTGCCTATTCCACGATGTATATACTACCTCAATAATGGCCAGACTGTTGGTTATCCACACTTTTGCATAGTCCCATGGGGTACGGATAATTGAGGTTGCAGTAATAAGCACATTCATTATTATTTAAAATATAATTACTTACTTTCTACTTAAATATCGCAAAGCATTTTATGACCTCTCAAGTGAGACTATACCCTTACTTCAAAGACATATCTCTACTAATCTATATCAATCAGGATTTAATAGTAGTGTAATAAGATATTTGTGGCTATGAGACCATGAAAACTAGTTTTGAATACTCAAATAAATCATAATTGGGACAAAACATTGACTCCCGAGATATTCCGAATACTCGGCTTCCGCTGTATAATAGCAAACAAATTGTCGATTATCCCAAATGATATTTCAAAATTATCAACTGAAACTTTAGGGATGAATACAAAGTTAGACTCAAGTGAGAACAACAAACGGATCAAACACATTTGCGTACGTGACACTTCCGTGCAATGTATTGTTTGATACAAGTATTCATTTTTTAAATATCTGAATATAAGTAATCAATATTACCAAAGGTTGCAACAGAATAGTTCATTTGGCGGATAGTTAAGTATTCGGAATTCTGTTGCTCAAAACAGATATTCAGTAGTATTAGGTTGAACTAACTGAATAGTCTCCGAATTTGTAAAAATATACGCGAAGACAGTTATTGCTAATACGATCAGGGCCGTCCTGAGAAATTCTGAGAACCTGGTCAACGAAGTATTCTAGGCCCTTTGGTATATACTCTATAGCATATATGCTACACTAAGATATTCCAAATACAGCTATACCTCTCCCAATTATAGTTTTAAAAGTTTAATGGAATGCAATAATTTAATAATGCAGTATTTCGGCACCCTGTGGTCCGCAAGTGAAGAAAAAATTGCTTAAATTGGTTAACATTTTCAGTATGAATGTGATCATACATAGATTGAGTGTATTATCGAACTATAGTGTTAGTGTGCATCATTAGTAATCAGAATTGGAACTGTGGTCATTTTACAAGCTATACATACTATCCTATTGACTCTGGGTATACATACGTATGTAGACACTAGATATCATCATAAACATTGGATCCCGCTGAATAATATATCTCTAGTGCATGAGTGTTCAGCGACATTATCTAGGTTATTACATAATCCGGGTAGTAAGTTTCCAGCTTAATGTCATTCTTTTCGTGCGAATGTGACATTATCAAGGATAATCTGGGAATCGAATACGAATGCGTAGTATGTAGGTACGTACTATTTACTTCTTCATTACTAAATGTGAACACATGTAGACACAACTAGTATAACCAAGCGAGTTTGTTAGACTCTTCGTTGGTGTACAGAACATTTCCACAAGTTTCCATCGAAAATATTTAACAATTTGCCCCGAAACATGAATTCACGTTCAATTACATCAGCGGTTTCCAAATTATTTAACTCAAGGACTCCTTATACCAATATTACCAGAACCAGCATACTCCTCCAGTGTTCTGGAATAGATCTTGTGAACCCTGATCTTGTCAGTGAACCACCAGAGCGTTAATGCACCCTATATGGGGAACCGCAGATTACACGATATTATCCAGGAAGGATACCAAATCTACCACATTTTAAGAGAATATCCGGGAGTACAATAAGTGAGTTTCATCGTACAAGAATTAACAAAAATGGTTTTGGGTCGCAACCTTATATTATATAAAGCTGGTTAATATACTAAGATGCATGATCATAAACGGGATCCCCTCTACTGCGATATTATGATAACTTCATCATTTTGTGGCATGTATTTTGCATATTCCTTACAAAAAACATCGTGTCATCGTACGGTATATAGGAAATATTTACAAGTATATAATTAGTATACAAGTTAAATGGCCAACAAATTTATATTGTGTTGATCATAAAAAGTCCAGTTTGAATTTTTTAGTGACAACGCCATATAAATGTTGGCAGAAATATATATTGTGGGAATGGTTATCATCAAGGTTCTGAATACTGGGAACTATGAATATTGTAACAGATAACAGCTTTCAGATATGGCCATTCATGGCCATTTTAAGATGTGCATTTCACATGTGTGAACTGATGTCGATACAATATTGATATTACCATATATGGAAAAGTGTCAAAAACCACCTACATTCCAAAAATAAATTAAGTAAAACCATGTTATTCAAGGATATGTCTTCCCATATGCTAATAATCTATTTCTTGTTTCCAAAGCTAACCGATAGTGATATTTTGACAATATTAGCATTAAAGAAATTTGTCAATCTCGCATAAATGAGATTTCATAAATATTTGCAGGAAACCAATATGATCATTGGACTCCCAGAATATGACTGCCTACACGACAATAATACATCTTGAGTGTCTGCATTGGCGGATTACGGGATATCTAGAATGATACTATACTGTTCTCAGCTTACGTTAATCCAGTGTAAAACGAAGTTGAAAGTCCGTATATTTGAGTATGTGGACAGAGAAACACAAAGAATAGTTTGACGCTATGTACAGTATTCCCAGTTGATAGAGTTGAGAGGATAGACATCTCTACGAAATATATTCTGAGAGGATAATTACGGCGTTGCAACTAGGTTATTCAAACTGAAGATTTCCTAATCAACACAAATAAATAACTTGTTCATATGCCTGAACATAACTACATGTTAGTAGATTAAGTCCTAAGTCTTAAGTTCGTAAGGAAAAGGTAAACTAAAGATATACTACTTTATTCTAACAATTCCTACACAAAAAAGGAGATTGAAGCAAGTTTATGAGGTGATAAAATCACACGATTTCCCAAACGTATTCGAGTAATATAAAATGTAGGGATGAGTTTCTGCGATGTATTTTAAAACAAATTTCAAATGGAATAGGCCTGATTTTAACCCAAAACCCCGTAAATTGGGACATATTCTTCTTAAATTTCAGTAGAAATTTCCAAAATAATAATCTGACGTTAGACTATTATTAGAAATTCCATGTTGCTATTTGTTAAGAAACTGGGGCCAATGATAGAATGAATTTTCCAAAACTGGGAAATACAGGCTTTTCGCAAGTTTTCTCAGTTTTTGAAATTAGAATACTGTTTGCAGTGAATTTGAATTAAATTCATATTTGGCACCTTACTAGCATTTCTAGAGAAATAAAATGCTTTTTTGTTACAAAATTACAAAATTCGTATATTTCGATGAAAGATTTCTGAATTGTTAATCATCCAGAATATTTTCGAATACATTTGCTATGAGCAAGGTGTTACGAATAATCTAGATTTTGAGAATCAATTTGTTATCATTCTAAGAGGGCTGAACTCTCTCAGGTTGAAAATGGGGAGGGCCTGGCTAGATTGTATCTGTTAGCTTTGGAAACAGGGCAAAATGCTGTCTAAAAGGCTCAAAATGACTGCGTGATGACACAGCAATATTGGAAATTACTGAACTATAACCGATTACTGCCTTAGTAGTTCTTTCGTATCGTATAGATAGGAACACAACATTTGACCATATTTTAACAATCCCGCCCCAGAAAGAGAGTCTAGCGCCTTTTTGACATTATGAAGTCACATATTTTCCCAACCGAATTTGGAAAACAAATCGGTGTAAGTATAACCACATTGCTTCCATAAAAATACAATGACATATTTCAGAAAGATATGCAAAAAATATGAAGAAGCAAAAATGAAGAGGCAGGTTAAAATTGGGATATATGATATCATCAAATGTTGACATGTGCATAACTAGAATAAGTGAGCCTAGCGGCGTCGATCTAGGGTCATTAGATGCGGTTGAAAAAGGTTTGAGATGGAATGTTGGTACATTCGTGCGTTACTAGATAAAAATATCCAAAATATGACAAGGGACCACTTGAACTGTTCCTCCATAGTCCTGATGTCTTGGTGGAATCGCTCGCCCTGTTCTTCGCTTAAATCACCAAGATTTTCAGGGAATCTCTCTAAATGGCTATAGAGGCAGTGAAGTGTTGTGCTCATTCTGGTTCCCAGACTGTGGAAGTTCTTAAGCATGCCCTCAACCAGATTCTGGTAGTTAGCCACTTTGGTGTTGCCTAAAAATCCATTTACAACATCGACAAAGGAATACCACGTGGCAGCCTCAACTCCAGTCATGTGTGAGGCGAAATCTTCATCTTTTATCAGTTTTCTGATTTGTGGCCCATCAAAAATTCCAGCCTTAAGGTTTTCCCTACTCAGACCACGATATACTGAGCAGAGGTAGTTGAAACAGGTACCATCTTTGTTCAATGCCTTTACGAATTGTTTCATCAGTCCAAACTTGATATGTAGTGGGGGTAGGATGATACGATCACGGCTAACTAGTGGCTCGTTAATGGTATTCTTTTCCCCCACGGCAAGCCTCTGACGAACTGGCGAGTTCTTCTTTTTCCAGTGCACCTCATCCGCTCTGCTGTCCCACAAACAAAGAAAGCATGGATATTTAGTGTAATCACCTTGCTGTCCTAACAGAATATTGACCATTTTCATGTCCACACACGCGAACCAGTTATGTTCATCATAATACAGCTTTTATAGAACCATCATTACAGTTGCGTTGTGCTCTTTCAAGGTTACTGAATGGCCGATCGAGACACAGGCAAACTTGTACCATTATGCAGCAACACACACTCTAGACTCCGTTTAGGGCTGTCGATAAATAAACGCCACTCATTCGGATTGTATTGAGACAGTCCCATTGCCAAGAGAAGTCCTGGGATGTTATTACAAAACACGAAATCACTTTCTTCACTATAATCCCGAATAAGTTCTTCGTCTCTGCTTCGGGAATAAGCTATCCTAACTTCACTGTGAATATTGTGTTCACTGAGACGGGAAGCCAGGATCTCTGAAGCATCTTTTGACAAGCCTAAGTCTCTCACTAAGTCGTTGAGCTGCCCCTGTATGAAATGCTCCGCCTTACTTATCTGCAACAACTCATTACAGCTATTGCTGCAGTAAGGACTGTCCGACGATTCATCAATTGCCTCAATAAACGCAGTATCAAGTAAGGACGGCAAAACAGGCACCTGAATTTTGCTGCAGTCTCGAATTGGCTCTCTTGCAGAATCTATGTCAGGACATTGCCATGAATTCTTTTTCTGTCGGTTCCATCCAGACATGTTAACCATGCAGAAATAACAGTCATCGTGATGGTTCTTGGGCTCTCGCCAAACCATTGGTACCCTAAACTTCATCGATTTGACTTTTCCTTAGGTACATAGGCGGAAGTTTCTGTGCAATATTTGCACCCTTTGTGTGGATTCTATGACTTATCTTGATCGCCTAACTTTATGCCAAAACAAGTCTGATAAGCTTTTTTAGTGACATCTCTAACATTTAAACGATATTCCATTGCCACATATTCATCCCAAATATAGCAAAAGACATCAGGATCATTGAGGCAACAGCGTCTAATGCGCTTTGAATCCATAAAAGGTTCCAATATGTTGGAAATAGAGTGAAGAAATAGTTGGAAATGTTGATATAAACATACAAATAGATACATTTGTAGTATTACCTTAAAATTTAAGGTTACGTGATATCTAGAAAACTAGAGCCAATTAGGCAAAACTAATAGTATTTCCGGATACAACAACCCCGATATACCCTAAAAACGCTTCAATAATCTGAGCCAAGAGATAGAAGGACAACAACTTGAATTACGAATCTTTGTTATTCTACTCCATGGAAATCTACTCGTTAGTAAAACATTCTATACCGGATATATGAACATCATAGTAGAAAACGGTTATTATATGCCCCTATACGATGTATACGACAATGGTTATGCAATTTAATATTTTTATATGTGTCTAATAGTGGCAAATTAAGATAGCCACCAATTTTGAAACACACGACCCTAAAGATGGATCCTGCTCTGTAAATGAACTTATCATTCATAGAATCATTGTGCAAAATTGTTTGTGACATAATTGCACAATACCCTCTATATTTTGAGAAAATAACAAATTGATGCTTTCGATTGTAATTGCCAATGGCCATCGATAGTAATTAGATATATAATCAAAATGTAACATAGCATAAATAACTAGAGTACCAACATGATTTTTTGTAATATCATTCCCTATATCTCTAAACAACAATAAGAAATAAGAAATTGATGTCAACGACAATATTCGGCTGCAGGGAAGTCGCCAGGATTTTTACCTAGGGGGGTACAGAGTTTCTAAGGGGAGGACGAAGGGCAATGTGTTCCACGATTTTAGCAAGAGCATGACAAGTGGCGGATCAATAAATTTTAGTTGTGTAGAACCATCCAGTGGGGCAGTTGCGTCCTGTGGATTTGATATATGGGGTCACAAATTCAATCTGGTTGTCGACAAGATTTAATTTGTGAACCCCAGATTTCAAAGCCTATGGGCGCTGTAAACAATCAGTAAGGTGCGAGAGCCAAACAATTGAAAGAAATAACGTTTGGCCTGCAATTGCCCCAGAAAGTTGTGTTTCTGTTCGAGTAATATGTAGCTCGAAGAATATTTGGGGGCAGCCAGACATATATGCACGACGCTACTGCAGCGGGGGTCTGGTTTGCTGTAGGTTTTCCAGTCGTGATCTGGCGTAGCCCTTGGACAATAAGCTATAATGCTACTACCTTAATTACATTTGTCAGCACGTGGCAGTCCAAGTAGGTTTGAATCAAGAAACAATTTCCCATAACTGCGTAATACACATTTGGTTTGAGTATTCTCCGATTGGCTTTGCGCATATGAATAAGATGGATGTATTTCAGGGTCCTCCCCAGGAATTTGTTAAGGCGTATCGGTTTATGTGTCATGTGTCTGGAGGAATATTCGCCAGCCAAAGCTCAATGTCAAAGTGATATTTTAGGATTAAATAGAGAAATCTTTATCCAAATAACGAGAAGTTATCAATAATTATTATATCAAAGGAGGAATTTACCGGAAAATCCAACGATAATCCTTGATAATGTAACTTGGATAGTCAATTCTAGTTTTTTAACAACTGAAGGGATACTGACCCGGTATACCAAAAAGGCCTGGAGAAAACACTGAATTGCTCAAGGTATAAACACTCGAAAATATTACCTAGTTCGGTAGATCAATACACGCCACATCCCGTATTAACGGGTGAGATTAAACAATATTGAGCGTAGGATGCGAGCGAAGGGAGCCGAAATTTTCCACTTCACAATTTAAGCCAAGGGGTTCGATGGCCAGGGCACGAATTTACCAGGTGGGATGCCCCGGGGCACGGATTTTTACCAGGGGGCATTGCCCCCTATAGCCCCGGTAGCGACGTCCCTGTTCGGCTAACCGAAAATACGTTGTCATAGCAGTTTCCTGAATATTTGGAGATAAACCGTTTTGAACCTGCAAGAAGGGTATACAATCTCAGTGAAAAGACGATTTTACTTGTAAAAATAGAGAATGACAGGTACAAGTCTATGGTGGGGCATTATTTCAAATTGTTCCAATTTGTAATTGTTGATACATCCAACAATGCAATGGAATTTTCATGAAGCTACCAAGTCAAATTCTTACCTGTGTAACAGCATAGATTAACTCCCCAACCAGCTTAACTCTGGATATAATCTGTCCTAGCCCAGATTATTTGAGTATATTCTGAGCTAGCTACTCCATACTCGGGGGTATAATCTAGGATAGGATAGTACAACCTTATCGGGAAATTATGAGCAAGCCTAGATTAACCCCTGGGGGTAATTTAGGCCAGCATAATTTCACCCCCTGGGTATAACCTAGGCAAAATCCAAATTAACCCCGGGTTAAAATGGGTGGGGTTAATCTTGGCTGCGAAACCGAGATATGCCAATTGGTTGCTCCATGACATCGAAAATGCAAACAGAATATCGTTGAGTCAAGACTGAATGTTGTGAATTGGCAATTCAAAATACCTCAGAATATATAATAAAATCTATTGAATATCTCAAACATACTCTGGATAAAGATGTTAGAAGGACCAAATCCTGAAAATCCTGCTTTGTTTACAGCGCCAATAGATATGTTGAAGGAATCATAATATGTATTCACCAAATTGTTAAATAGTTGGATCTTGGTAGAATAATTCAAAGCCTACAAGGAAAAGTAAAATAAGAGAGCCAGGTGACACCTTCACGCCTTGCATATACATAAAAGTGACACTTTTGGACACATTTTATTGATATTAAAATAGTTATAACTCATTCAGTTTAAATCTAAAAGAATTTTTTGTAGATCTAAGTAATCAATGAAGATTTCTGCCGCTCTTGTGATCACTAGACTCTGGTTAGCAGTATTTTTCCCCAACAATGTAGGAATGTGTCATGATTGTGGCAACATTCGATTCTCAAAATTTTTTCAATATCCCATATCCGTAAACTAATCACTCGAAAACCAGATTGACGAATTGTAATGTCACTAATTGTAGGTTATGAACTGTAAGTACATCATGAATTGTAAGTTACGAATTGTAATGTCGCTCAACGATGGGTAACACCCGATTGTCTGATATCGGAGTCCTTAATGTCAATGCGCAGATGCTATACGCATTGGATAGGGAGACTATTATCAATCGTTTCGCAGAGATACCGCACCGCATACTACTATAGGACCCTAGTACAAGTAAATAAACCGAATATTAAACTATGTTTTGTTAGTAAATTATATACTTTGGTACTGAATTTGTAAATATATAATTACGATTATGGGGTTCGCCCCCCAACACACCAGCCAACCCCCGAGGCTGCAGTGCTAGCGCCGCCCCTGAGCATCGTGTATGGTGGGCTAACCAAAGGTTTTTCGTAAAATGTTTTATACAAATTAGTGATATTATGTACCTTGGAATGTTGTTTGAAGGACTCGAAGGATAAACAATAATTATTGAATTGAAGGGAAGAATAGAAATGAATCCCAATCGATATCAGGTAATATCGGAAATTGAAATGAATTTACGTTGGAATTGAAATAAAGTTGAAACAATGAGAGTCGAGAATCAAAGTTGGCAAAAATATACGATAAGAGTATTACTAACTATGGACTGAGAAATGATTGATTATGCAATTACGCCATGTTAATAGTAGCAACAAAACAAGTCGTAAATTAGCAAATTTTGTAATCAAATATTACAAGAAGTAATACATATTAATTTTAAAACATAATCCACCAACCCTAAATAGTATCCCGAAGAAAAATTACATAGAAAGAATAATGAGCAGCCGGTCAAATAACATATTATAGTTGACACATATGCAAAATATTTCAAAACATTTATGCTAGTTCATCACATATATTTCACAATTCTGGACGACAATTTCGTAATTCACAATCGCTACTGGCTGCTGACTTCTTCTCCGTGCGCATTTGATCATGAAAACTTTTCATATTTTGTATAGAAATGGTTCAGATCATATGAGATTGCAACACTTTGAGCAATGATCAAGAACCTAGGTCTCCAATGTTTCAAAAATGGAGCATTTATTATACATCCCATATTTCCTTGAATACGAGCAGTGGGCTAGATCATGGACTCCTAAACTACCTGGACGGTAGCTCATGTTCAACTCGTTTTGATTCTTTAAAGCTAGGTCAGTTTGGTAAAATTGGTGTCTCTATAATTAAAGACTATAAGTTCTATTGGTATTGAATATATTATTGTTGACTAGGAATTCATGTATGGGGATTTCAATGCCCATATTGGCATACTTGTATTGTTTGTGGTTTTTGAGTTTCGCGGTTTCACACCTTTCCATATATGTAAATTAGAACTTGAAACTGATTATCATTAGACATGGGAAATGTATTATAGTTGAATAAGAAGTCATATATGGGCAGTCGATTCGCACCATTATCAAGTTTCAAATATCTATGGCTTCCGAGTGTTATTGTTTCAATAACTTCCATATATGGTCATTGTATTACCGTATTACATTATTCTGAACAATCTCAGTAGAAGGGCGGAGATAGTAGGCGTTACAAATATGACTTAGTATAACTTATAGTCTTAGGTTTATTCTTATCAGTGTATCAACTATCACAAATTGTAATTTATTAACTCTATGTTGCTCATATCTAGTAGCATAAGACATTTTCTTCAATATTATATAAAGCAATTAATCAATATATATATGTATATATATATTTGTATGTCCAGTATTGATTGAAGAAACTGGATTACCCTAGGGTAAATTTTTGGTAGACAGAGGAATTTTGGACATGATTCGTACAAGTTTGAGTCTTGGGCGAAAATTCACACATGACAGAATATGACGTGATTGTCACCTTTTAGATAAAAAAAAAAACAGTATCAACCACTGCTCTGCCAATATATAATGGTAGAAGCTTGAAAGTTTAACCACAGGTAGCCCTCAATATGACGAATATTATGATGTCATGATTTTGGCCAAATGCAAAGTCATAATGGGATTATTACGTCCTCATGACTGTTCAAAAAAGTCAAATTTCTCTTCGTCTCTCGAATATTTTGAAATTTTGAGAATTTCAAAATATTCGAGAGACGAAGTGTCCAGATTATTAAACTAAAGCCACGGAAGAGCTGCAGTATTACAACAGAAGGTAATTGCAAGAGAATTTGGATGGACCCTTGATAGTAAATCTTTCTGCTATATTATGAATCCGAGACACGAAGCGCCGAGTTTGTCCTGTCGCTTAGTGACCCAAAGCAATAAGTATTATATTTGTTTAATACTTGAACTAACTTGAGGCCCTAAGCTAGCAAGTGAAGCGCTGGTTACAATAATATACATATAATACCTCGGGAGGCATTGAAAGAAATTTGGGATTCTTACTTAACAATATTAACTATTCCTACTAGCTACAACATACTCGGTTCGAGATGCCAAAAAATGTGCTGCTTTTGGTTGCAGGGCTGGTTTTGAGTCATGTTTGCAATCGAAGGCATTACATTTCACATTTTCACTTTATACAATAAAGAACAGTTAGAGAAATGGGTGAGACTACTTTCAAGTGTGGGTTAGAATCTTACGAAATAATCTAGAATATGTTCAAAACAATTTATGGGTGGTGGTTTGAAACGAAACGATCAGATATGAATGAATGTAGAAAGAGACATAAAAGAAACTGAGCTATAAAGGCTGAAAACTCATATAATACCTTCCAAACATTCTGAAGTCAAATACGTTGAGCAATGTATCATAGTTAATGAATCTACTTACTTTTGTAAATACTTTGACACTGATGCGCAAGTGCAAGATACAAAAACAGAAGCTTCAACATGCCTGAAGAGATAGCTTGCTGATGTAGAAGATTAAAATGATAGTGGTAAAATTAGAATGATAATTGAGCAGTTAAAGTGATCTGGAAACCAAAACATGGTGAGCGATATTCACCAGATTTGATTATTTCTTCCTTCATTGCATAATGATCTAGTCCAGCAGCATATAAATGTCTAAGAAACCAAAATGTGTGAATTTTACTGGCTATCACGACTCTTAAGGGAATATTTCGAAAGGGTGATTCTAAAAGTGGACTGAACAAAGAGCAGTATCTTCAGTTAAGAGCAAATAAATTACAATTATTTATAACCACGTTAACTTGATGATCGATGAAATATATCTTGGGCGCCGAATTGAGCTAAGTGGAAGTGATATTATCGGATTTGCTGATCAATATATGGTGGCTAGAACAGCGTTGTGCTTCATGACAAGATAAATTAACCAAAATACTGTGGTGTGACATCCATATACCTTCGGATACCCTTAAGGCAGATTCCTTGGAAAAGTGTTACAACGAAGCCATGGACCTAATCTATAAAGTCGGTTTCAATGTAGTCGCAATTATGATGGATAATTACTCAGACAGTCTTAAATTCTTCTACAACTTATGTAAACAGCAGTGGAAATGTTATATCACAAATAGTATCTCATCTTTGATCACACGGGCAATATCAAAAACTTGTGTAATAATTTTCAATTAAAGAAAAGATTTAGATGTCCTGGTTCAACCCTCATTCTTGAAGAAGTGACAAATGCTGACTTTAGCTGATATTCAGAGAGTGTATGAAATCGAATTTAACAAACCTCTGAAAATTGCTCATAAATTGATACAAGCTGTGTATTATCAAAGAGCATAGAAAAGACTAGTGTAAGTTGGCTATAGTAGTTTCCACGAGACCACTATAAGTGCTTTGGTCGAATATGCATCTCGGGATACTGCCAATATTCTCATAGTTTTCATGATATGTGGAATGTATTCAATGTTCAAACCACCTCAATTTGAAAATTCAAGAGAGATAACAACAAAGAGCCTGTTCAATCTACTAATGATTGGAAGTTGAAGTATTAAGATGATATGGCTTCCTTTTTTGAACTTTGGCAATCCTTCAAACAACCTGGCCTCAATGAGACATTTTTGGCATTTCAACAGACTTGTCGTGCGATTTCTTCGTTGACTCACTATTTCATTGATGAGTGTGGTTTCAATTATATACTTCTTAGTTTTTGATTCAATCTGACAACATCGTGTCAAGATTCGGATGGTATAGACAAGTCAATGAGAAGAAAATTCGTACCTTTTCTCTGCTGAAATATAGTACCATCAGTATTAGGGCTATTGATGCAGGCATTATGAAGAAAGACAATTCCGCAGAAATTCTGAGACTTGCTGATAACATTCGTGGTGACATGCTTTTTAACTATGTCCCTGCCCAGGACGAGAAGATAATATAATACAGTCTGTCAACTTGAAATTGGGAAAATCTTTTTCGATGTTAGAATGTTCCTAATTGCATTTTCAAATTGGTTATCGTAATAATATTGATACTTTGTGTTCTTCAACGATTTCGAGTCATTTCTTAACCAACTGAACTTCTCTAGCTGCTTGCGGTTACAAAATATTTCAATTTATACTTAGTTACTACCATCAAATATTCTATACAAATATTTATCACTTGAATTTCTCGCAACACTTCTATTTCTTCGCTAATAATTCTTTACTTTCATCAATTCAAAACCTTAAAATGAATGAGCAAGAAGAGCGTAACAATAGCAAGATACTTTTCGACACAGTAATCATGAATTGTATGGAATTATCTCGAAGAACTGGAGTTCCAAAAAGTACAGTTTATCGCACTGTTTACAAATTGAGGAATGCTGAATCCGTTGATAGAAAGATTGGTTCCGGGAAACAGCGTCAGATCAAAGTAAATAACGCTAGATCACTTGTTAGTTTGGCAATCAACAATCCTAGGTTATCTGTGAGGAAGTTGACTTGCAAATTTAACAAAAGGCGGGGTCTATCGTTCTCACACGAGGCTGTAAGGATTGAGATGAAGCAGCATGGCTTCACCCACAAGGTTGCTATAAAGATTCCAATGCTTACGCAAACCTATAAGGCTTATCGTGTTGATTGGACTAAGTCTAACAGATGTAGAGATTGGGAGAAAGTGATATTTAGCGATGAGATGTTCATTTGGCTAGCTGGTGGCAGAGTATGTGTCTGGTGTAAAGGTGATTCGAAACCAGTAAAACCCAGTACGAAACACTCTCCTAAATTGCATGTTTGGAGAGCGTTTTCAGCACGTGGAACGTTTCCTATCAAGGTTTTCAGAGAAAATCTCACCGGGCGACTTTACTGCAGCATTCTGCAGGAATGTTTAGTAGAACAAGCAAGTGTCTTGTACCCTGATGGATGGGTTTTCCAAGGAAGACAACGATCCCAAACACACGTGCAACCTTGCTAAAGGATACATGGAGGAGAAAGGGATACATAGGATGGATTGGCCTGCCTGTAGTCCGGAGTTGAATCCGATCGAGAACCTCTGGTCGTGGATCAAGAGAGAAATCGATTTGAAGTCACCAAGAAATTTAAATGAGCTGGAAAGGGAGCTAAATGAAGTATGGAATTCTTTAGAACATGAATTTTTACGTCCATTTTGGTCATCGATGCCAAAAAGAGTCAAATTAGTACGGAAAAGTGACGGAAATAAGATAAATTATTAGGCCTACTATATTATTGATTGTTTAAGGATTCTAATAACATATTTAGAATAGAAATACACTAAATGTACTTGTAGTTAGGAAAAAACAAAGATCTTCCCAATTTCAAGTTGACAGACTGTATGTCTGTGGTGCTTTATCATGGTCGTTGTTTTTACATAAAGTGTAACGGCTGCAAAGCATCTTTGAGTCTGGAAGAAACATTGATGCTGGTTGAGTTTGAAAAGGGTTCAAGAGCTACAAGCTTCACAGCAAAAATCAATCGTTGTGGACTCCTTGCACCACAAGAAAATGTATTCTACTTGGGCCAATTCTGCTGGGGAGTATATTTCGAACTTAAAGAAACAACTGAGCTGAAATTGAAATACTACAACCAATCGACAATGTCCGGTCTTCTGTACCTTAATTGACATCTTAGTGGACGAGGTTCAGCACGTTTTTAAATGTATGATCGATTGCACATACGGTCATAACGTGGTATACGAAATATATCGAAGGTTATAATACAAGGCCAAAACATCGTGAAGGAATCTTCCGCTATTGTTGTTCAAAAAGGAAAAGAAAAATTGAATTGAGAAAGTGAGTGAATCAACCGCTTCGTAAATGATTTGAAACATTATTTAATTGTCTGTAGTATCGTTTTCACGATAGTATTAATATATATACCTAGTATAACTTATAATATTAGCCCCTCTGCCCAAACACAATCTATAAAGTGGTATAAATGATATTACCGTATATGGAAGGTGTAAAAGCAATAAAATCGGAAGTCATAGATATTTGAGACTGGGTAATGGTGTGAATCGACCCCCATTTATGAGTTCCTATTCATCCATTATATGTACATTTGACATTTATAATGTTAATCAGTTCCAAGTTCTCAGCATCTATTTACATATAGGTAAAGATGTGAAAACCGCAAAACTAAAAAACCCCAATAAACCACAAACAATTCAGCTATGCCAATATAACCATTGAAATCCCCATACATGAATTCCTATTCAACAATAATATATTTAATACCAATAGAACTTATAGTTTAGAGATATCAATTATACCTAACTAGCCTTGCTTGGTACAGAGCAAATATGAGTTAACCGTCTAGGTAGTTTAGAAGTCCATGGCTAGCTCCAAGATTAGTGAATAATAAAATTATCACAATCATCTAGAAGAAATGGTTTGGGGAAATTAAGGCTTCATTTGACTATGCAACAAATTAGGATAATCCTTCCCAAATCATCTGTATTCAAAAATTACAAAATGTATTCAAAGAATTGCCTACGATTAAAATAAGCGACAGGGGCCTATTCAGAGAAATAGGGTATTAGCCAATTACGCCACCAGGTAACGACACTTCAATCTGAAGATTTTCAAAATATTTTGCGAGATATAAATAATAGATTTATTAAGGTGAAAAATGCACCAGTTACAGATTTTGACGATTATCGAATAAGCAATCAAGAGATATATACAGGGTGACACATAAATACTGTTACAAATGTAAAAGGGCTGAAAACAAAACTATTGGAGCGATCGTTCTAATATTCTAAATTATGTTTAGATATACTATAGGGTTGAAAATTAAGAGAGTATTACTCAAATATATCACCTTTTGCCTTAATGCAGCTCTTCAGACAGACGATGAAGGAGTCTACACTGGCACACACATGCTAATCCGGAATCTTTGACCACTCCCTTAATAATGTACTCTTAAGAACCTCAACTGAACAATGGGGTGTAGCGTTAACCCTCTCCTTCAATATGGACCATATAGAGAAGTCGAGGGGGTTAAGTTCTGGCGAACAATGTGGCCACTCTTCGGAAGAAATGACCCCCGGAAAATTGGTCTTGACCACTTTTGAGTGGCTTTAGCCTTGTGAGCTGGGGCAGAGTCTTGCTGAAATACCCATAGGTCGTTTCCAAAATGTGATTGTGCCCAAGACTTCAAAACATTCTCAAGAATTGATTCCCGATGAACTGATTGGTTGATTTCCACACCTTGGGGGATAAATATCAAAGGTGTCCGACCAGTTGCAGTAACCCCGACCTATACCATCACTGAAGCTGGTTTTTGCGTTCTAGAGACCCGGAAAGTAGATTCAGGCAAAGTACTCTTATCGGTGGCTAAAATCCTATGATTTTGCTTGTTTAGGACCTGCCGAACAGTAAATAATTTCTCATCAGAGAAAAGGATCTGCTTGTGTCGACCATTGGTGAAACGTGAAAGCATGGCCTTGCATCTTTCCAACCTCATAATTATATTTTTGGCTGTGAGGAGTTGTCTTTTTTCATTCTGTACGCTTTCATGCCCAAATCATTACAAACAAGCCTCCGCATCGATTCCCTGTTTGTATTTGTTTCAATGGCTATTTTTCGGATACTTCGGGCGGGATTTCGTTTAATCCGTTGTAGCACCCTCTTGGTCAATGAAATTATCCGTGCAGTACGACGGCCAGGTCGTGGTCGGTCTAACACGTCCCCTGTATCAGCAAACCGTGACAAAGTTCGCGAAATAAACATCCTATTGTAACTGAGCAAAGAGGCGCTTTCACTTCTACATTTTCCGGCCTTGAATAATCAATAACAGCTGAATGACGAGTCTCCCTCACAAAATGTTGAAATTATAAAACTTCTAAGTGAGATATAGCTGGTGTGATTTATTGGGAAAAAATAGATATGTAGTACAATATATTGGATAAGTTTCAACGCTATTGAATTATATTCATCTACAATATGATAGTTCTAAAAGTTGAACAGTATCTATGTGTCACCCTGTACTTCTATTTATCCCTGGTCAAATGTAGCGATACCTCCTTATGTTTCTGCAGTGACTATGATATGGGTAATATTTCATTGAAAACAGTATTAGGCAATACTCATTTTCACTATGTTTTGAGTTATGTTTAACTTAGAGTTATCATGTATATCATATTTTCAATAAAATTTAATTCCGTTTCCAATATTTGTCTTAATATCATACTAAGCTGTATCAAATTAGCTTTGGACAAGCCCTTTGACACATTTAATATAGTTTTACACTAATTTTTTCATAGCTCGTTTCACATGTATAAATGGTTGCAACATGACCATTTCCGCTGATTTGTCAGTTTTAGCTAACTGTGAAACTGACTATGACAGCAATCACAAATTATGAAAGGAGTAAATTTTAGTATAATAGATTACCATGAAATAAAGGACTGTTTGAAAACTTTGGACTTTCAAAATGAATGTAGTAAAGCTTTGGCACTCATATGTGGACAGATACGAAATATTAGCACTCCAAAGCCAGGAAACTTCAAAGGTATGAAAGTCTGTATATGAATATTTGATAGTCGGTGTATCAATTGGGATCTGAGGTTTTGAATCTAATGAGAAAAAAATGTTAAACATGAATTACAAGATAAATCAAATATGAAAACAATTTTAAGGTTGAAATAGTGTGGATAGGTAAATTTCAATGTAGGAAATAATAAAAGTGGAAATCAGATATCAAGTGCCCTTTACCCAATTCGCAGGTACAATCCGAAGTACGTATATAATACTATAGGAATATTAAGTTTTGAATTATAAATTCTTCGAAAATATAACTGTTCTGGCTCAGAATTTCAATAGACTTATTGCCTTAGAGTATAGAATGCAATGGATAAGCCAATCGGAGCAATAGACTCTCCAAGTACAATTTCACTACAATTGTAGTAAATATTCAGGTCAATTTCAGCTGTTTCCGAATCTTTAGCAATATAAAACATATAAACGTATGAAGAGGTGTGATATCCGCAAAACTCATAATCAGAACTATTCGAATCATGTCACTATATGCAACATAATCCCCATAAACTTCATCCTATTTAACAATAATACATTGATACAAAATACATAATAGTCTTAGAGATAACAATGTCAACTAGTTTGATGGAGAATCGACAGTCCTTACAATTCAGAATTATATAATACTTAGCAAAAGATTTGATAATTCTATGAGTGACAGCTGGGAATGTAAATTCCAGACGTATTAGTAAAGAAAAATTGGGAAACTTTGAGGAATCATAATAAATACGATTATGTCACTAAATATTGAGAGGTCAATGTGACATCATTTACATTACTCAAAGGTAAGTGATGGGAACCTCTCGAATTTGTAATTATATCCCCTAGAGCAAGAATCATGATAAGTCAGAACTATCCCTTAACAATCCTTATGGCGTTATGCTACATTTCGTAAAAGTGAACTTCTACCAAGTTCAGCATAAATCTTCTTAGAGAATTGTCCAAATCAGGTCTGAAAATGAATCCATCTTGCTCTGTGATGGTTAATCAACTTCTAAGTCGATAAAATTTTAAATCAAAGAGATCAAAACTTTGTAAGATATTCAGCATCGAATTTCAAAAATGTCCGATTTGTAAATTTTTAGAATTATAAGGAAACTCAAAATTGATTGTTTTGAAAACTATCTGATAGAATGGGTTGCAACAATTAGAATACTGTAAACTAGTGACAAACTTGCAATGTGTATAGTCACAAACAAATCGAAGACGATTAGTGAGATCATTGGATGGTTTGACAAGAATCATCCCCATCAATTTCTTGCAAGTACTTTGCAAATATCTTACAGAAACATGGGTGGTATCTTAAGCTTTTATGAGCGATATTATTATTCGCATATAATATTTAGTTATAGCTCCAGGTCAATGACAAAGTTATTATAATGTGCTGATCAGAAAATGTGTAGTTTACTTAGCCAAGTTACTACGCCATATAAAGATTAGCAGAGAATATATTGTCGGATGGCTATCACATACAAATTCTGAAAACTGGTAACTATATTCATTGTGACAGTGTAGTACCTGAGAAGTTGATATATATATATTGTGCCGACTATACTATATAGCATATTGGCCAGTGCAAAATGTTGACTTTCTATTTTGTTATGGCCTACCTAAGATACGGTCTTATATGTCACATTTTAGAGAATATAATAAGAGGCCAGTATTTTGAAAAAGGAAAATATTTCCAGCCCCAAATAAGTACATTGAATGCTATTTAAGGCAATACTGTGGAACCAGAATAAACCGACACTTGTAAATCCGGAAGACCTCTATAATCCGACTCTGAAATAGCTTCCGACAATACAAATTCAACAGCATAATGGGACAATTTCCAAACCGACACAATTTTCATGCCTCAACGAGTGTCGATTTATGTAGGTTCTACTGTAATTGGAGCAAGGAAAATTAAAGGAATTTAAACCAAGAAATGAATATTTTGAAGATACAAGAACTGATACCATAGAGACACGTGTGTTTTAGATAAGAAGATCATAAAATGCTATAGCCAGCCAGGAGCATCGGTGTCAGGAGAGAAGAAAGTAAGTGGCATCGGACATCGTTGGGTTGCCAGTACTGCCTGTGAACCATTAGTGTGTTCGCTTCCTCGAGATTAAACGTTGTTGCTCTTAGCCATCTTTTCCGCACTCAATAACAAGTCTGGAAGAGTTTTTGCTGTATTTCAGTGCTTCTCAGCAAGATACTCTGTCAAGTCAGCTTTTGGCCGCTCATGAGACAGAAAACGTTTCATAGTGATGTGCTGAATCCTTGTTTCATCATTGACTTGATACTGCACTGGGTCATTCCTTGTCCTCATAATTTACGAAGTACCTGTCTAATACCACGGGTAATCACATCACAGTTCCTGGTTAAAGACATCAATCTTTCATTGAAATTAACACAAAGATCTTTAACTGTCACAATTGTAACTACATGATCAGTCGTTATTTTCTGGACTAGCACCATGCCATCAACAATAGCAATATCCTTTATCATTGTTGGCGTCCATGTACTCAGTTAGTGGCAAGATACTTGCAGGTTGTATCTGCAGCTGATCTGCTTGAATCACGCGAATGTCTTCTCCAAATTTCACAAGGAGGTAGGTTAATTTGGACTTGTCAATGCATGGAATTTGCGTACTATTCGAAGCAAAAAGTACTCTATGTGTCAAAGTAAATTCACAATTGCATATGGCCTGCTTAAGATCAAATTATCAACTTGATTTGATCAAAAACATCAGCCTTCCATATAGGTCTTTGGTATGTTTCATATCAATTGCCTTGTTTTTGAGCATCTCTTTCGTTTGTTTGTTCACAAATAAGTACATCTTGTTGTTTTCTTTCTTTACAGAAGCAAATAGACTAACACTCCCATTGATGCCTTCTTCTAGAAACTCTTTGTAAAGAAGAGGAATGTGATCAATGTTTAGGATTTGAGGTACATGTTCACTAGGTATGCATGCTTGGGTAATAAAGTTATTGATATCAGTACCATTGACAGCAAATGGGTTGGCATGACTGAGTATGGCAGACTTGGTCTCCAAAACTGCACATGGTCCCTAATCACTGCACATGGACAAGGTTCGTGGTGTTCCATCAATTTAACTTCTTTGGTGATATATTGATGGCTAAAATCCCCTGAGAGACGTGATAGTTCTGGGGTCGCCATGAAGAACCACTGTCTTGCATTTGCATAGTTAGATATGTGAATCAACACTGAGTGGGCTTTCATCTTGTTTTGACAAAATGATCGGGGGGGACTATTTTAGTCAAATATAACGAAAATGGTCCCTCTACGAAAATAATCCCCTATTACTTTAACTGTGTATTGTGCAATAAATTTATGTTATATCATCATGCATGAAATAACATAATGATATTCATTATAATCGTGATACGACACAATTGGTGATATCTTATCAGATTCGTAATACGACATAATTGGTGATGTTTCATTTATTGAATAATATGGAGCCTGTAATAGTTTAATTTTGTGTAGTGGTGAGTAAGTATACTGTAGTAGTTTACAGAAGCATAAAAGCTTTGTCAGTAGCTAAAAACACAGTGAAACATACAATACAATTCCTTTACACAGCAGTATGGGCTCTATCGAGTACGAACAGTTTCAAAATACCAAGATTCAAATCATACCCTGTACATTCTACTAAGACACAGAAGAGAATCATTCGCAAGAAAGCTGAGAGGTACGATTTAGTAGCAGGAACACTTTCAGATCCTTAGCAGGATGTCAATTATTGGTTATCAAACACAATGAGTAGGAGGAAATTCCAAAAGAGATCCATGATCATCCTGGGCACAAAGGTACTAGATACACATGTAACATAGCAAAAGACCGATATCATTGGCCAAGTATGTACAAAGATATTGAAACTTATGTCACTACATGTGTTCGCTGCCAAAAGAACCAATCAAGCTTAAAAAGTCCTACTACTCTTCTGAAACCTTTACCAATCATCACAAAGGTATGGCATGGTGCAGTGTAGGAATAAGTCCATTTATCGAATCAAATGGCTACAAACATATTTTGAGCATGATTGGTCATTTCACCAGGTGGATAGAAACCCGTCCACTCAAATCTAACAAAGCCACGGGAGCTGCAAGATGTATCTACTCGATATATAGTAGATAGGGAGCCCGTTCGAATAATTCTAGACAATGGAACTAAATTCAAGAATAATATGTGTGGCGCATTGCGTGAAACATATAATACCAAGCTAATCTTTTCTACTCTTTACCATCCCCAGACAAATGAGTTAGTTGAGTCGCCTCATAAAGCTATCAAACAGCTCTAGTTAGTCGTTAGAAGAAAAGAATGAAAACTGGTCACTTTTACTAGAAAAGATTACATTCTCTATCAATATTTGGCCAATAATAACAACAAATTTATCAGCTTTTGAGTTTATGCATGGATCTTGAAAAGTTCGACTCCCTACCGAAGCACAAAACCAAGACTATTAGCATCCAGAAAACAGTATCCTAGATCAGTGGGGTAGAGAGAACCAGTTTAAAAAATTAATAGATTTCATGCAAGAAGCCCATGAGTCGAATAGTCAGAAAGCTGGAGAACAGCTATTGCATTCGCAAAACCTGATAAAGCAGCTTTTTGACAAGAAATTGGGCCCAGTCTCATCCAGGAAACTTGAGATCGGGGATAATGTATTGATTGAGAATGTTCATCGGGGTATAAGTGCGGAAAGTTGCAGGGCAAATGGTTTAATCCATATAGTGTCTCTTTTTTGGGTATTTTTGTACAACTTTACAAATTACACAAAAAGAGACACATCCACTACCAAACAAATATCAGCATTTAGACAGCCAAAGTGATGAGAAAAATATCCAACAAGAAATATTAGATGAAAATATCAAGATTCCCCATCGTCCCTTTTACTGGAGGCGAAGAGTCAATTTTTGAAACCAATGTCACACGAAAATCACGGGAAGAAGTGCTAGAATTTCTCAATTCAATGAAAGATCGCATAATAGAATCCATTAAGTCGATTAGCCCAATTAATGAATTTCATCAAGAACTTGATAAAAGTCGGAATTATTTCATTGAGAATCTACTCAAATGGAGCCAAGAACATTTCCGTTTAATAAGTTCCTGAAAAGGGATTGATGACTTCTGACACAAGTCAAGAGGTACTGAAATAGTATTTCTATGGTATTTAGAGAGTTTTGAAATCAAAATACCTTTGGTTCAATATGCAAAAGGAGACTTTAAGTTTTCTACAAAGGGGAACAAAAAAAGCATGGATTATACTACAAAGGTCCTATATCTGGTTTTATTTGAGATGATGCTAAACAGTCTCAAACCTAAAAGGAGTTATCTATGCCTCAACTCTCATTACAAGCACATTTTCCATCCGACAACTCTCTATTAGATTTGTGTGTTACTTGGGGTGGCTATGTTCATGGAATTGAATTAGTTAGTACATTTCCTATGGATAACTTCGTTCATTAATTAGCTTACATAGAGATGCGCTTTCCACAACTTTCAACCTCATACAATCCTCTCCCAATTCGAATTTCGAAAATTTTCTATCACCAATACGCACACGTAAATTTGATCAAGTCAGATTCGAGATTTCTTTAATGCTCGTGATACCACTCGTGAACTCGCATTTTAACCTCTTGGGCTACGAGGGACATGTAGTTCAGCTCTTGTGCAAGGATCTATCTCTAAGTTCAAATAAGTACATTATGACCTTTCAGTGCTGGAGCTGCTGTTTCCAGTCTGAAAATAAAGATAATCTCGCATTTCTGACAAAGTTTAACTCTGATTGTCAAACTTACATCTACAATCAAATCACATCTCGTCATTCTTGCTTAAAATGTCGAGATTCAGATGCCATCATTGAACTGCTATCAAATGAACTTACAGAAAAATTACCAATGTTCATTCTTGAGGTTGGTTCTTATTCAAAGTATTCGCGCATGCGATATCAACGAAACAATTTCGGTACCACACAGAGATGATTTGTGGCACTACTCACTGATTGACTTTACTATCTTGACAGGAATACGTTTTTTCCATAAGAGTTAAATATAATGGTATTTGGAACTCTTAAGATGGGACGGAAAGACAGAAATCAAACAAACTTGAAGATAAAGAAATTAACATTATAGGCCGCCTTAATAACATTATTTTCTTACAAAAATTAAAAAAATAATTCCTAACATTAAATAATTCTGTATTATTAATAATAATGGAACATCAGCAATTGTGCAGTATTACGAATGTGATAAGATATCACCGATTGCGGTGGATTACGATCTGAGAAGACTTCACAAATTGTGTCGTATCACGGTTATAATGAATAGCATTATACGATTTCATACAACAATGTTATAACATAAATTTATTGCAGAATACAAAGTTAAAAGCAATAATGGGAGTATTATCGTAGAGGGACCATTTTCGTTAAATTTGAGGAAAATAGACCTCAGGATCAATTCCCTAGGGGGATCATTTCGTCAAAACAATCAACTTGTTCTCCTCTTCACATGCATGATCATTATCATTTGAGATAAAGGGGATTTTAGATTAGGTTACTGATATATTTCCTTCTTGGAGTTCCCTATAGGTGGTTGGATAGTTCATTCTTAGGCTGTACATATCTGATATGTACCGTGGCCACAATCGCTTATCCCTGATATGATCCATTGAGAAAAGAGAGCATATTCAATCTCTCACTGGCTTCAAGGTGAAGTCCAAAGCTAGCATTCCAAGATGATGCAATAAACCACAAGACTCTACTCAATGAAGGTAGTTCATCAGTGAGCAATAGATAGCATTATTATTTTGCTGAATCTCCCAAATCTTAAACTCGTTTATGACATTAGCTTTGGAGATGACCTATGAAATTGTTGCATCTGAGCAAATTGTTTCTAAATGTGCGTGTTCTTCGAAGAATAACTCTAATGCCAGTTCATAAAGTGTTATGCATATGAATATATATGAGCTATGATTGTTCGCTTGTGATGTGAGCATTTCAGAATTTGACGTGGGGTAGGTGACCCAGAGAATTCAGCCCTTACCCATGCATCATCTATGCCTGAATTTTCGATTATGGCACTTAAGGCCCTCAATACAGCCATGAAAGTATGCTGTTCGCCAAGTCTTGGAACCACAGAACGTTTTTGTTCGGGACTTGAATCCAGAAGTTGGATCACCTTCTCGTAGAGTGCCATATCAAATGAAATAACTGTAGGATGGTTTGATCCGACAGTAAAATCTTTCAATTTGATTGTCTATGAGATAACAGTTATGAGAGTCGAACACTCGTATTGTAACAGCGAAAATACTCTGATTCGAGTCAATGGCTGAGGAACTGACAGTAATGCATTATATGCTGCCCATCCAGGTATGCAGTTGAATTCTGATTATCGCTTCCTGGCTATGACAATGATGTCCCGTCGTTGTTTGGGATGAATCATTCCATCCTCTTTGTCAATTTCAGTTGCGGCTTAATATAATGAATAATAGGTACATGAAATGGATTTAGTGACAAACATTTAGCATAACTCAGATTCATAGGTTGTGTTATTGGCTCTCCTAGAACATATGCCTTCTGGTAAACTACAATAACTATAAAATGAGTTGTTATTTTCCCATCAGCACTGTCCTCAGCAGAGAACAAGAAGCTTCCTATTTTGAAATGGTGGTACATATAGTCCTTGCAACTTCTTGGTGTTCCTAGGAAAATATTCTCAAGAGCTGTTTCTAAGTACAAAACACGGATGTATGAAACAGAGTATCCCATTCTTGAAAGATTTTGTATTAATCTTTGCACCGTGTTTCATGATGTAGGGTGAGAGCCAATCCAAGAGTTTGAGGGGTTTCTCTTGATTATTGTCGTCTAAAATTCAAGTAATCAGTGTTTGGTTTGCAGTTAACAAGCCTTCTCGACTTAAATCGAAATAAAAGATTTTGGTTAAAAGTGAGTACATCTCTATCAATTGCATTTGTTCAATTTTCAGTTTCTAACTCCTATACAGGTCCAGCCATAACCAACCGGATCATGGTCTACATCTATGCTGAAACATCTAAGGTTTCATCCAGGTTCTCGGGGCCATATGTCTAGAAATGGATTCTAACTCATTTCATACGCCCAGACTATACATTTTCTATTACGATATAGGAATTTCTACGCATAGAAAGAAATATTCCCCGTCTAGAGATATATTTGCCCAAATAAAGCGGCTGTAGGCGCACAGCATACGCCTAAATAACACCCTAGGAACACCATCTTTGCCACTAGTAACTTGTATTGAATCAGATCGCATGTCATTTGTGGAAATCTTCAATACTCCTTAGCTTGATGACGCTTTCTGAGACGTTGTATTTGACCATTATTGGTAGAATTGGAAAAGCAAGAACATGCCAGACAGCATGGGGTACAACCAAAGTTTCTTTGGTTTGTCTTTTCAAACACCCATTCATCTTAACATAATCATCAACCAGAAAGTGTGCTATCTCTTCGATTGTTTCTAGCAGATAAACGCAATAAGTATTAGATCTGGGGTCAAGTACCAATATTACCTTGCCATCTAAATCATTCCAGCAAAACACAAACAGTAACCAATTAGTAGACCTTTTGAGATATCACGAGTGAAATATTGATTCTCATTGGACTCATAAATTCGAATAATTTTAATGAAAGGGGAAATATAATTATCAAGGCCACTGAGAACGAAAAATAATACTGCTAAACAAAGGTTTAGTTGCATTTCTACCAACACTTGTTTTTACCTAATTTTGGGGCGCGAATCCGAGTCCGACCTTAGTTATTTTAGTTATTTTCCGCAAGCTCTAGATTTTTGCAAATCGAAATTTTTAATGTTTTTTGTACAAAATTCAAATTTTTTGAGAAAGTGACCTGATTTGACAAAATGATGTCCAGCTTACAGTTGAATAACTAGCCTCAAAACAAAAATAGGTGCCAAAAAACTTTCTTGTTGCCAATAGAAATTGTATTTGTAGACAGATAGGCAACAAATGTTTACAAAAATGTAAAAAATAACAGTTTTGCTGGTAATATACATGTAAAATTGATTTTTTTTACAAAATGACATAGAAAAGAACGATGGCAATCTACAATAGTAACTTAAAGCGATCAATGACAAGATACGAAAGATTCAAATGTTCTACAACTCTGAACAAATTTCCTCTTATAACTTCTGCGTTTGTACGCTTTGTGAGGACAGTCACGTTCAATGCCCCAACAATAGTCTGCCATCATATGTCGATCCCATCGACCTTGGTAGCGTTCTTCCACTGTCATGAGATCCTGGTGGAAACGCTCTCCCTGTTCGTCACTGACAGTCCCAAGGTTATCAGGGAATTTGTCCAGGTGGCTGTGCAGAAAATGTGCTTTTATGCTCATGTTGCATCCTAAATCACGAAACCCTGAGAGCATCTTGGATACAAGCATTTCATAGTTTGGAGCCTTTCTGTTATCAAGAAAGTTCTGTATAACATCCACAAAAGATAGCCATGCAGCCTTCTCCTTGACATTCATTTTCTGAATGAAGTTATTGTCGCGAATAAGTGTACGTATCTGTGGCCCATCAAACACTCCTGCTTTGATTTTATCATATGACAAAGCAGGGAAAGTATACACAAGATGATGAAAGGATTCATTGTCAGGATTTAGGGCTTTAACGAACTGTTTCACGAGACCTAGCTTGATGTGCAGGGCGGAAAAACAATTTTGTCTCTGCTTACGATCGGGTCGTGTGTTACGTTAGGCATGCCAGCTTGAAATGTTTCACGTAAGGGCCACTCCTTCTGTCTCCAATGTTTTTCACGTGCTCTGCTGTCCCACATGCACAGTTAACATGGAAATTTAGTGTATCCTTTTGCTGACCTAGCAGAAAACTAACCATTATGAGGTCAACACAAATGATTCAGTTGTGATCATGATATCCGAATAAATCCATAACAATTCTAATGTCATCATGCTGTTCCTTCAAGACAGTGGAGTGACCAACTAGAACAGCACCATAAACATTTCCGTTGTTTAAAAGAACACACTTGAGGCTGCGCTTGGAACTGTCCAAAAACAATCGCCATTCTCCTGGATCATATGAGGAGATACCCAGTTGTCCGAGAAGACCAGGAATATCGTTGCAATATACCAGCTTATTTTCCACTGAAAAATAGGGTAGAAGGTGTTCTTCTCTTTTTCGAAAAAAGAAAACCTTTACAAATCGATCCAGCACCTGTTTTTCTTTGAGCCTGGAGGCTAAGAGCTCAGCTGCTTGCTTGGGCAGATCTAAATCACGTACTAAGTCATTCCGTTCTGATTGATTAAACTGCTGCACAGTTACTCTGGTTTCATAAGAAGAATCTTCAGATTCTGATTCTGTGTCTGTTATTTGATATTCCATTTCTACAATCTCTTCCCTTTCCAATTCAGTTTCTTCATCATCAGGAAAAGCAAAACCACTAAAGACCGGAGGAAGAAGTCTATCAGAGTGCGGGACAGGTCGTATAGCTGATGGTATACTAGGATAAGTAAGCGTTTGTCGGCTCTTCTTGCCAACACCTTTTGTATTGACCATGCAAAAGTAGCAGTCAGTTGTGTGGTCTTGGGGTTCACGCCACACCATTGGAATGGCAAAGGCAGACCCTTTCGCTTTCCTTTGTTCAGTCTCGGAGCATTTCTTCGCAGTTATGGCACACAATATGAGGAGACCATTTCTTATCTTGATCACCAAAAGGGATGCCAAAGTATGCTATGTAGGCACGCTTCACAAACGATGTTATATTTCGTCTTTGACGCGAAAGCGTGTACACACCACAGATGTAACAAAATGAATCAGGGTTATTTTTTGCATTTATGTCTACTAGTAGAAGCCATGATCAAATCTGAAGAGTTAAGAATCGAAAGAAAATCTGTTGATGTCTATGTAACTTAACACAAACAAACAGAATAACAAAACCTTGGTTCTAATTAAGGCTACCAGCAGACGAGCGGAAAAATAAAGCTTAAATGCCTATTCTGCTGCATCTAGCCACAATGCTCAATCAAGTTTTCTAACTTTGTAATATTTCTGGCATCTCGTGGAGTGACTAACTGCGAATGTATAACGAAATGGTCAACAGGCGTTAACGCAGGTGGACAATAAAACAGGAATGCAGTATGGTGATAAAACTTGATAACGTGGGGCTTTCAACAGGAAGCTTCGGGCTGATAAGCATGACTCATTGCAAACTTCTTCAAATGCGCTTAAACAGCAATCGGCTACAACTTGAAAGCTTCTATCTGAGACACTGGTACCATGTTATAGACAAAGCACAAACAAATAGCCTTAACTTTTGAAAACCTGTTGAGTAATCAGGTCTGCAAAATACTCATTTACCACGTGCTCATCATTCAGCTCTGACTAACAAATGTTCATAATGGATCCAGAATGATGCATACAAAATGAAAATGGCTTGATAGATAAAAAAAGTATTTGGTGGAGATCAGATTTATGTACTAAATAAGTACCACAAACCAAAAAGTTTAAATTGTCGATTGCATAAAAACTAGAGCATGCAGAAATAAACTGATTGCAGATTTGAAATCAGCATCCCAAAATTATATAGAATCAGTTAAATAATCTCATGCAACCAAAGATGAAAAATATTGTTGAACAGTGTAATCGAATACGATATGCATATTAAGAATAACGAACATTCCTATGTTTGAATATCATGCATTTTTTGCTGCCTAACCATACGTAATCATGCCGAAGTTATACTCATTTAGAGAGGCTTCGCTAATGAACATTCCAGTTGTCGGGATGATTAAGGCTGAATAATTAACAAGCCGATAATGACGCAACACTTTCTTAAATCATTTCTGGAACATTTTCCTAATGTCAGGCTGATATCGAAATGAAACAGGACACACCCAATTATAGCGTCTATTCCAATCTAAGTCTAATATTAAATAAGGCTGATTCTCAATTTTTAGCGAGTCATCATCAATTAATCATGATGATGCCATTCTTATATTATAGAGGCACCATTATTGAACGTATTCTTCGTCATAAATCTATTTCTATCTCTTCCCGTTCATCGGTTATTAGAACTGCATATCCAATAGGTTATTTTGCATAATAGATTCTTGGTTTTGCGCATGCTCTAGGAAATTGGAAACATAGGTTTTAGGATTCCTAACATTATAAGCTTACAGAAAATGAAAAGATTTGCAAATTTCCACAAAAGTCCGAAGATATTACAGAGTGAACCTGACTATATGTTTGTATCTCCAGAATTGATTGTAGAAACTGGAAAGCCCCAAGGACTGATTTTTGGCCTACAGGGGTCTTTTGGGCTTGGCTCGGACAAGTTCGAGTCTTGGACGAAAGTTGATACCAATGACGAGATTATAACGTCATTCTCCCCTTCCGGATTATCATTATTTACCATTTCTCGGCCAATAAAAACGATCTACTAGTTGAAATTAGGATCACAGGTACGCCACAACCTAAGTCTATTTTTTAGCAGTGCGCAGAGCACTGAAAATAGGGGTTTCGCTTTAGTCTCACCACAGTGAAGGTGGAAAGCGGATTTAGGTAGAATAAGTCGTCCAGCTCAATGCAAGGAGTTCAGAGAGTTGAATTGTAGCATCACTTTCCAGATAAGGGCTTATTCGGCTCAAAGCTAGAGAAGGAAACCTCGCGTTAATTTTGCCTATTCTGGCTGCAGATAATTAGATATCCTTTGTTTATGGCCGCCAGAATGTTATGTAGAACTCAGGAAGTCACCAGAAAAATAAATTCCAAATCGGAGCATCCTTTCAAAGGTTATGGCATAATACGCAAAAGTTGGGACGAAAATTCCCTCCCCTCTCGGTCCGTTGAACTCCACAACTTTAAGACTATAAATGCAACTTAGCTTTACCAACCAAAAAACATGGATTTACTATACCTTGGTAATACATTCCGAACCTCTAAACATCAACGATTATACGTTTAGCCTTGGCTAATGGCAAGAAATCGCAGAATTTCACCATTCCTCCATTTTTGAAAATGTTAAAGATGCCCATCAAACTTCATAAATATTGTGCTGAAGTCCAAATTTATGTCTATCTCTATTTATTCTTCTTGTAATGTGTAAATTATAAATTTCTGAATAATTGAGTGTTTCGTCTGAAAATTCTAGATTTACGTTTTCACTTATTGTTATGAGCTTCAATATATCTCGTGACCTCTCATTTGTGTAATTAGCGACGAAATTGTATGTAAATATGCTGTGCATATAAAATTGTCTAAGTAATATATATGGAATGTTCAATCTGAATCAGGATCTGATTCTGAACCATCCAAATTTCAGTGTAGTATAGCTGTATTCCATGTAAATTTGCATTAGTTAGCCTCAGCCATGCAGAAACATGCCCCAGCACAAGATAGTCCGGTGTTCTATAGCAACAGTTGTTCCGGCGCCGAGACTTCTAGCACTGAAAGGTTGTTAATTACAACAGGCTTCTTGGTGCTGGGTCGTTAGTAATCAATACAGGCTTTAAATAGTGCCTTATTTAACCCATCAGTTGCCCTCTGGTGGCGGAAGATCTTGCTTCGCCTGGGGGAGCTTTCCATACAATCGTTGATAGTTTACTCGCCTAAAATGTTAAAGCAGACTGTCGGAGGTAGGAGGAGCATTTCACTTTGATACTCTTTTGACAAAACATCAATTCGTCAACAGTTCTTGGCGCATGTACTTTATGTTGATAGGGATACAGATCGCAATGAAAGCTTCACATTTGCGACTGTTGATTCAGCTAAATCGTGATGATCTCCTAAGAGACAAAGGTTCTCCTGATGAAGCTGATCTTGGCAGATCACATTCCATACCTTCTTCTCTCGAATCCCTCAAGTGGTATAGGAGCCAGGCACGGTGTGAAATGCTAGAAGAATTCTCCATAGCTCTCAACTAGTGTGCGGAATATATTATGAATTGGAATATAGCGGAGTCGATCTTTGATGTCAGTCCGAAACAAGAGTTCTTCACAATTAAGGCCATCAAAGTGTGCTGCACTCATGACAAGAACATCAGTGTCTTTGACTGAGTGACAATGCTAGGTCTGGGATGTGCAGCATGCTCAGCATATAGAAGTAATCTCGTGTCTGCTTCTTCATTGTTCGACCTTAGTGCTATTAATCCTTCGAAATAACCTTTCGTAATACGCACAGTTCGTGGATTATGATTTTCTTGTCTAACACGAGCCTTTGTTGACCGAGTTTGCAGAATGTACTCTTCAAAAAGTCACAAAGATTAATCTTGCTCTGTAGATTAGCAATGGATTTTACCCATCGTTTGGGTACTGGTGTAGATAGGTCGTTGATTTCAACTTCGAGGGCAGTTATTGCTTCTCTCCTCCTTTGATCGATGTATCCCAGTACTGATCAAAAACCATGTGGACTTCAGTGCAATTATTCTTTTGGGAAAGTGGCGCTGCAAATATTGTGTGTATATATATACCAATCGCCAAACATTGTCGCTCCACCGGTAGACAGTTTCTTGAGTGAAATATGCAGCTTGTGAATAAAGCTGAGATTGTTATCCAGCATTGTGGCTAAGACACTCTTGTTCGTCTTTCGGAAGCCCCGTCTTGATGTGCGAGAGCGAATGGCACTGGCGAGAGTTCATAGCTAAGAACTTCCTTCAGGTTGATCCGGCTGACATTGACAGCAATTAAGAGCCGTCCAAACAAGTCTCTATCAGCAACAATAATGACATGTTTCTCATCTGATGCCGTCACTTGGATTCCCTTTGTCATAGTGTCGGAGGTTTTATCTTCAGATTTGATACAAGATCCCAAAAAGCTGATTTCGTTGGTATTAAGTCGTTCCCCGATAAACTTATTCATATGCTCACGACGATTCTCGTACTGTTTACCAGATTGTCTGCTACATAGCTAGGCAAGACTAAACCTGTCGCAAAGTTAATGAGCGAATCTGTGACTCTATGGGTAAAAGGATCTGTCATCAAACCAGATCTAAACAATTAGCAGCTACAGCATTTCTACAAGTTTGAATCTGGTTAATCAGGACATCTTCATCGATTATCTGCTCTTCTGTGAGCTGAATACTATATCACTGTACAAAGGCATTCAACAGTAAACGAAACAAAGCTTCCACCGTCAAGGATTCCTCTGTTATACGACTTGCCTTTCATCAGGGCGGATGTTGTTGCTACCACATGCACACCACACTATTGAAAAGATCCTCGAGACCTGATTCCTGATATTTTCCCAATCAGGGATAGAGAAATAAAGGACAACGTGCTAGCTACCCAATCGTATCACAGCGTCAGAAAATCGTCTTGAAAATTCAATTTGATTTGCTTGGATTGCAAGATCAAATGCAATAACACAGTCATCTCGGCATAAGCTAGAGCTCATCTTCTGAGCGTGCTTCATGACAGTATAAGATGTGCTGAAATTTTAGGGAACCCGTGTATCACAGGACAATAGTCTATGTTACTAGGACAGGAATATCTAGGAATCAAATAGAGTTAAAACTAGTCCAGCTTGGAACAAGCTGGTTTTCTAGTACTGTAGTAGCAGTTTGCATAAGACTTGATGGATTAAGACGAAGGAGAGCCAAAAGAAATCAATATTTCTTGCTTTGGAATCTGTAACAAGTAGAATCGGAATAAAATAGAAAAATTCGGGGAAAGGGCTCACAAGGCACACTAAAAGAAATCAGGACGAATCAGAGGGTTATAAATTATAAATTTTGAATTAAAATCGGGTTAAATCGGATGATTATGTTATCACATGGACAAAGAGTGGTAAAACGGCCACCTTAAAGTTTATTTATAACACGGGATCTAAAGATGTTCTATGCAAAATCTCAGAGAATAGTCATGTTAAAGTTCGCATGTTCCAGAGTTATAGCCGTGACCAAGGATGGCACATTTTAGTCAATATTCACCGATAACTCGAGAACTTTTAATGTGATGGTCAATTCATCTTGCTGACTTATATCTATTATATACGTAACTTCCCATACTTTAATAATTCATTTTGATATTTATCCTCAAAGGATATTATACGTTCACCAATAATACGTTAAATCCAGTTTGATGTCATACCTCACGTACATGAGTGTTTTATGACATTATCCGGGTTGCTCTATAATCCTGCAAGTACATTTCCCACTAAATGTCATACTTCTCGTGCGGATGCAACACGTTTAGACAAAATGGCAATACATGTAGAGACAACTATATCAAAGAGTTATTAAATTAATGCATTTCTTTGAAATATTTGCTAAGCAATATACGGTGTCCTTTTGGGTTTAAAATTTATTGTGAATTTACTTAATATGCATCTGAAAATATCAATAATTCATTTATTCGGGCCAAAATGTACCATTTGTATATTGTCGTAACTAATAGAGTTCCATAGAACTGACTTGACATTTCCCTGGGATCAAGGTCATCAATGAGTATTATTGCCTTAGTCCAGCATTACCTAAATAGGGATCCATGGACCCTTGGTTGTCCACAAACGACAACAAAGGTATATTACAGTCTGGGTCCAAATAATGTATGAAAATTTTTATATTGGTCCACGATGAATAGGTTTTGGAACCGCTGCCTTAGTTTATAGAATGCTATGATCAACCTTTTCCCAAGCAAACATAGCATTATCCTATCTGATATTATATTGCTTTTCCAATTTATCAACCTTCAAGAATATCTCGCTTCGAACATGTATTTTTCGGACGTTGTTCCCCTTTCATTCCCTTTGTTTTACATTTAAACATTGCGAAATTGGTTTCTCTACTATCAAAACGAAATCAATCTACATATATATTTATATATTATGTATATATGTCCAGAATTGATTGAAGAAACCGGAGGACCCCAGGGTTGATTACACTGATATACAACATTTTTGATGATCTTCTTTCCTATTATTTTTGTATAGTGTAGATATATATTGGGAATTATTAAGTATTATTTTCATTCTCAAGGGTACTAAAAGTAGGAAATTTCTATTTTAGTTATTTCGGTCTTTTAATTGACTATATCGTCAAAATATTTCTAATTTCAATTCTACACATCACCCTTATCCAATTTATTTGGTTTCAATTGCTTATATGATGTAAATTGCCTCTAATAGTAGTTATAATCTGTTTGATTCCACTCGACATTTAGTTTATCTTGTTCATTCTATTGTTTATGGCTTCTCGGGTTTGTAAAAATTGTCCTGAAAAGTTTTGTTATATTTGTGGGAGGTATACTACAACTGACCAACGGCAAAATATCACAAAGGCTGTAGAACGCTGTTATTTCGCATACTTTGGATGCCATCTTGGGGATCAAGATAAGCCGTGGGCTCCACACAATGCCTGTAAGACATGCGTTGAGAACTTACGCTTGTGGTATGCTGGGAAGAGAAAGAAAATGCCATTTGCGGTTCCAATGATATGGAGAGAACCATTGTGTCATCTTTCGGATTGTTATTTCTGCATGACGAAAATTGATGGTATCACAAAAAAGAATAAATCCAGTATTGCGTACCCAGACGTACCGTCCGCCATTAGGCCAGTTCCACATTCAGAGGACCTACCTGTACCAGTTCCATCAGAAATATTGGACATTAGCAGTGACAATGATAGTAGTGGAGATTCTGACGAGAACATAGTCCCACCAGATGATAATTCTCCTCAGCTTTTTGATCAAGATGATCATGATGACCTAATAAGAGATCATAATTTACCAAAATCGTCTTCAGAAATTCTTGCTTCACGTCTAAAAGAGAAGAATTTACTACTTCCGGGGCGAATATTTCGAAATATCGAACTAGAGAACAAGATTTCCTTAAATTTTTTCACGTACAGCCATCATTTGTATATTGTGGAAATATTCCTGGTCTGATAGAAAAGCTTGAAGTGAAATATAATCGTGAAGAATGGCGATTATTTATTGATTCCTCTAAAAGAAGTTTAAAGGGAGTGTTACTCCATAATGGTAACAAGCTTGCGTGTATTCCAGTTGCACATTCTTTTCAACTTAAGGAGACTTACGACACCATGAAAGTCTTCCTAGATGCACTAAATTACACCATGCATCGATGGTTAATTTGTGGAGATCTTAAGGTCATATCATTACTTCTCGGACAACAAGGTGGTTACACCAAATATCCATGTTTCCTGTGTTTGTGGGATAGCCGTGCAGACGCTCGACATTACGTCCAGAAAGTGTGGCCGCATCGAGACCATTTAGTTCCTGGTAGTCACAATGTTATCCAAGAACCACTTGTGGATTCTAATGATGTCTTGTTACCACCTCTTCACATTAAGCTTGGTTTAATGAAAAATTTTGTGAAGGCATTGCCCAAGGAAAGTGGAGGTTTTTTGTACCTCGTGGAAAAATTCCCTGCAATTTCTGATGCGAAGATTAAAGGTGGCATCTTTGTTGGACCACAAATAAGGGAGCTATTCAAAGATGATGAATTACTTAAAAAATTGAATAGCCTAGAGAGGAAAGCTAGGCTGAGTTTTCGTGATGTAGTAGAAGGTTTCCTTGGAAATCACAAAGTTGACAACTATGCTGACATTGTCGAGAGATTAATAGAGAATTACAAAATGCTCGGTGCAAGAATGTCTATAAAAATCCATTTCCTTCACTCACACCTGGATTATTTTCCAAAAAATCTTGGGGCACTAAGCGAAGAACAAAGCGAACGTTTTCATCAGGATATTAGTGACATTGAACACAGATACCAAGGAAAATGAAATTCCAGTATGATGGCGGACTATTGTTGGTGTTTGAAACGCAACAAGCCTGACGTTCTACACAAAAGAAAGTCCAGGAAAAGACAATTTTTAGACGATTAAATTTGAATCTATATTATTAAATCTCAATTGTTGTCTATTTGTTTGTCTGTCTGTCCGTTTGTCCGTTGCTAAGGAAGCTGAAATGGAATGTGGAATTCATATTTGCAAAATGCTTGTATCTATATATCTATGGTGTTAATCAGGAAAATATACAAACGGGTGCACTGATTCCAAAAATAATATTGTTAGTAACATGTGATAAATATTTGTTGTTGTTTAGTAGCATAAAGAAACAAATTCCAAAATTATCCTAGAAACGTGGTTTCAATGGTTATTGTGGGGTAATCGGGTACGCTGATTCTGAATATCACACAAACTAATCGTCAAAGCGAGGGCCGAAGGCCGAGTACGGACACGAAGTGTTAGAATCCGCGTAGCACGCTAGTGATAGTTAATATTAGTATGATTTAGAGGTAATAAACATAAATGTATGTTTAATTTCATATATTTAATCGCATATTGGTGCAATCTTCCAACCAGAAAATTACAAATTCTAGACCCGTTGTGAATATATACTTAACTCATTCATAAACAGTCCCTTCAAATTATTCAATTTCAGCTATTCTTATTTAATCATCAAAAACTTTTACAATTTTGTATATCAGTGTTATTAGCATATAAGGGGTATTTTGGGCCTGGCTTAGACAAGTCTAGTATTGGAAGTATTATATATTCCGAATCTCTAAACATCAAGGATTATGCGTTTAGCCTTGATTAACCGCAAGAAATCATAGAAATTAGCAATCCCTCTATTTTTATCAAAATTGATATTTTTTAGAAAATGATCAATATACCCACCAAACTTCAGAAATATTGCGCCTGAAGACATTATTAATATAAACTACGTAGTTACTCGTATTCTTTATCTTCAGTAATGTTATTTTTGCATCCATCATCTATTTATTTTTGATGAATAATCAAGATATTAGGTTATTCACGGAATCTGTAATTCCCCTCCTCCCTGATGCCAAGAGAAGTTAAGTGACTTCATTTCAAAGGTTCAATATGTGGCAGTTGAATGTAATTACTGAAGATCTCAGGAATGCAAAGGAGTCATCTGTGGGTATTCTTATTAATGCTCTAACTATACGCCAGGATGAAGTGAATACAGGCTATGTGACGAAATAGATCAGTTAGGCAGCTGTGTTCAGGCTTTCATCCGGGAGCGCTACCCGCACCTACAGGCGCGTATTTACAAAAAATTTGTATAGTTAGTAACAAGAAAATTTTGAGAGTTAGGCGCGCTCTATACGCCTAATTCGGCGAATAATGTAATTATGGTTTAGTATTATTCGAGAACATTCTATACAAACTTAGCTGATATAAATAGCGATGTAAGTAGGTTAGCATTGTTGTTACTATTGTCTCAAATTCAATATTATTTAGTAATATCTATATTATTACAAATGGTAACAATCATAAAAGTCAATTGAATTGTATTATTGTTTATGAGATTAATCAGTTAAATTCACTGATATTGTAAAATAATTTATAAGTAAATTGCTCATAATAAAAGAGAGGAAGCTTGATAAATGATATGTAGATCGAGCCCTAATACTACTGGTATGACACTTCTGGAATGTAATATTAAGCATATAGTATGTAATGGATGTATGATTTGCTTAAAATTTAAGTTTAATGCTTCGAAAATCCAAATAGTCTAGGTGCGCAAGTGAAACCGAGAACTCATTTAGGCGTGCTGCATATAAAAGCTGGAAGAAATCCTGGTTGTGATGTATTGTTGCACTCGTTCTGTTGTTCAAAATATACTAGTAAATAAAATATCCAATATGTCACAGCAAGTAGTAGCCAACACGAACCATTGTTGAATGAGAAAAGTACTACTGTAGCAGGAAGAGCCCCTAGATCTGCCTTGAAGCCTACAGATTAGTCTAAGTGCTTCATTTTCCACAAAAGATGAATAAAAATAACTAAGACATGGACAATATGTACACTTTTGAAGCGTGTGATACAATCAGACATGCGCTGAGTGTAAGGTGATGAGGAAATGTACACATTCTCTGCAGGTAAATGATGATATAATGGTAGCAGAGGCCACACACCATAAGAATCATTTCGCCTCGTACATTACCAAATCGAATTTAAAGTACCAAACCTTTAGAGAAAACGAGGAAGAGTCTGGTATGATATCGCATATGTAAATAGGAAGTAGAGATTGGCAAAGGTATTAAACAGGGAAAAGCTTATGGCATGGTGTCTCTTCTTCTAAGTATTATGCCTATTTTAATGGAGAAACAGGTATGAACTTAGAGGACAACGCTAAACATCTACTTGAACTATATGCAGGCTTATTTGGAAAACGGCATCCATGTTGTCCCTAACATCAATCATGTTAGGAAAAAAAAGCTCATGAAAATCGGTTTGTCAAAACATGTATTTTTGTTAAAGGAATCAAATGTGAAGATTCTCAATAAGAATCTAACGGAAAAATCGAAAGAATTTCGTTTACATGCTAATAATGTATTCATACATCATGGATAATAATAGAAATGATTACAATTATAGTTTTTCTCCATTATCTTATCATTCTTTATTAAATTCATAAGTCAACAACCCTATTAGCTATAAATATTCTTTAATCACTAATAGAACCAAATGTTATTGACTTTTCATCAGCCGATAATACTTTCTAAACATAAAACTGCCTCGATTCAGAGATGAAATGCATTTTCGGTAGAATAAATGTGTGAAATTTTGATATGCAATTGATTTTGAAATCCGCTTGGGATCGAATTCAAAATATTCCCATTTAATTCTGAGGTAAAATAACATAGTTCGGTACTTCGTTTTTTGGGCCATTTTCCAAAGATAATTGAGGATTAGGGATACTGTACGCATCGTGTTTTATCAACTACCGAACATGACTCCAAAATCAAATATTTTGAGGCCCGAATTCTAGCTTGGTCAAGTTGAATCCTAAAAATAGCTCGAATAACTTGGAATATTAATGTATCAGCTACAGGTTATTGTTTGAAAAAGCTTGAAATCTCAAGATATGCTGCTCCACTCCACTACAATCCCCATTTGGACACCATGGACGTACCAAAATGCAATCTAATGAGATTTAGCCTAATGGAATCTGTATACTTTGACAATTACACTGGTGAACCTATATAGAGTAGAGTCCGTCGAGCATTTTAAGTTTGTGAATACAGTAGGCATCCCCATGGGTATATTATGGATAGTCCAAGCGGGCCATGGGCTAGGACCCTACAGATAGGTTCAAATAGGGTATATCTTTCCAAAAGTAACTTTCTGAAAATTTTTTTGGTGGCTTTTGCTAGTCAGTATATGCATATAGCTTTTCAAGTCCTAACAAGAACATTTAGTAAATCGTATTATGATATCTTGTGGTTGATGTTTTGTGGTGTTGTCCTTGCTACCAATTCGACGAATGGGTCTGTTAATAGCTCCGAGACAATTCGAGTTTTCAAAGATAAAACGCAAAATTAATCTATAGTGTAAACTGTATTAAAGACTGCTCACTGTAGAAATTGGGTACTCCTAAATACTGAATATTTTGACACCCAATAAAATACTGATGCTAAAAAATCCTTTTTTGAGATGAAATATTCAAATCATCACCTATTAACAATCTAAATAATATTATGTATATACCCTGTAAATTTGTTGTGTTCCGTAATTTGACCGATATCATGATTTGATAGATTTCAGATCCTAATGACGCGGTGGCGTATATAATTAGTCTTAATCGAATAGGGCACCGCACAGTCTGAATCCTGCCCTGGTTATCGCATATATTCACAGGTAATAAGAACATTTCGGTTATAGGAGATCTATCCTCTAGAAAAGGTCCGGATAACTCTTTTAGAATTTACGACAGTTAAATAACATATTCTGCTACTCCCAAGGATTTTCATACGTATATACGATAACACATGTATTGAGATATTTCTTTTCAGCACACTATACCTTAAAAAAAAGACGGATCTAGGTTTAAGGGTCAAGTGTGGCTAGCCCCCCTGAGAAGGTGGGTAGATAAAATACTGTCTTTAAATCGATTCTTCAGTACACCGGGCTGCAGCCTATATGATTACAATGGTCGTAAAAAATAAAGTTTCAAAATTGTCAAGTTGTGGTTGGGTCTAAAACGGTCACGATCTTTCACTCCAAAGGGAAGAATTTTAGGTTCTATATAATTAATTCAATTCCTGAAAGGAAAATAACAGTGGTTATGACTTATAAGAACACCCTGGAGAGTAGCAAAAAATATGTTCTTCCAACCGGTATGTATATTATATAAGATTATATGAGGACCGTTCTGGGTAGAATGGTTTATATATTCGATATGTTCTAATAACTTGTGTTCTTATAAGCTATATCCACTGCATTTGAAGTCTGTTTAAGTTTAAGTTCCAAATCCGAAATTAGTAGACATAAATTGTTACATGAATAAGTCAGTAAAGGTAAAGTGAAGTGGGATAAGTGGCCCTACTGACACATTGGGCTTAGTTCCCACGCGTCTCTTTACCCAACCCTGGATAACCTCTTAACATGGCACAATTGATGATGATAAACATGCACAGCTCTGAGGTCTACCTATTAGATTATATAAGTACAAAAACAATAATGATAGATGAAAACGGTTACTTCAAACTAACCATTGCAGTAATCAAAGGAATCTTCCCTACAATACAACAAACCAGCTACACAAGGGGCAAAACTTGAAGAAGCCTAAAAAGATTAAGAAAATTCAATAGGAATGTGAGGCAGACTAACTGGTTCTTCATTGAGATACAAGTAAACATCCGACATACGGTATGATAATGAAGTAACAGTAGCGGCAGAAGCATTTCGAAGCAGGAAGTACTTGCCATTTAGACACAAATATTCTTTTCAATATTATAAAATACAATTTATTGAGCTTACCTAATTCACGGAAAGGAACGGAAATTTTCTTAAAGAAATTTCAAATTTTTCTTTATTGTGCAGATTTGGCCTTGCATATTACATAATATTGTTTCATAACGGTTTTCAGGCATTTATTTTTGACTTCTCAGGTCATCATAAACAATTTTCTAAATATTGAAGAGAGAACTAGAAATATCTAGTATTGCCTCGTGGAAATCTTTTCATCACTATATTTGTGAATATTATACTGACAACCTTTCGGCTGGAGAATTACCTCCCTCTAGACAAGAAAAGTCGATAGAAAATTAGAGAGGGAATATTTCTAGACCGGATTACTCTAATATTGTACAAATGGATAAAAATTTGGCAAATAATTACCATCGACAGAAATGTCATAACAAATTATTGAGAACCGTCAAGGCACAATAAACTGTGAAGATCAAATGCAAAGAAAAAACAAATTTAAAATTTCTTGTAGGAAAATTTCCGTCCCATTGCAGGAATAGGGGAACTATACAGAGATAATCCCTAAATATGAACAATCTACAGTAGATAATGGATATAGTGATAATGTCGAGCCCCAAAACTTTCGGCCAAATTATCACTATATCCATATCATAGGAGTGAATTTAGCTAATGTGGTGCACCCCACATTGGCTATGCGCCACATTAGCTAACTTCACTCCCATAATAAGGATGTAATTCAAATTTCGCCAATGTTCATATATCACAATCTGCAGTAGCATGATATGCGAGACATAAAAATAGAATATATCAAATCGACCAAATAGATCCCTGCAAAGTATCTATAGATGCTATGTTCGTTACTTGAGTGAATTACTCATAAATTAGCTCATTGTATTGAAAATTTTCGTTTGAATCAAATATACTGGACAAATATCCTTTGACAAGGCTAGTATTCTCACTATATCCAATCAAAATTGTATGTAAATTGACTGTGCTACTCCGAAGCAATAATAATATCACTATATTCATCATCACTAAATGCATTATCTACTGTATTTTAGCTCAAATAGAATATCTCAATAGTATGATCCAAAATTCAAAATAAATTTGATGCCCTTGAGAATAACCATTATACAATTCACATTAAAATAACATATTTTTCAAAAAGAGAATTATGAATTTTCAAAAAATGATATAAAGATTTGAAAAGAATTCGATTCTAATAAACACTTCCTGAATATTTATACAATATGACTGAGTAGAGGAAAATATTTCAACGAAATACATGTGATTTTGATGTCATGATTTGAATGCGCCAACAAAATATCGGACGGAGACGATAGATACTGAGAATACGGTAAAAATCCTCCAAATAGTCACCCCTCTGATATGACCTCCTCACCAACAGTTGAGCTAGAGGTATTGTGAACAAAAATAATCAATTCAGTGGATGTGATGAAGGGTGGAGATTGGCCTTATTAGACTACAGTCACTGGCCGTATTCCTGGATATAGGGACATTACTGAATTAAGAACTAGACTTGCCATAATTTTCTTTTGCAAGAGACTGTGAAATATTGTGCCGATTTGGCACCAGAAGTTCAATTACCTTGGAATATATATCTACGTGAAGGCTTCCTTATGTAGTGTATTACAACTTACAAGTTTGCAAAAGAATAATTATCAATAATATTAAAGGAAATTAATCTGTATAAATATACACTAACCGAGCATAAGTATTTCAAACCAACAAACTCCACAATGACATATCCTGGCTATACGGCGAATTTTTAATATCCATACGATAATATACCTGAAAATACCATATGACTGTTTTAGTTAAGATTATCCTGACAAAATCCCTGAAATTCAAAACTAGATATTTTATAGCCACACTATGCTCAATAAATAGGTAATGAACAAATAAAATATTCAATTAATAATTGCACAACCTCAAATGAGGGCATATTTGAATTCCACGGGTCTGTGTAACCCCATTTTGTATTTTTCGAAATGCGTACAGTATACTTCTCTGACGAATTAGCATCTAAATATTCTTACAACATGTGGCAGAAGTGGCAGATCACTAGAATATTGACGTCATAATGGAATACAGTATGAAAATTATCTGAGATTATCTAAACTGACTTTGTATAGTTAGAAATACATCGATTATTGCAACATTATAATTCACAAACGTTATTTAATATGTGCCACATGTGCTCCTTGTAGCAGAATATGAAAATGCAAATCAACTTTGATGTAAACCTTTGAAATATTCATACAGGGGTAACACAGACCTGTAGTATTTCAATATGCTATCAGAATTGTTCCATCATATTTGAGCTTTGTGCAATAATGAATTGAATATGTAATCAGCTAATTATCTATTTAATGAGCAAAGTGTGGTTTTAAAATATCTAATTTTAATGGATAGACTCAGGATAATGTTAACTAACACAATTATATAGGTCTTTCAGTTGTATTATTGTATGGATCTCCAGATATTCGCCGTTAGGCAGGATATGTAATTTAGATGGGTGGATAAAGTTATGTTCGGTTAGTGTATATTCATGTTTGCATGTCCAGAATTAATTGAAATGAAAGACCCCAAGGCTGACTTTTGGCATGCAGGGGGGTATTTTGGGCCTGGCTCGGAGGAGTTCGAGTCTTGGACGAAAATTCAAACCTATGACGAAATCATGACGTCATTGTCACCGTTTTTAGAATTTGAAATCATATTATTAACCACTGCTCAACGAGTATACATTATAGAAGTTTGAAATTACATCACAAATTCCCGTCAATATGCCAAATGTCCTGACGTCATGATTCTCACCAAAGTTAACTCTTCATGGGATTATTACGTCATCATGACTGTTTCAAAGAAAATTTCAGAATTTCTTAATACACGAAGTACAAAGTTGCGTGATTACTAACCAAAAGCGACAGAGCGTCTCCTGCGTCACCACAGAAGGCCATTCAATGTAATTTGGATCGACCATGGATCATCAAATCTCAATATTTTAACTATTCTGTGAATTCGAGGCAGGTAGTGCCGAAAATATTCTGTCGCGTAGCGACCAATAACACTCCAAAATTTTGCTGTTTAATTAATAAATAAGCTAACCTGGAGCATTAAGCTGTCACGCAGCGACCTAGCAGGCGAAGCGCGCTAGTATTTATAAGTTCAACTACATGATTGATTCTCTAATCCAGCAGAGAATCACGAATTTAATACTTGGGAATGCAAAAACTGACAAATATTACTTTTTGAGTCAAAACATTTTACTTACCATATATCAAAACAGAATATTGATTGAGCTAAGATGTTTGGAGGATATGTCATACATTTTTGGGGAAGATACAAGCTCAATATACTTGATGTAGTTATCAAATATACTGAGTATTTAATAAGATATGTGAAAACTTCTCTTTACTGCCGATGTGTCATATGTGTGACGAAATCGTGAATAGTCGAGGAGAGTGTCGCGAGTAACGAAAAAAGATACAAAATATTATCCGCGAATAGGCTTAGTATAATAAATTATTTCTGAGCTTTAATAGTTTCTCAGCCAAGAAAGGTTCACGCATGCGATAATATTCCCTTATTGGTATAGTAGAAAACGTTGATTTATAGATCAGGGAATTATAACTATCTGTTTATTCTGACAATGCTCACATATGAAAAGAAACGGTTAGAAAAACGAATGTAACTTTTATATACAATGGCGTAGTAGAGCTTTGGCGATGCCCGTGCCTGCATAGATGTATATGAAACTAAGTCTCAGAAGGGCTAAAGCTTTTCAGCTTGTATATTTGTGTGTCTGAATGTCTGATGTCCGTAGTCAAAGAAGGATATAATTTTATGCAATAAAGTAAACTTGGATCTAACGACAATCATTTGGGCATGCAACAAAGGTCGGTATCAGGAAAGATTTTATGCAATTTCTTTGCTTCTGTTTTAATCATTTAAATTCTGGAAAAAATTTCCAAGATTAAAATCTATATGACAAAAATATTTGCTGTATTCACTAAGAAGTTATGTTCGAACTTAACAACATGTTGCATACTAATTTAGCTAAAATGTTTTATATCTCCATTTATTTTCCGGCCAAGTGGATCTGCCCACCTAAAAGTGATGATATGAAATTACCTTTATGTTCAAAGTGTAGCATCTATTATTGAACTAAAGTGTTATAATAGTCATTATAAATATTCACAATGTGTACAAGTTTAAATGCTTAATTACTTTCTAGACCCGCAGCGAGGTGCCAAAATACAATTTCTTAACATTATGCGGAATAGGGCGAACTGAAAAATGTAAAGATCTCATTTCTATACTGGAACAATAATATTATTGTTGGGATTATGTTAGTTAATAATTCTGCAAATTTTGAGCTGATTTGAAATACCCCTTCCTTAGCAATTTATTCATTTTGTACCTGTCTTAATAGTGCTTACTCATACTTATAAGGAAATTGACTCAAATATGATACAGGAATCCATTATGCTAATTTTATTAATTGAATTCACCACGAATTCAAAATAAACTAAATTACAATATATGTATAGTTTGGGAGGGATTGCATTAATCACATAAACTGTTTAAAGCAAATAACTGGTAAGCAAGAACTATTACAAATGAGCTGAAATTTTCAAAAATGTTTGGATCCTTCAGATTCGGGACGTAAAATAGGTTCCAACTACACTAATTTTCATGCAATCAAGTCGTCATCTCAAAGCGGAGATTGGGAAGATGAAATCTTGGTAACCAATTTCCTCGCTTCGAAAGGTTCTACTGTAGTTAGAAACTTTTCAAATAATTCGTTGTATAATTCATTAAAAAATAAAACTTCAAATACAAATCAAACTATATTTAAGGATTGGCTTTCGGGACTTAAGAAAAATGAAAACAAAATCTTGCTTCGAATCAGTATAGGCCATAAGTCTTCTTGATTTTAGTCTCTGACGGATAACTCCATAACGGTTTTCTTCACCACAAACACTCTTAGATGCCTCGAACACAACTTTCACTGCTCGTTCCACCGGTTGGTTGCGACACATAAAATTAGGTATGGAAAGAGGGGGGTATCGTAAATATCTTCTAATTCGTTTTCAGTCATACTCCGCATTAAGGGTGGCTCACTGATGACATTGATATCCCAGGTAAACAATTCGGTATATAGTTGTGCTTTGAAGTTTGATTTGGGGACCCTGAAAGGTATAATATATTTTGGCATTACTGTTTCATTGATGCTACTAAGTTTTCCACAAATATCAACCCTTGACAAATCATCCTTACCACCCACTTCCAAACTAAGATGGTTATCTGGCAAATCCAATAAACGTTTCGCAGCTTGAATTTGTATCCTAGGTTCAAAATCGCAGAACAAAGATAGCAAAACATGTTCTGGATGTGAAAAGAAAGCATTTATTGAAATAATTTCTTCACTACCTCCAGTACAGTGGGACTGAAATATGTAAGGTGTTTAAGCATACCAAAGTTATTTGGTCCGTCAGTAAATGTATAATGAATAAATAGAAATCCAGGATGGAGCATATAAAACTGCAAACAATATTTTTCATCTTTGGTTGCATGAGATTATTTAACTGATTCTATATAATTTTGGGATGCTGATTTCAAATCTGCAATCAGTTTATTTCTGCATGCTCTAGTTTTTATGCAATCGACAATTTAAACTTTTTGGTTTGTGGTACTTATTTAGTACATAAATCTGATCTCCACCAAATACTTTTTTTATCTATCAAGCCATTTTCATTTTGTATGCATCATTCTGGATCCATTATGAACATTTGTTAGTCAGAGCTGAATGATGAGCACGTGGTAAATGAGTATTTTGCAGACCTGATTACTCAACAGGTTTTCAAAAGTTAAGGCTATTTGTTTGTGCTTTGTCTATAACATGGTACCAGTGTCTCAGATAGAAGCTTTCAAGTTGTAGCCGATTGCTGTTTAAGCGCATTTGAAGAAGTTTGCAATGAGTCATGCTTATCAGCCCGAAGCTTCCTGTTGAAAGCCCCACGTTATCAAGTTTTATCACCATACTGCATTCCTGTTTTATTGTCCACCTGCGTTAACGCCTGTTGACCATTTCGTTATACATTCGCAGTTAGTCACTCCACGAGATGCCAGAAATATTACAAAGTTAGAAAACTTGATTGAGCATTGTGGCTAGATGCAGCAGAATAGGCATTTAAGCTTTATTTTTCCGCTCGTCTGCTGGTAGCCTTAATTAGAACCAAGGTTTTGTTATTCTGTTTGTTTGTGTTAAGTTACATAGACATCAACAGATTTTCTTTCGATTCTTAACTCTTCAGATTTGATCATGGCTTCTACTAGTAGACATAAATGCAAAAAATAACCCTGATTCATTTTGTTACATCTGTGGTGTGTACACGCTTTCGCGTCAAAGACGAAATATAACATCGTTTGTGAAGCGTGCCTACATAGCATACTTTGGCATCCCTTTTGGTGATCAAGATAAGAAATGGTCTCCTCATATTGTGTGCCATAACTGCGAAGAAATGCTCCGAGACTGAACAAAGGAAAGCGAAAGGGTCTGCCTTTGCCATTCCAATGGTGTGGCGTGAACCCCAAGACCACACAACTGACTGCTACTTTTGCATGGTCAATACAAAAGGTGTTGGCAAGAAGAGCCGACAAACGCTTACTTATCCTAGTATACCATCAGCTATACGACCTGTCCCGCACTCTGATAGACTTCTTCCTCCGGTCTTTAGTGGTTTTGCTTTTCCTGATGATGAAGAAACTGAATTGGAAAGGGAAGAGATTGTAGAAATGGAATATCAAATAACAGACACAGAATCAGAATCTGAAGATTCTTCTTATGAAACCAGAGTAACTGTGCAGCAGTTTAATCAATCAGAACGGAATGACTTAGTACGTGATTTAGATCTGCCCAAGCAAGCAGCTGAGCTCTTAGCCTCCAGGCTCAAAGAAAAACAGGTGCTGGATCGATTTGTAAAGGTTTTCTTTTTTCGAAAAAGAGAAGAACACCTTCTACCCTATTTTTCAGTGGAAAATAAGCTGGTATATTGCAACGATATTCCTGGTCTTCTCGGACAACTGGGTATCTCCTCATATGATCCAGGAGAATGGCGATTGTTTTTGGACAGTTCCAAGCGCAGCCTCAAGTGTGTTCTTTTAAACAACGGAAATGTTTATGGTGCTGTTCTAGTTGGTCACTCCACTGTCTTGAAGGAACAGCATGATGACATTAGAATTGTTATGGATTTATTCGGATATCATGATCACAACTGAATCATTTGTGTTGACCTCATAATGGTTAGTTTTCTGCTAGGTCAGCAAAAGGATACACTAAATTTCCATGTTAACTGTGCATGTGGGACAGCAGAGCACGTGAAAAACATTGGAGACAGAAGGAGTGGCCCTTACGTGAAACATTTCAAGCTGGCATGCCTAACGTAACACACGACCCGATCGTAAGCAGAGACAAAATTGTTTTTCCGCCCTGCACATCAAGCTAGGTCTCGTGAAACAGTTCGTTAAAGCCCTAAATCCTGACAATGAATCCTTTCATCATCTTGTGTATACTTTCCCTGCTTTGTCATATGATAAAATCAAAGCAGGAGTGTTTGATGGGCCACAGATACGTACACTTATTCGCGACAATAACTTCATTCAGAAAATGAATGTCAAGGAGAAGGCTGCATGGCTATCTTTTGTGGATGTTATACAGAACTTTCTTGATAACAGAAAGGCTCCAAACTATGAAATGCTTGTATCCAAGATGCTCTCAGGGTTTCGTGATTTAGGATGCAACATGAGCATAAAAGCACATTTTCTGCACAGCCACCTGGACAAATTCCCTGATAACCTTGGGACTGTCAGTGACGAACAGGGAGAGCGTTTCCACCAGGATCTCATGACAGTGGAAGAACGCTACCAAGGTCGATGGGATCGACATATGATGGCAGACTATTGTTGGGGCATTGAACGTGACTGTCCTCACAAAGCGTACAAACGCAGAAGTTATAAGAGGAAATTTGTTCAGAGTTGTAGAACATTTGAATCTTTCGTATCTTGTCATTGATCGCTTTAAGTTACTATTGTAGATTGCCATCGTTCTTTTCTATGTCATTTTGTAAAAAAAATCAATTTTACATGTATATTACCAGCAAAACTGTTATTTTTTACATTTTTGTAAACATTTGTTGCCTATCTGTCTACAAATACAATTTCTATTGGCAACAAGAAAGTTTTTTGGCACCTATTTTTGTTTTGAGGCTAGTTATTCAACTGTAAGCTGGACATCATTTTGTCAAATCAGGTCACTTTCTCAAAAAATTTGAATTTTGTACAAAAAACATTAAAAATTTCGATTTGCAAAAATCTAGAGCTTGCGGAAAATAACTAAAATAACTAAGGTCGGACTCGGATTCGCGCCCCAAAATTAGGTAAAAACAAGTGTTGGTAGAAATGCAACTAAACTTTTGTTGAGCAGTGTATTTAATCACAATAATTGTAAGTCGTCTCAACTCGTAAAATTCCTTTTATTGTTGACATATACACGGGACAACTCTACATGCCAGGGTATGCCATCTCGAATGACAAATTCGACCTGGTTCGCTAACTCTAGATCCTTTGGACAATTACCTCGCAAACATGCTTGGCAAATCCTATAGAGATAACTCTAATCAGTGCTAAGATCGTCTATCAGTTCTTTTGTCATCTCATGGAACTCACTATAAATTATTGGCTCAAACCTTACTCCAGGAATCTTAGAGAGTTTGTTTTTCATTGATTTGCCGATTGGGTCACTAAATGAATTCGGACCGCCAGTTTTCCCGTAAAATATTCAAACAAGTGCCTCAGGGGCAGTTCATTAGTATGGAGCAGACAAACCTCCCATTGTAATTCTCTACCAAGCATTCTTTCCAAGTTAGCAATAGACCCATTCTTATAACCTACGTTTACATTCGTACCATCACAACCTACTAATAGAATTTCTCTTTCTAATCCATTTTTTGGAGAGGGGCAAATATTGATGAAGCGATATTGATTCAGTGACCAGATTCAGGAATTGTATGGAAAAGATACCTACTAATTTGATCAATCACAACAATATGTTCCCAACTGAAGTTTGAGTGCGACATTCACCATTGATGGTTATTTGAAAGTGTTTTATCGTGCCTTCCATCAAAATAGATACCTGTAACATCAATTACTTCTACCATTTCTTTGTGTTGTATTTGATTTCTATACTTTTGACGTGCTCTTGCCACCTATTCTTGTCTGTCACAAGATTTTGATCTTCTGGTGTTATAAGTCCGAAATCTATTAGAGTGGTTGTAGCAATCGCAGCTGTAGCTCGATTAGAAACTCCATATCGATCGGCAGATATAGCTATATTTGGGATTGTCTGTGTATTTCGAAGTGGTAATGATTTTGACAAAGGTTTAGAATTCGTATCAACATGTTTAACATCGTTCTGAGTATCGGTTTCTTCTATATCCTCAATTTGGAAATAGTTATACAACTCGGCTTCAACTTTCTCTTTCTATATTTTCAATTCAATTCTTCCTTTGAGGGAAATTTTTCTTGGCTCTATTTTTGAAAATATCGTTGAGGTGTGGATATCAATACCGCCTATGTATATCATTCTGTCGGTTCTCTGGTCAAAGAGAAATGATAACTCTCGTTTAGGCACTTTGTGAGCACAACCACAAAGGAGATGAATCTCTACACAAAGTAAGTTATAACACTTAACATCATCGCAATTGATACGTTTACATTTGCATGAGCAAATATCAAAAAGGAAATCTAAACGGTCAGATACAAATTTTTCATAATTCTTATGAGTTTTTCTTGGTTCCTCAGGAATACAACAAATAATGTTAGTTGCTTTAGACTAGAGAGTCTTCACAGTTTTAACGACACCCTTTTTAGATTTAGTGGGTAGAGATGCACGTTTCCAAATGCCATATCGGGTAATATTTCCGCGTCTTTCCAATCCCATCCACCTAACTGATCTGCGAACTCACTAACTGTCTCTATGATAAATGGAATAGAAGCAAATCTCCCGTTGGGGATTAATCCATCATCTTCTTGAACTTGTTTACACTTAAGAATAAATTTACATATATCTCACCCCGTTGGATACTGATTAGCAGGCAATTCTGCTGGAGATCCAAAAATTGGATGTGTCTGTTAGGCCGGATCAAGAAAAGTATAAATCGTCGGTTCAACTTCTACCAAAGGGAAAAGTTGCCTTTACCATTTTCTAGGAAAATGCGAGACTTAAATTTGAAAAATATTTCGATTTGACCCTTGCGGTTTTATATTTTTGTTGTGTCACTTTCTCAAAATTGATTTTATATTGCCCGAATTTTTAAATTCCTTTGGCTTAGCCCCTTTATATATATTATTTGGTAATAGTAAGTCGCATATTTGCTATTGAATGGTGTATTAATCGAATTTCTATGTCCAAGGATACTCAAGCTATCAAGATTATTTTGCATACTCTATCATACCCTAATATTATTACCCACCCCCCATTTTTTCCGATTATTTGAAAATTATTAGCTTTTTTATCTATTGTGGTATATGATTCAATTATGTTATATCAAGTATATTTAACAAGCATAATCTTTCTTTGATTCAAATGCGGGCATTTTTTCTCTTGATGTTAGGGTTGAAAGAATTAATCCATGTCTCGCATCTTCTCCTGTTACTGAACACGAACTTTCAGTGATTAATTGAATAGTTCTTTCAACAGCTTGTGTATGGCATGGATATGCTGGAATTTCTAGTGGAGCACGTACACAATTAATTAGTACTTCTTTTGAGAGATATCTTGTAAAAGGCGGTTCTGTGATAAAAGAGGTTTCCCAATCAATCATATCCACATATGTTTCGACAGTGAACCTTATTGAAGGAAGATTAAATGGGCGAATTTCAATCGCTCTAAATAATGAACTGTTAATTCGGATATCTAAAATAGTGTTCACTGCCTTTTGTCTAATTTGTTCATCATTATCTGCAAGCATCGATAACAGGAGATTTTCTGGATGACAAAAATATGAGTTTCTCTGTATAACATCGCAAATTACTTCTTGGTCAGACTCCGATAGATCTCGCAGTAAAGATATTGCAAAAAACATATTTTTAGGTCCTTCTGTGCAAATCGGGTTACTCTTGATTCTAAACCAAACTGGTACATAACAATTGACAATAAAATTGACAAGCCAGGATAATTCAGGTGTGGGATGTATCGTAGAAATGTACGACCTAAGTATTCTGTTGGCCAGTGTTGTCCATCTAGTATGATGTATAGGACCAGGTTGCATTGATGCCAGTTCAGATGAGCAAATACCAGTCTGAACTGCATGACAGATATTATATAGATATTTCTCATCTTTATTTAAATTCTTGAGAATATCGCAATCAATAAGTTGAGTTTACAGCATAAAGGATGATACGCTGCAATTGGTTTGCAAGTAAAATCACAATTAAGTTCTTTACCAATTACTCGTTTAAAAGAATTGGGTCCACTGTTTTTCCATCTATTATTTGAAAGAGATGCCTCAATGGAAGTTCATTACCATGTAATTGGCAAATAAACCAGTGGAGTGGTTTTGTGAACTCTAGTTCAAGTAATCTAATACACCCATTGTAGATTCCAGTGTTAACTCGAGCTCCATCAGCACCAACCGCCCTTAAATTTGAATTACGTTCCCTGCAAAGATCAGTCAATTCCCTTGCTATATCTTTGGCTTTACCAGAACTTGGTGTTACATGGGCAACATACTGATTCCTCGGTCCAGATAAGACAGTATAATGTTCTTCATTTGTAGTATCCTAATGCAAATGTCCATCTTCTCTTTCTACCAGTACTCGAGTTTGATCTTTACGATCATTTAAAATATATTGCAGACATATCATTGATAGTTTCGTGAGCCTCATTAGCCAATTCCTTTCTCACAGAGAATCTAGATCTATGGAGTTTGTTTCTATCAATAATTTGACTATCTTCTTCTTGTGTGATAATACCGTAATCCTGCAGTACTGCGTTAGCTATAGCTGCGCCTGCCCGATCGCTATTTTGATATCTATCACACATTATGGCTAAATTTCATAATTGATTATGATTACGTGTATACTTGTGAGTATTAGATGTACTCGAGTCAAAAGATTCAAACTCTTCAAAGTCACATTCTATAAATTCTTGCGAAGATTGAACTGCATGTAATCTCTTCATTTCCCTTTCTTCTCTTTCATATTGTGCCTCTTTTCTTTTTTGTTTAACAATATTTTCAGAGGTTGTCATGCAATCCAAGCTGGATATAAATAATTTTCGAGCGTTTCGCTGATCAAAGAGAAATGACCACTCACGACGTGGTATCTTTTTATCGAGAGAGCAAAAACATTTAAATTCCTGAATTAGGCATTTGCAACTTGAGACATCGAACAAGACATTGAATTCAGAAATAATAGACTGTATACGGTCAGGTTGTTGCTTGTTTTGGATACTTTTCCGTAGTATTTAGCTCTCTCAATAATATCAGAATTGATGTACTGTTATATTTTGAGCTCTGATATAGTGGGTATGGAAGCCAAATTATAGATACGCACTAATACTTCAGTTAGTTCTTTCGCTATATCATCTCTAGTTGATTTAGAATCTTCATTTCTAAGCACTCTATAATGATTATATAGATCTAGTTTTGTTGGAAGTTGATTTTCTGGAATAGGTCCTGGATAGCCAAAAATAGGATGAAATACTTTACTACGCGTGTTTTCTACCATTTCAAAAATAAATAAATTTTAGGAATATAATCACTCAATAATATGAATGATTTGATCGAGCATTGATATAGACACTATAATTGACCATAAATTCCATGCTAGATAAATGGTAACTAAGTTAAGAACAAGAGATAAGGAATGTTGGGAAAATTTCTTTGTGGTAACCTATTGATGAATTTGGATCTAGATAAAGAAATATACTAACTTTAGTGATTATATAATAAATTTTACTAAGAATATAGAATTTTCAAACAATCGGAAAAAAAGAGGGGGTAATAATATTAGGGTATGATAGAATATGCAAAAAAATCCTGATAACTTGAGTATCCTTGGACATAGAAATTCGATTAATACACCATTCAATAGCAAATATGCGACTTACTATTACCAAATAATATATATAAAGGGGCTAAGCCAAAGGAATTTAAAAATTCGGGCAATATAAAATCAATTTTGAGAAAGTGATACAACAAAAATATAAAACCGCAAGGGTCAAATCGAAATATTTTTCAAATTTAAGTCTCGCATTTTCCTAGAAAATGGTAAAGGCAACCTCTCCCTTAGGTAAAAGTTGAACCGACGATTTATACTTTTCTCGATCCGCCCTAGTGTCTGTGTTACTCATGTCCTTTTTGGTGCATATGCCATATAAATTATGAGATATAGAACTAAATTAGAGCAATAATAAAGCTATAATAAGTAAAGGCAATATCAATCTGATAAGTAGTAAAATTTGTAATGTAATCACAACAATTATAGTTCATTACAAAGTGTCTATCAAGTCTCATAAATATAATTGGGATTCCTGCATCATATTTGAGTCAATTTCCTTATAAGTATGAGTAAGCACTATTAAGACAGGTACAAAATGAATAAACTGCTAAGGAAGTGGCGTTTTTCAGTTCACCCTAATGGTAAGTTCTATCTGGCCAACTCAAGATGCATTCTCAAATTGATATTTGCGGTGGTTTCTTGTGTAGGACAAAGGATTATTGTACCTGAATCATGTCATGAGAAGGTCTTATGCTTCGTTCATAACTCTACTCACGCTGGGATCCAGGGAAGTTATGAAGACTTACGGATCAGGTGTTTTTGGAAGGGGATGTTTATGGATTCTGAGAATTTTAGAGTTCTCTTTGGTATTCCTGAAAAACAAACGATCGTATGTAAGGAAGCAACCCCTCGAGCAATTTAAGTTACCTAATACCTTCTCACGTCCCCAAATAGCCATGGATCGCATAATTGCCTAGGATAGCGGGAGTTTACCGCTACGTGCTGATGATGGTGGACCTCTTTTCAAAGCATATTGAGGCTATACCAATGAGGGATTCAAGAGGCCGGAACCGTTGCAGAGTCTTTGAAGTATGGATAGCCCCATAGATATCGATACCCTTTAGCGCTTCTTTCCGACCAGGGCCGGATCATAGATGGTACCATAATTAGGGATGCCTGCGATAAGAATGGAATTACGAAACTGTACTCGAGTGATTATCACCCCATGGAGAAGTGTAAATTATGATAAATACTTTTAAGCAGTGCATGCTAAAGCTAGCCAGGGAAATAGCATTTATTTGCAATTCACAAGTGTCTGCTAGTACTTGATTTACACCACATGAGATAATGTTCAATCAGAGATCGAGAGGAAGAATCGATATATTACTCCCCTGGAGAACATGATTCTTACCCGATACCACTTCATATGTAAATGACGTAAGCATATGAATGCTGAACAAAGAGTAGTACAGAATATTGAAAAGCTCAGGAAAGGATAAGAGTGTCGATAGGAAAACTAATGGGATATGTTCTGGATAGGGTCTTGTTAAAAGATGGATTTTGGGAAAAATGACCTTTCTCTTTTGTTTTACAGGACCTTGGTTGGTAGCCGAGAGATACTGAGTAAATCCCCATCTAACTGATCCCCATTCGGGAAACAAACAAATTATCCACCTAAATCGCTGTAAGCCATCGCCCTCGCGATCAGAGTTAGGGTTGAGGACTCCCGTGATACTACAGAGGGTCCTACTATTGATATAATGGAGTATTGAAAAGGAAATTGAGGAGGGACCAAGTGACATTTCACCTTTCGTAGAACTAGAGACAGAAGGGCCAGAGTTGAGGAGATCTAAAGAGGGCGACGGGAACCAGATCGATATTGAGATATGGAAGTATACTGGTACAACGAAGGAATAGTGGAATTAGAAGATGAAGACAAGACCTTTAAAGGGGGAGTGACCTAGCAAGCAAAACACACTAGTATAGATTAATTGCGTTTTAACAAATATCTAATCGTTGGGTTGGGGCTAGGGTTTTTAATCCCGGATCCCGAAGGTTATTGTTTCGGGACTAATTCCCGGGATTGTTTCTTCAATCCCGGGATATCTTCTTGATTGCATATTAACATGCTCTATGATCATTATGTACATTTGTGTAATTGCGTTGAAATGATTTAGGGATTTAATTGGTTTCGTATTGTTAATACTGAATGAAATATGTTTTCAATATGAATAAGACACCAAAATTAATAAATGCTTAACAAGTCAGAGAATTCAAGCAAACTTGTAAGGTACCACTCAACCATTCTAACTATTCAAATTTCAAATATAAGGTGAATCGTCAGAAAAGCCTCAATTTCATTCTAAATCGTAATTGTTGCATTATCGTTATATCGTACCTTGAATGGCTGGAAAAGTTATGTTTCAAGAGTTTGCAGGATCTAAAATTTGGAACCATTTTAAGCGCTCGGTATGTGGGAAATTAGCTGAGTGTAATTCCTGTAAAAAGGTACTTAAATGCGAAGGGGGATCAACAAAGGGGCTACACAATCATCTTAAATCACAGCACCAAATTGATTTATTGAAACGCTCAAATAATGAAGAAAGTGCTATCCCACATACATGTGCGGTTAGGAAATTAGATTATTACATGAACGACGCTAGCCTACCAGCTGTGTTAGCCAGGATGACAGCTTGCGATGGGCTTTCATTTAATATATTTACTACATCAATGGACTTGAGAAAATCTCTTGCTGCACTAGGACTTTCACTACCAAGATCTGTTGTCGGAATAAGAGATCAAGTGCTAGAATATGGTCAGCAATTACGCCAAGATACTACCAGAAATCTAAGCATTATTAAATCAAAAGGTCAATATTTCAGTCTTACCCTTGATGAATGGACATCCTTGCAAAACAAAAGATATCTCAATATTAATATACATGGCATTGGGTTCTTTTGGAACTTAGGATTGGTAAGGATTAAGGGAAGATTTTCTTCAGAGGCTTGTTCCAAGATAATCTCACTTAAACTAAAAGAATTTGGAATAGAATTCGAAACAGATGTCATTTCTATCACAACAGACGGGTGTTCAATGATGAAGAAGTTGGGGAAAATAATACCCACAAATCAGCAGTTATGCTACGCACATGGACTCCAGCTTGTAATACAAGACGTTATCTATCAAAAACAACTTAGTGAAACTGAAGAAATTTATTCTAGTACAAGTGAAACCGATGAAGATGAAGATGAAGATATGGAAATGTTTGATGATTTTAATGATGATGGATTCATTGTTTCGGAATCGATGGACCCTCAGAATGCTCATGCACTAAATTTGATATCTCTAAAATAGTAACCAAAGTACGTAGAATTGTGAAAATATTCAAGCGATCACCTTTGAAGAATGAAACTTTGCAAATGTATGTGAAAGAGATTTATCCAAATGGACTGAATGTGGTTCTTGATTGTAAGACTCGATGGAGCTCACTTGTGAATATGCTCGAGAGGATAATTCAGATCAAATTACCAATACATAAAGCTCTGTTAGATTTTGGTGAACATATATGCCTCAGCGAGCAAGAAATTGCGGCTATCTCTTCTATAGTTGAAGCTTTGAATCCAATTAAGATTGCTTCAGAAGCTCTATGTAGAAGAGATACAAATTTAATTACAGCAGAAGCAACTATAAAATTTCTATTGGAAGATATTCAGAAATCTAACACACATTATAATGCACAAATCCTGGAGGCGCTAAGCCAGCGGATGGTTCAAGAGAGGTACACTGAAGTTTCAGCAATACTTCAATACCTACATAATCCTTCGGCACGACTTGTAAAAAAGACTGTAGTAAACACATTTTGTGCTGATTTGTTATCAAGAACTCGAAGGAAAGGAATTGAAGATGAGGAACATGTGAGTGAAGAAGTATCAATAGTACCTTACTCACCTAATACGGCTGAAAGCATATCTGACCTAGATGATATCTCCCTCGCAAAAAGATTACAATTAGCGATAGACGCATCGATGAAAAAGCCAGAAGATATACAAGTTCAACATTCATTATTCAATATATTGAAATATGAACTTACTATTGGAGAACAGACAGGAAAACGAGGATATCATTTGGAAAAGGTATATCAAATGTTACTAACAATGCCTGCAACCTCAGTTGAAGCGGAACGAGCATTTTCTTGTTCGGCATATTTATGCAACAAATTTAGAACAAGACTCAGTGATAGCACTTTGGATACGCTAGCATTCATAAGGGCCAACAAGAAAAAAATTGATGATAGACTAAATAAACTTATTACTCATTCATATTCATCTTGTACCCCCTATGTACCCCTATATTATACTTTCATTCTATCAGACTATCATATAATTAAACAATTTAAAAATTGCTAGAGAGATAATTATCATCATTTATCAAGGGATTCCCGGAAATTCCCGGATCCCGGGATTTTAAATATGGAAATCCCGAAATCCCGGGATTATAAAAAGAGTCCGGGATTAAAAACCCTAGTTGGGGCTTTCAGCTCACCAACTTTAGGATAATCGGTTGAAGTTGGTGAATGACTGGAACACTTGAGATGGAATTCCCCGACAGGTTTCCAATACACCCAGGCCTCTCAACCTGGAAATCTTCAAAATCGTGAGATGTGTAATTTAGTATTAGATTTCTTTGAAAAGAGCAAGGATTCTGCAGTAATTGAGGGCTCGATATCGTGAGTCTCACACGAGATTGTGAGATTTCAGATCCCTATACACCTACTGGAAATGTCATGTTGCCTGACAGTTCAACTACTATAACAGATCAACTACCTCTATTACTAAGAATATGGATACAATTTAGTCATGACAGTTCAACTACCTACTTCCTGGGTATTTTTTACTCACAATAGGGCATTACGCTTCCATTTAGTAAGATTTTATGGTAACCTTGTATTTCTTCAAATAATTATGCAGGACAAATTTGGGTTACTTCCAGGAATCGAAATAACAAAGGTATGTCAATCATAGGATAGTTGTTTTGTCATGGTAGTTGAACTGTTATAGAACAGTATTAAGATAAGATTCTGTATTCAACTTACACAATCCAAGGTTTCTTGATTATCCTTCTCTTGATCACACTGGTTACAAGAGTAATAACACTAAAGTAGAAAGAGATTAACAAGCAATAGTTTAGAATACAAAACGACTCGATTGTTGGAAAATATCAATAATTAACAGATCAAAAGTAATTTTTGCTATTCAAACTTCCCCAGGTGAAAACGATCCCCATTTGCATACCTGTGAGTTCAGTAAACTTTCTCACAGCTGTAAAAGGATGCTCTTTAGTATTTCCTTGAATAATTTTAGGCATTTAGTGACATTAGCTTTATTTGTAACAAGAACTGTTTGCATTTATATTAAATCCTCCACTGGATCGTATGATATCAAAAGAAACATGTCAAATTGGGAATTAGGAATTCAACCCTAAACTAATCCACTAATGCCTATGAAATATTAGAAGTGATGTCTCGAATTATACCACTGTTGAGATGTTATTTGATGTTTATTAACTATCTATCATATGCCAACAAACTAGAGTTAAGTTAGTTATCGAGTTGGAACCGAGTAGAAGGCTCTCAGAGAGTACATATACATTATTCCAAATATAAAATTCTCTGGTGCTAACCTATATTACTAGACATCAATTATTGTCTTTGTTTGTCCGTTGTCAACAACAAACAACAGAAAGCAATTTGAAATTGTTTATAATTCCCGGATAATGAATCAATAAAAAAGTTACTAAATAATTCGTGAATAGAAATAAACAACTTTGAAATTGTTGCTAACGTGATGCATCATGTGTAAATCGAATAAGTAGATGTGTAATAGGAAGTATAAATTGTGAAGCCATAGAGAATAGAAATAATAGAGAACGTAAGTAAACCATCATGGTAAGTAAACCGTCATGGTAAGTAAATGGTCTACAACAGTACTAAATATACTTATGTAGCCAATGCGAATTCTTTGTTAAAGAATCTTCATGCACTTTAGCAATGCGATTGGCCTTATGGTTTCCACACTAGTATATAATTTCTAAGCCATCCGCCAGGTGCCCATAAACTCACAATAGGGTCGCGCGAACGTAAAATAATTTCATACGAGGCGTTTTATCTCTCGAAATGCATCTAATAGTTCGCTGTGTATATGTCAAAGAAAGTTGATCGATTGGAGGAGTATTCTATGAAATATGGCGAAATAGATGCGGGCTCATCACAACAATCCATAACTAGACCACTCGATAGGTGATTAGACGATCGTCAATTAAAGGATCTAGATCCTGATCCCGATCCAGGATAATTTATGATCGAGGTTCTCGGTTCCGATTCTAAATTCTCAAAGGATCTACGATCTAATTAATGTCTTCTATTTGATGATCCGTTTTTCGAAATACATATTTTAATACTATAGCTGAATAATGCGACTAAGTTTTGATATGATTATTTATGTAGTTATACATACATTTGTGGTACATCATTTCAAAAAGAGTTACTATGTATATTCTAGTGATTATATGTAGGTGGTTGAGTCACTCTTCTATACGTAAATATTGTTAGAATATAGTAACAACTTTGATCCTACATACTGCCGAAACCGGCACGTATTTACTAACAGTTATTTGCAAGCAATTGTTGTCAGAAAAACGTTGGGAAGACTATGTATTTGTAAATCCCACATTATATACAATCTGAGAAATACATAAAGTTAAACAACTGATATGTATGAAAACAGGTCTGGACTATCGTTGTTATTCTAATCTTCCCTTGGATTGTGGTTCATTGAGCTAATTTAATAGAAGTATCAATTGAATTGAGATTTTCGCGTTACTAACAACTTGTGCAGGTTAGTCAGTCTTAATTAAGAATATATTACTATTACTTGTTGATTTTTGTAAGGATCGGAGCTTTTCAGAAAATTATCGATCCGATCCCTCACAATCCTACTTTTTCAAATGTATCGACGATCCTCTTCCGATGCTAAAAAGGATCTAGATTCCGATCGTACGATCTTTGATTAAAAGATCCTAATGCCCTACTACTGGACTAGTATATTGGATGGCAATCTGTGGGTACGTATATGAGTTGGAAACTGACAATACTATAGGGTACGAATTAGACATATATATCTAACCCTTAGGGAAGATGCGAGCGAAGCCAGCCAAAATTTACTGTTAGCAATTGAACAACACTCCAATGTATTAAAACGATAATAAATACCCCTATCATTCCAGATCATGCATGAGTATCCTGGTGGGAGCATAAGCGTTGCTAGCAACCCCAATCATACAGAGTGCTTGCATCCACATTAATCATGGGGTTGCTGACTGTAGTCCAGGGGTTACCAACAACCCCTATCAAACCCTTAACTGCGCCTACAGGGTGACACAGAAGTTCTGCAACAAAATTCAGTTTATTATTTAATAGTAAACCCTAATTCAAATCTTAGTTCTACTATGTATATCCAGTTAACACACTATTATATTATAGCTCCTACTATATTTGATCATTCAGTATCATTATGTTTGGAGTATCAGAATTTCAACAAAAGCGCTCTGCTGTTGTTCAATTATTTCTCAATGTTAAAAAGCAAAGCCAGATACTAAGAACCCTTGGTTCAACCAAATACACACGATCTTTTATATCTCGAACAATTAAACGCTATAACGAGACGGGAAAGATCACAAATCTTCAACGATCAGGGCGACCACGCACGGTCAGGACGCCTGCTAACAAGAAGAGGATTCGGCAGAATTTGAACCATCGACCGACAATGTCCACCCGGAAGGTCACCGCAAAAGTCAGGATTGACAGAGAATCTGTTCGGTGAATAATTCATAAGGATATAGGCATAAAATGTTTCAAACGAATAAGGGTAGAGTCTCTTAATCCCCAAACTATTTCAAAGAGGATATAAAGATGCCGAAAACTGCAGGCCTGGCTCAAAATTGTTAACTATGAAACAATTTTCTTTTCAGACGAAAAAAATTCTGTAAAGAGGAAAAGTACAACTCCAAAATTCGTGTGTTTATGCCCTTACACGAAAGGATATCCTAGAGCAATTTCGGAATGTCCAGGAAACACAACACCCTAAAAGCATTGTGGTTTGGGCAGGAATCTCAGCAAAGGGAAAAACCCCTTAGTATTCATGCCAGATAGATTAAAAATTAATACCGATTTGCACATGAACAAAATTTTGAAGAAATATGTTCTTCCTATCAGTTCAACCTTCATGAAAAACACGCAATGGGTATTCCAACAGGATGGTGCACCAGCCCATACAGCGAAAGTTTTACAAGATTGGTTGTCAACGAATTTACCAGGCTTTTTATCCCGTATCGATTGACCTCCTGCAAGTTCAGATCTAACCTTTGCGACTATTATTTATGGCGAGATTAGAGGAATTATTGAATAATAGAGCATAGGATAATATTCCAGCACTTAAACGGACTTTGTCCAAAGTTTGGTCTGAAATAGCCCAAGATGAAGTACCTCGGGCCTGTAATTTGTTCCCAGACAGAGTGAGAAGTTGTCTGAAGGCCCGAGGGAATAGATTTGAAATGAACTAGAATCAAACTGTATTGAAATTATGTAATTAATTATAGTTTACTATTCTTAGTCAACCTTTAGAGTTGTTACTTATCTTTTATGTATTCAATAAATATTTCAATTTTGTTGCAGAACTTTTGTGTCACTCTGCATGAGTGGTGGTGAATATATTCCCCTTCACCTGGATCCGCCAGTTGATATAGTTACCCGCTACAATATCCGCATGACAATAGAAGAAGATTGCTATTCGTATCAATTGAAGCATATATTTTTCATGGACAATAGATGTATTATCACAGTTAATGTTACATATCACCCTGGCTTGAATGATGTGCAGGATAAATCCTGCAATTCTTCGTTGAAAGGGTACATTATATTATACTGCGTGCAGCCCCAAACAATGGCTCGTACACACCTAAGGAGTTCACATATCCTAGGTTGTGAACCGCTGACCTATACCTACCTAGATGATCACTAAATCTGACCTATATCATCAATAATGTAAATGACATCAAAAAATATGCAATAAATTTTGATTATATAGGTGATGTTTATTTCTAGTCTTGATCTCGAAATATAATATTCTAGCACCTAAACTCAGGTAAGGCTAGCGGAAGGAAGTTGCGTGAACTGCAACACGGGAATGTACAACAATTACTAGCATAAGCAGATTTCATTAGCTTGTGATTCTCATTCTCAAAGTGAAACAAAAACCTTAAGGGCAAAGGAATTCAAAATAGATCCTCAATGGAGTAATGCACAAAATCAATCGAAAGGTGAGCCTATACGCCCAACGGGCGAAAGTTGGATGCTTATCCCTGAACAGTAACCCGAAGATCCGAAATAGAACATAAGAGTATCAGTAATTATCTTGAATTGAGTGCATGGGTGTAGTCACGGGGGGGCCTGGGGGTGACTGGGCACCTAAATTTGACTAAGACCACTGAATATTTGTAAGACGCATGCAAACATTTCAAAAACATATCTGTGTACCCCAAAATATGCGTTGCACACCAATAATCGTTCTAAGCTAGGCCATACTTAAGTGACTAAAGTTTGGTATATACGCATTGGCTATGTTTGTATATGGATTTAGAGCCACCAATAATAAACCCTTGTGGAATGATATAATATTAAATAGATATTGTTTGTTGGCGAGATAAAACATCGTATTCGTAAAAGATTTAGCATACTTACGTAGACCTAGTGGTGGGATGCACCGAAATATTTTTGGTAATACGTGGTCCATGTATTAAAAAGGTTTGAAATCACTGGAATAGGTGATAACAAACTTACCTTCAAAGGGCTAGAAAAATATATTCTTAGTATCCTATCAAAATTATACCGTCCTAACTCATATATGAATATTTGTATTCTAGTGACTTGAAGTTGGAATAAAGTCATATATATTTCCCATATCTTAAAATAATCTCCTCCAATCAATTAGCATTCTTTTAGGATGGCCAGACGTCCTATATTTGGCAAGACAGTCCTACATTTAAACATTTGTCCTGCCGCTGCCTTTTATGCTTCTTTGGCCTGCTATTTTAAACATTTGGAAGTGTCATATTTATACTCTTTACACTGGAAATTGATATAGCCGAAATCGTTTTTTGCCCCCCAAAATGTACGGAAAAAGAGGCAAAGAGCCCGCAAAGCCAAATAACCTGGTTAAACTAGTAAACCATTACGAGTGTGACTAAGTTAGCAGACTATTCGACCAGGGTCACTTCAGTCAATAATTTGACTCACTTATACTCATTAGATTTAAATGAAATTTGTATCATTGGAAAGAGGAGAGTTGGGGTGTTTTATGCAATATGCTTTGATTTTATAATTTTATTTACAGGATTGGTAAAATTTTAGAGTCATAACTCCCATGAATTTACCCACCTAAAAGTCAGAATTCGATACAGAAATTCTAGATGCATAATTTGGTGATATGGACATTTATGAAAATTACATTTCACTAAAAAATAATTAACATCTCGCGTGGCTAGAGGATTTCAATCTTTAAGTCGGGAGTGGTATGAGATGCGTCATATCCCCATATCGTTTTGAAATATCTAGTTCACATGCTTGTTTTCGGAATTCCTTGTACAGTGGATAGTTCCTCTAAAGATTTAAGAGCCAGGTTGAACCATAGAAAATTTAGATCGCCTGCTAGGCTCGCTCATAATATAAAAATAGAAAGAACATTATTTGAGAACAGATGGAAATATGGAATTACCCTGGGCTCAAGAATAATTTTTTAAATTCTTGTATTATTTGCAGATAATTACGTAATGATCAAATATTTAGGATTATGAATGTGGGATGCAACAGTTATATTATAGAATAAGATCTATGGGCATTTAGCTGATAGGATCACTATTTAGTGCATAATTGAGATAGTGAATATTTGAATAATTCCCAGGAACAATTATATAATGCATGCATACTTTTCAACCCTTGACAGTTAATATATGGATGCAAGGAAATTCCCTAGATTTATCGTGCTCTTGAACATCAAAATTTTTGTCGCTCGCTAAGCTCGCTTCTACTTTTGAATTTGATTTTCAACCATAACGTAGATATTATGAAACATCCAATTGTCCTCGACATTTAGTGTGATATGCCCCTAATCAGGCACGGGTCACCGAGGGTGCAGGAGGGTGGGCACCTCCAAAATATCTCTTGACCAATATTTAATTTCTCAAATTGGATATATAGTAGAACCTTTATAAGGAGTATAGTTGGGAAGGCGAGACTTCTGGCATCCCACCATTCCAACTTATAATTCCGAAAACAATCATCCTTTTACGAGAATGTTTCGAGTGAATTTGCAGAGCTACTTTCTCGAAAGAGAGTATATTATATGAGAATTGATTTTTTATACTATCTCCCAAGGATTTCGGTTGAAAATAAAACTTTGTAGGGAATTCTTTCCTGAGAAATCCAAAGATTTCAATTGATCAAATGTAGCCCAAAAATAGATAATAATAGAATATTTCACTTCGAATTTCCCTATTTAGAGGCAAATGTTACTGTTGGAACTTGGAAGGTATTATTAATCTTTTAGTACCCCTCATTCACAATTCCTCACTAATAGAGGTTCGATGCAATGCAAATATACGAATGTCGGACAAAATATCCCCCTTTTAGAAGTTGAACTGTGCCGTATTTCCTTTAATATTACCCGAACGCGTATTCATTCAAGCCTCTATAATGGGAATTACGTTAGTGATTAAGTACGCCCTAGAACATTGTATCGGTAAATAATAAATAAATTTTGTTGCTGAACCTAACCACCAGCCAATGATTTTTGGTGGCTAATCAGAAATTTCGGTGTTTAATACCACCAACATTCCTGTAACTATAGATTATCAGTAAGTTTGAATTTCTAATTTGTTCATACTGCCATATTAATAATTATCCCTGCACCCCCAATAAATCAGTCCTGGACCCGTGTATGCATCCAATATTGTCATAATGTTACTCCAATATTCTATTTCTTCATTACAACAAATTGTTCCTGATAACCCTATGGACTATAATTAGCTATTGCTAGGTACAATAAAATTAAATAAACAATCTCATGGAAGTGTAAACAAGAACTTGTTCATCGCTTCTTCGTATAAGTATGAGAAGTAAAAGCTAAACAAAAGTCCGAGAATATAGAGGTCAACTGTTTTCTGGGCAGCTAGCCACCCAGGACACCGGCTCCATTGCAATTCTCTCGCTTAGCCCAAGTAATCTGCTTCCCCCGCCTATGATTCAAATTGAAATTTTAACCATTTTTCAGTAAAAACATGCAAAAAGTCGATTGAAATTAGGAGACCACAGAGGGCGATCTTGTGAAATCGTGTTAAAATGGACTCAGCTGTAGCCTAGCGGTTTCGAACAAGGGTTCTCTTGACAGAGTTAAGACAAAATATGAGAATGGAATATTGCTACAGGTCTGGAACGTTTCTGTGTTGCTAGGGGGAAAATTCTCTTAAACATACTGGAGCGACTACTCAAACGTATGGAACTTTAACGTCAGCGGATGCGGATGTGGATTTCAAGTTTCAACATTACAGGGCATTCATATACACCAGTGGTTCTCAAATTGGACCGTAGAGCCCCCTAGATGGCATTGGAAGAATAATCATCGGCGGCGATACTGCAAAGGGGGCGCTGGGGGCAGCGACACGGGGTTTATTACGAAACCATCGACAAAGATCGAACTATAAGTTGTAACAGGATATTCTTAAATGAATAACCAATAATCAGTGTTAATAAACAATAATAAATTTTAAAAGAAGTGTAGACAGTATGGCACTGAATATATCAAATAAGGGATGGGAAATCACAGTGCAATGAGCAGCTGCCAACGTGTTTCTATGAGAGCATGTATTTTCTAACGAAGGAATGAAGCCTTCAAGGATGATTCTTCATTTAAAATCACGGCATGGCGACAAGTCAAATAAGGATGTTGATTTCTTCAAAAACCTGCAAAACAATCACATAACGATGGGTGGGATCCTTGGAAAGTGTACAATGAAAATGTGGATGGCTTGGCTGAGTTATAGAACATTTCGCTATTAATTGCTAAAACATAGAGGGCCACATACTCTTGGTAAAAACTCATTCTTCCCGCAATTAAAGAAGTAGTGACTACCGTCGTGCATGGAAATAGTTGAAGTGTAATACAGTCCATTCCTCCAAGCAATGATACGATTGCGAGGCGGATAAATATGATGTGTACTGGTGTCGAAAATTCAATATGTGACATACTTGGAACTAAGGAATTTTCAATTCAAATTGACGAATCTACTCTTCCAGGACACGAATCGCTACTTCTTGTATATGCCCGATTCATTCAACGGGAAGAGTTGGTTCAAGAAATGCTCTTTGCTAGAACGCTTGTAACAGAATCAAAACATGAATCAATTTTCAAAGTGTCGAATAGTTTTCCAAGAAAAAGAAGTTCCTTTGCTTAATATTGTTGCATGTACAGTGGAAGCCGCTTAATCGGGATATCCGCTTAAACGGGACAATGGTTTGGGAACGGATATTTTACATAGAAAAATTGTCGGATAATTGGGACATCGAATCGGTTAGTTGGGATTTTTTATCCCGATTACCCGAATATTTGTAAGTTCATAATCGGTTATTCAGGATTTCTTATCCCGATTAACCGGATATTAATTGTATTCGCTTAATTGGGATTTCTATCCCAATTTAACGATTGTATATTTATTCAGAATCATTGTAAAATGGTTTGTTGTAAAACTAGGAATTTGAATATTCTCTACAACCTATAACAACACCACACCGATGCGATTACCATTTACTAAACTAAGATTATTAACATTGCCCACTCGCCTCAGGTTCAAGAGGCTATTCCACCGTGTATAATTCCCTCAATAATGACCACACTGTTGGATATCCAAACGTTTTGCATGGGTTGCGGTAATTAACACATGCATAATTATTAAACTATATTTTCTTACTTTTTAAGTATATATCGTAACGCATTCTATGACCTCTTGAAGCGGAACTATACGCATACTACAACCAAATCTCTACTAGACCTAGATAAATCAGGATTAGTAATAGAGAAATAAGATATATGTGGTAATGTGACAATGAAAAACTAGTTTTGAATACTTCAATAATCATAATCGGTTAATCGGGACAAAACATTGACTCTCGAGCTGTCCCGATTAAGCGGCTTCCACTGTATTGCAATAAAATGGATATTTTGAAATTAGATTTGCGAAAAAACTGTAAATATAGTAGATGCGGGTTATGAGAACACTTTTTTGTTACTGAGTCATTTGTATTCTACTCCATGAAATTTTTATCGAACATAAGAACATTCCATGCCGTTATAAGAATATTTTACTTGGAAACGGTTGCCATACACCCAATATAACTTATTCCAGTTATAAGAACACTTTTAGAGTAGTAGTCTCTAAGTTCTTATTACCTTTATGTTCGCAGAATTTGCATAAAATATATAAAGGATATGAGAACAGTTTTCCATATTTGTTCCTACATCTAAATCTGTTTAAATGAAGTGTTCTCATAACTGGCACTCACAAATTACTACATACAGGTTATAAGAACATTATGTCCAGTTCCCGACGATGTTCTTATAACCGGCACCCTCTGTTATATAAAAATCTGGAAGTGTAGAAAGGTGCAGCATTTTTTCCGCTTCAAAAAGTTATAAAAATTATGGGACCTTTGCTTTCATAAAACTTTGCTAGAGTCCAGACAAATGTTTGAACAGTGTGAAATAGTGGCTCTTGGTGTCCGATCGAATAAGTAAGGGGAGAAACACACCCGATGAATATCACCATACGAAATTGGTACATTTTCACCAGAATATATGTATCACTAATATGTAAGAATTCAAAAAGCTACACTTGCGAAAATTTTCAGAGCGAAATGACGTCATCCGTTAGCGTAATTGGCAAGTATGTATTATAAGGCTCAATCTTTGCAACCATGTGTAACGTGAATTATTAATCTACGTTCAAATGTTGAATTACAAAATTAACTAAAACAGCCTCTGTACAAAATATAAGAATTATTTCATGATAAAGTTCGCAAGTTTCTGAGTTATCGCACATACCATGGATGTCACATGTTTGTCCAATATACACTTATAATAAATAGTCGTGAAAACTATGGTCAAAACAGGATAGCCATTTTATAATATACACCCAACTTCCCATACCCTTGTGATATATTTTGATATGATATCTCTTACCCTTATGACGTAATCATGAATATGCCTATATATCAGGGGTTTTCAACCTAGGGGTCGTGACCCCCAGGGGGGCGCGAAGGCTTTCTAGTTGGGCCGCAAAAAGTTCAGATAATTTACAAAACATAATTAATATTTACCGATTAACAAGTCAAAAATTGTTTAAATTATCAACTTTTAGCTGAATTCAAAATGCATTGTCAGTCTATTGCGTGTGCATTGCTATGTGCAATGTACATGCTATATACGCGCAATGTGCTTTCACCTCATGTACAATGGTTGTACTTACGTATATATGACATTGGTATTGTATTTCATGACGATACTGGCATCATAGCATTGGAACTTGAGGTGGCTAGACTTAATTTCAACAATAGAAAACATTAGAAATCATTTCCATACTGACTATACATGGATATTTCACAAGTTAAGTCTATAAATACTCCAATTAGGTATATTTTGTTTACGTATATCCCTTGACATTTCTCATTTTATCTTAGTACTTCAATTTTACGAAATCCAGCTTTCAAAAGCAACTGTCAAGATGGCTGGAAAAGCAACATTAAAACGCGAACTTACTCCGAAGGCTATTTAAAATTGTTGAACATGATTTGAGATGCTGTCTTTCTAAACTGAGCCAAGAATTTCTCAACTTATTGAAAAAAGAAAACAGTTTCAACCTTGACATTAAGCATATAAACGAAATATTTCATTCATAATTATGTATGTGTGATTGTATGTCATATTAAGTACAAGCTCTAATAAAAAATTTCGTTTCGTTATTAGGGGGTCGTGAGTATTCCGACATCTACAAGTGGGGGCGTAAGGTGGAAAAGGTTGAAAACCCCTGCTATATATGGTCATTTTTGAGATTGCGGAATAATCTTGTGAGATATCATATCAAGATATATTACAAGGGTATCGGAAGTTGGGTGTATTCTATAAATGGCTATCCTGATTTGGCCCTAATTTCCGCGATTATTTAGTTATAAGAGGATATTAACAAAATACATGCATCCATGGTCTTGCGATAAACTCAAAACGTTGGAATTTTATCATGACAAATTTTTAGATAATGTACAGAAACTGTTTTAGAGCATTTTGTATTTCAACATTTTCAACATAGCTTAATAATTAACGTTACACATGGTTTCAAGATGGTACATTTTTAATACATATTTGCCAATTTCGCTAACAGATGACATAACTTCGAGCTCTAAATCGAAACAAATGTAGCTTTTGTGAATTCTTGCATATCAATAATACATTTATCCGGTTGAAAATGTACCAGTTTCATATGATCGACGATTATGGAATTTCCCATCAAAATATATCTACATCCTTTTATCTCTGGTTCAGTGAAAATCGACTCAGGCCTTATCTTTTGTAGGCTTGGGTATATATACTCAAGGAATAAATTTATACTTAGATAGTTCGAACGGCCATCCTTTATCTAATTTAGGAGCTATTATGCATTAATGTTCGCATTTATCAACTTGAACATTTTCTCAGCTTTCTCAGAAGAAACTCATTTGTAGAAGACATTATTCCAAAGAAATACGAAAATTACAAAACATTTCGTCATATTTTTAATTGAGCATAAACGAAGTGAAGGCCGTCTGAACTTTTTAAGTACTCTAATTTTTCCTTGGATATTTTTATCCTAAAAGGTTCAATTCGCAAACATTTGATCATTAATTTTTCTTTTATGAGAAGTATAATTTCTGGGGGTTTATTCACTAACTTCTTAAACTTAAACTTAGAATAATTTTTGGTTTGGACAAAAAATTAAGTATAAGTAAATGTTGAGCCTACTTTGGAGCAGATTTACATTTGCAAATTTCCATGAATATTGCATTCTAACTATCGTATAACCTTGACAATTAAATGTCAATGATTATGTCTCTAAATAAAATCAAATTCTAAGTCCAAATCGAATTTGAATTGTATATATTATTAGAAGCATATAATTGTTCCAATCTCGGAGTGTACATGCATTTCAAAGTTATGACATAAGCATGTCATAACTTCGAAATGTATATACACTCGAACCTCTCTTATCAGAACCTCCGAGATATGGGCACCTCCGTCAACCGGACACCATTTTTTCGAAAGATTGAAATTAATTTGACCATTTTCAGTATATTTTCCTTAAAGTAGAGCTGTCTTTACTTGAAGTACATATCTAACACGTTTCTTTGTAACAAAAACCGATATAACATCTAGATTCGTCAATTCTAGTGGACCTGGATATTTATCCTATATACTTGTAAAATTATTTCAATCCAATAAAATGAAATTTTTTGAAGTTAAGTCTGCACCAGGGTAGAGTTAAGTTTTGATAACAAAAACTTAGTTTAGTTTGATTTTCTGGTCCCTTGGAGTAATTATGTTAGAGCTAGGTCCCCCAGTCACTTATAACACGACGTCACAGCAGTTGGGGGTAGGGTTTCATCCAGGTTCTCAGGACCATACGTCTAGAAATGGATTCTATTTCATTCTATACGCCTAGACTATACATTTTGTATTACTATATACGTAGGAGCTTTTACGCCTAAAAAGAAACATTCGTACGCCTAGACATATATTCCCTAAATTTATGCGACTGTAGGAGCGCCGCATACGTCTGATAATACCCTGATTGGGGGTCTGGGGGCGCTGTAAGTCTTCCAGTGGAGTCGGGGCGTAGACCCTGGACAACAAGCTATAATTGCTACCACATTAATTACCTTTCTACTGTCACGTAGGTTTGAATATTGATACAATTTCTCATAACTGCGGAATACTTATTTGGTTTGGAAAATTTTCAGACTGACTTTGTGCTTTGCGTATATGAATAAGATGGAGACATTTGCTTAGGATAATACTCGAAAATAATAATTAGGTACGTAAATCAATACAAGATACATCCCTGATGGTTGGGTGAGATTACATAATATTAAGGGTAAGATGCGCGGCGCCAGGATTACTGTTTTTCATTGTTCCTGAGACAGTAGAGATAGAATACAGCATTGGATCAAGGAGAAGTGGCCTCCGAGAGAATGTTTGAAAATAAGCCTCTTGTAGCTCCAAATAAACAACATTTTCCTTTTTAACCAAAGAAGACGTCATTTCAAACCGGAAATAGTTGGATGATATGGTTTGTGTAAATTTTTAACTATCAATAATAGGATTATTAGAACGTTTAATTTCCAATATTCTCGTGCCAAGCGAGATTTTTGTAAGTATACTTTTACAGTGTTGTCAATGTCTTTTCTTTGATTAGCGAAATGCCCCAATTTGTTCTAAGAGGATAAGGTTATGTTTAATCGTATCTCTTCGGTAATGCATGCTGCCAATTAATAAGTAAATATTTTATTCCTAAGCTTCATCGTTTTGGTCAATAATTTAACATTTTCGAACAGCTCTGAATTTATGTAAATCAATTTATACATGCGTAAAAACTGTTTTCAATTGATCAAGATGACCTATAAAATTATATTATCCACCAATGTTGGTCGGCTGACAAATATTATCTATATTACCAGGTTAGTTTGGTTGAAATCTGCCCCACCTGGAACGTTTCCCAAGGCCATGGAATAGAAAAAAAAGGAAAATAAATTTAGCTATAGATGTTAAGTATTAATAGCCATAATTTTACGTTTGCTGATAATAGGTTTTCTGTTCCAATCCATAGTTATACAAAATATGAATACATACATTCAATGCGAGTTCATCAGATTATTAGAAATACAATAGTATCAATAATACATTTTTTGGGAAACATACAACATTTTGATATCATCGAAACTAATTGACTTTCCTATGTAAATATACAATAAAAAGTATTAATTGCTTTATGTATAGAATGCTAAGGTAAATCAAATGTCTAAGTTATGAAATTGAATCAAAATGTAGTTTTACAGCTCAGAAAACTAGTACAAATCAACACAGAAGTATCTAAAATAACGCCCTCTTTCAGTACCACAGGTAAGAATGGGTTGAAGCTGGCATTGTTAATTCTTATATTACACAGCCCTGCGGAAAAAAAAATTTGATTTGCTGATTGTTATTGCAAAACATTTTCTAATCCACATTTTAATACTGATTTTGAATAATTTTGTAAAATATACGTA
>JAKMXF010000099.1:451431-484945 GCA_024704765.1 Oopsacas minuta | reverse complement strand
TAAATCTAAATCACGTACCAAATCATTTAATTCAGACTGATTAAATAACTGTGGAGAATTAGAACGAGATAATACACACGGAATAAAATCCTCATCTTCTCTAATTAATGAATCTCTAGTTTCACAATCATCAATTTCCGAGATAACATCCAAATTAGTAAATTTTGGAACAGGTACATCAATAGAATGGGGAACGGGTCATATTGCTGAATGTAAATTTGGATACTTGATCAATGACTTGGTTTTAGCATTGAATCCGGAAATATTCGCCATACAAATGTAACAATCGCTAATGTGATTTTGGGGCTCTCTCCATATCATTGGAATTCCAAAACTTAAACTCTTTCTGATTCCTTTTGTCCATTGTCTCAAATTTTCTACACAAGATCGGCACACTGTATGTGGAGCCCATGTTTTGTCTTGATCACCTAATCTCATTCCAAAATATTCTAAATATGCTTTTTTAACAAATCCTGTTATTGCCGTAGTTTGTTTAGAAGTCATAAAACTCCCACAAATGTAACAAAAGACATCTGGATCATTACTGCACCTTCTCCGATAAGCCATATGATAATAAAATATCAAAATAGTAGACTATAGTACAATAAAGCTGTATATAACAAAAATAAAAATAAAACAAATTATGTAGAAAAGAATGGAGTAAAAGGGACTAATTAGAAAATGCAATAAAGCACGCATCTGTTTATTTCAAAAGACAAAAATTCACACATGTATCAAATATAATCATTTATTCTAGGGAAGTGTACTTAAAAAAATCGACTTACATTAAAATGACATTTGAGTAAAAACGAGACGTGATAGGGGAATTCTGATGACAGATTGAGAATCAGCACTCAAGTTAACTAAAAACAACCCATGGATAATAATCAGCAAATTTGACGCAGGGCAGTGTTATTATTAAATATATAAGTATGAGTGTAGATTTCTGTTCAACTTCAGTTTCCTCCTTTGGTACCCTAGATTTACTGGCACTTGTATTAAATTTACGAGACGATCCTAATAGTGCTTTTAGTGAATTGAGAAGAACATTCTTATTATCATTTCTTTAAAACCTCTGAAGTTAGTTGTAGGTTATGGTGGTGCGATGGATTATCCAATTCACAAAATGTTGATTGAATTCTGCAATTCATTAAGATTGGATTATTGATGAGTGTAGTCCACTATCAGTTTTGTGGTTAGTCGTGACACAACCAGGACATAGTATCTATACTAAGGTTTTGTAAAAATATTTGTTTTAACTAGTGATATTTGAATGACTTCATTAGTTGGGTACTTGAATTAGTGAAATCATTCAAAATATCACCAGTGAAAAAAGAAAGTTGGAAAATTGAGCATCCTGTTAAAGTTGAAAGCTTATTTGAACCTCTTCCACTTCCTCATGCTGGCATCCAAATGTGTACTGGAATTTAAAAGTGTCCAAATTAGTTAGAGGTTAATCTGAAGTTCAAATTGAAACCAAAAAAAGTTGAGGATTAACTGAATGGTGGAATTTGTTGGAATTTGACTAAAAGGCAGAATCTAGTGGAAATACAGTCATATTCTACCATGTTCTGCCTTTCAAGCCAAATTCAACTTGTGTTATTACAAGGGTACAACCAAATGATTCAATATTTGATCAATCAGAAACGTAGCTCGGATGTGGGCCGTGCGGCACAAGCGCACGGGTCCCAAGATTTTGCATACCCAAGGCCCGGCCAATATTTCAAATACAGTGCAAAAACTTATTATATACTTAGCAGTGGTGTTCTGAGGATCTGGTAGAACCGGGTCCGGGTAGGGGCCAAGATTTCAAATATTGGGCTAATGCCCGTATTTCCCACCCTGGGACCGCCAATGCACACGCGGCATATCCCCCACCTAAGATTGTGCCCTGTGTCATAGTGCCATGTGTCTCCCGGACTCTTGGCACTAGATTGAAATGCCCCCCGGACAATTCACCTTAGGGTCAAATGTCCCCCCGGATCTGTGACTCTAGGGCGAAATGTCCCCGGATTTGTGACGCTAGGATGAGAAATCTTCCTTGGGATATGTTCGCGTTCCTCCCCCGATTTTCAATGCTATACCCTAAACATCGAATATCAGCTTTAGACTACGTATTTCTAGTTCATTTATGACAGCGGTCCCCCAACCTTTTAGAACCAAATGCCAGTTCCTAGTAATATGTGAGTCAGGCGGGCCATACTTCTCTTCTATACCCTATGTCCTATGTCCTAAGAGTAAGCAATTAGGACTACTTCACACATTTCTTAGTAACTAACATTGAACTAATACTACACTTTACCAACATGTTAATGAGAAACTACGTATATATGTAGGCATTCGTTAAACAAACTAGACAGTAAACAAGAGATTACACAATATATGAATAGTATTAAAGAATACATATAGGCGAGCCAAAATTGTATATTCACTGTTGCAGTAATCAGAAAAATGTGTTAATTAATACGCTTCATTGAGTTGGCAAAGTGGCACTAATTTGTTAGTAGTAAGCGAATACATAAGAGTAGGCAAATTTGAGCTAGGGTTTGACGGGCCAGAACTTTTGGGAACGCCGGCCGTAGGTTGGGGACCTCTGATTTATGATATCAGGTGTGGCAAACTTTCCCATAACTCGAACGTTCTAGGGAGGGGTCACACATATACTTTATATTAGCCTACGGGGATGGAACGAATCCAGTAGGAGGTCTAAAGCCCCCAAATTCTTCGCCTATGTATGATACTAATAGTCTAATACTACTTGTACTTGTGGTGGAAACATTGTCGTCAATAGAGTGGCATAATGTATACATGCTGTCCAATCCTCGCGAAATCGTTTCAAGCATCCCAATTCCCACGGCACGTACCATTGGGAGCTATGTTATCCCGATTTTATCTATACATCCCTATTGAACCCAATATTCCATAGTTAAATAATATTTCTCTATATTTAATACTCTTCAACCCTTTGATTTCGTAGATATTCTCCCGATTTAGTTTAAGTGTGCGTCGCGAGCCTTTAATCCCGAAATATATTGTATTCTGATACTCCAAGTATTACAGATTTGCCTCAAGGCGAATTAAGCTCGAAAGTCGGTTGAGAATCACTTCTTCACCTACCAGTGTCTCTTTAAGAATCCGGGTATGCTTGGTTGCACTTGGACGGGAATATACTGATCCAGTACTATTTGAGTCTAAGGATCGGCACTTTAAACCCTTAATGGCTGCTGAAATTGTACTATACTTTGCCCGCCCGCATCCAAATACACACTGTTCCGATATAACCTTATTAAACGGTGTCTATTGTATTAATAGAAAGAGTTCCCAAAGAGGGACATCTCGTACTAGGGCTAGATGTCTGGAGGACTCCTCACCCTAGGGCTAGATGTCTAGGGGACTCCTCACAGGGTCAGAGGTCCAGGGAAACACTCACCCAAAGGACATGTTACCCTAATGCCTAGGGGAACATGTGGCACAATCACAGGATTTTCCCAGGATTGAATCTTCGCCCAGGCCTTCCCTGGGTATGCAAAATCCTGGGACAGCCCCTGCGCATGTGCCGCACCCAAGCTACGCCTCTGGTTGAATCGAATATTGAATCTTTCGGTTGCAGCCTTGTAATAGCACAATTCAACCAGATTCAACCATTCAGTCAATCCCCAGAAGTTGTGAATCTGGAGAGTTTTAACTCGAAAAGACTGAATGGGATGGCATATTTATTACCAATTAAAATTGATTGTCATTATCCAGGAATTGGACCAATATCTTTTATGAGAAACTTCATGACCTAAATATAATATGTGTTTCGAACTTATGAATTATTGGTTGAAAAAGACTGACAGTCGTAAAGTAAATTACGTTTCTTTCTTCACAGCTAGAGCTGAATGTAAATTCCATAATTGTAGGGTTTAGATATTATATAATCTTTATAGATGCTGAAAGAAGCATGTCAAACACTTGCGTAGTTGTTAAGCGTTACTCGATTTCTTCCCTAGAGCAAGCAGATGACAGTCTACGTTTATCTTCTAGTGTACGCAAAAATATGGGAGAATTATTAGTTAATAATTCAGTAAATACAATAACAAACGATTCAATGAACCTAATAGAACTAGCAGATTTGTTATGTTAATTTATAAAGGACAAGGAGAAATATGTGTAAGAATAAGTTTAACATTATTTAATTCTATAGATTGATCAGGAAAAATTCCCCACAATTCAAATCTACATGAATATTTTCCATTTAAGATTCTATTAAAATTGGTACCTGGTAAATAATTAACTGTTTCAAACTTGATTTGACTTCTGCAAGCTATTTACGATGGAATTTTCAACTTATGTTTATTATTGTTTTTTTGATAAGATCACAAAAAACTGAATAATCTGTACAAATTTCAGCTCTTAATCATTTTAAAAGCGTCACAGGGGAATTTGGATCCTTAGATGGACCCCATCCGTTATATCTAACATTCGCTATGCCGAACGGATTTTGGCTTTCCATGAGTTAACGGACGTTGACTGTACTATTCTTACATAAATTTTGATAGTTTTAATGGACCACTGATTTAGATAAATTCGCATAATTGGTTACGATCCATTTGCATAAACATAGCCAAATTGGGGTTCCCGGCACCCAGTAGTTCAAAGTAGGGGGCGCCTCTCCACAATTTCTGACTCTACCACCTCATAAAATATTCCCTTTGTCAAACTATATTTCTTAAACATAATTATTGTATTACTGTGGAATTTCACAAGACCAGTGGTTCTGAGCTGGCGTGTATCAGAACGTTGTTAAGTGTGCAGCCAAATTGTTACTGTCATAAAACATATTGTATAAATGCTCTCATGGGCTTAGTTATATGGCCCTCTAAAAATATGCAAGTTCTAAAAGCCAAGAAGAGCTACTCCTTAACAAAAATATTTACATATATGATACAGTAGTCTCCGTTAAATAGAGCCAACATTAATTGGGTCAACCTGGTTAATCGGGTCACTTGGCCACAAACCGAACCATACAATTAGTGATAGGTTAATCTGGTCATGAACTCACGTATTTTACAAAATTTTAATTTCATTTTCATTATTACCTTCTCGTTTCAAATTTATCTGGAGAAATTAAAGTTACTGCAGTGTATAACATTATGAACACTGTTGCGCCATTATAGTGAGTATGTATTCTAATAGCAATCCATTTCATTTCAAAAACTAGCGGTAGAATTCAACTCAAGAGTCCATATCCTATTCTAACAATATTTGTATAACGTCTATGGTACGGGAAATTCCATGAGCCATTAGAAAAGTGAAATATTAAGCGCTAGTATATTGTATAAATTCATAATTCCAAGTATAGTACATAAATTTAATATACAGAGGAAGGGAATATTTTTGGAGCCAAATTCAGGATTTTCAAAAAATTTGACAAAAAAATTTAAGTATTCAAAAATATATTGGAAAATTCACGATTTTCAAACGACATTGAAATATAATCAAAGTAGTTAGCTACCTGGCCAGATGATGAGTGGTGCACGGAAGAAGTCTCGCGAGGATCATCAAGCGTTGTAGTTCTAGAGATGTGATTGACAAAATAACGGATGCCTGTTTCAGTAAATTTCTCCTCCCAGCCAGGAGGGAGCCCTACTTGTTGTACAATTGATATCCTTGGATCTTCCCATTGAGTAGTTCTGCTTTGATGATTGACAAAATATATTTTTCCTAATGAGCAAGTTTCAAATAAACGCTGAATAATTCATAATTAATTAACCACTCGGAAACAAAACCAGTAAAATAACTAGACGAGTGTTATCTTAGCAGCTGATTCAGATCCCCACTAAAACACCTTTTTCTCAAAAAGTATGGGTTCTATTTTGAAAAGGACCATGCCAGTGCCAAGAAGAAAGTCGGTACATTTCATATCAGCACTCATAATCGCCAAATTCACATGATGAGTAAGCAATTTTGCATTACATTTTGGTCGAGGTTTTTTATTAATATCTCCTGAAATAATTAAGATAGCAACTTATCATTTTAATCATATTTACATCTTACTTGGTACATTGTGCATATCCAATTTGAAATTAAAATTATTATTTTTGAAAAAGTTATGAACGCCCGAACTTTACATAGGAATTTACATAGACGACCAGTTTGTACTATCAATAATGAAGTATGTATGAGATTAGTGTACGTAAATTTTGATAAGGATTTAGTATCATTTTCAATTCTATAGTTCCAATTCTATTGTGGTTTCTAGATAATAATCAGAAGATATTTGAAATATAATAAATAACACAACACCATTGTAATGACAGTTATCATACATTATACAAAACATTACTTTTTGAATAGAAAAGGGTAAACAAATCGAAAAATATTACAAGATACTAATTGAATGCTCCAAAAAATAGATAGTAACTTCTTTCTGATTCAAATTTGTACAAATTGTAAAATAAATGTTTGTAAGAGAGATTTGTAGATATAATTCCAAGATTGATTAAGATAATGGTAAGGATAAGAATATAGATTTCATGTTCATTATTTACTTAAATATTAAAATATCTTCCAGAACTTTGCATATTGGCGTTGTGTTAGTTTCCAAATCCTGCGCAATATAATCCAGCTTTTAAACGTATCTTGGTTAGAGAAAAGGTCATAGAATTGTTCCATATAATCCAACTGTCGATACATATACGTATATACTTACATTTGTGATTTTTGTCGCAATCAATTTACATATTTAGATGAGCTCTCACAAAATATTCAAGATTCATTTATACAAAATATTTATTGTTTCACTAATAATCTTATTGGTAAATATATAATTTTCGCTGCCATAAATTGAAACCAATGATTAGGTTTCTTTTAATAATAAATTAGAGATAGTACGGGCTGGTAATGATTACCTAAATTCTGAATATATAACCATTTGAAGTTGGCTCCTTTAATAATTGATCAAAACTTGATCCATTACCTGAAAACCTAGCCCAATGAGTTCCAGTAGGGCCCAAAACACCCAAATATCTATATTAAATAACAACGAAGTTGCAAATACCTCTAAGTCAGTAGCCCATTTCCTAACCTTATTCATCCCCATTTTATTTACCCAATCCTGAATATTCCTAAATTACCTTGAGTATAAACATACTTAGTACGCAAAACGCATTACAACTCGCACTTAATTTACCAAGCATGCTTTCAACGATAATTGCCCGTAATTCTTTATGATAGGTTTTACTACCTGTTATCAAATAAGAGATTGTAGAAAAATAACAGTTTCTATCACTTGATATTGTTCCTGTTGTTCTGGGATTATATACATATAATCCTTCACCATTATCAATTAAATTATCTAAAGAATAGACAATCTGATTACCATAATGTAGTTTCCATTTCTTACAGGTAGAAATTTGCCATTCAATGTGTGGTGGACGAAAGCTTGGTATAATATATCGTATTATACTTGACTCTACCAATTCTTCATCAGTAATAATTGACGCAGTCTTAATTTCTGGTGATTTGCAAATCTTACGTAACGTAGACAACTTCTGACGCATAATAGGGATTAATTTATCTTTTACGACAGTGTTATCTCTATTAAATTGAGGAAATTCATGTGTTTTCGACTTCAAATAGCCACAATGCTGTTTCTTTTTCCTGGGCCATTCTTCACTACATTTTCCTCTGAAATATCTCTTATTCCCTTACGACCTTAAAGATTTTATCAGCCCTGGGATGAAAAGCAAAATTGAAAGCGGAAATTCTACTAGTTATATCGGGATATCATACTCTAATGAAATCTCCAGGCCTCAAATTTAATTTCGAATTCAAAATATCTAATTTAACTATACGCATCCAGTTCTCTACAATGGCGTTACTATAATACGAATAATTATTTCCAACTGAAACACTGTGGGGACCTAATATAATACCACTCTATAGTGGCAGAATAGGTAAGTAGTAATTTAAAATATATTCTATAAGGCTAGGATAATAGCAAGGATTCGAATCAAATGCTTTGGTGTGATTATTTGTTGATAGCATTTTCACATTGTTTACTTATACATGCAAAATGTTTGCCAAAGGGAGATCTGTCTCTTAGGGTCTTACCATCCTTAATATCGATGGGATCACTATCACTATCCTCATCGTATAAACTTTCATTTGTATCATCTAAATCAGAATGACTGTCACTAATATAATACTCTACTGTTTTAATTTTGGTTAATACATGTTCATTCATATATTTACTCTTAAACACATAACACAAGGAAGTAAACACAGAACTTATTTGAGTAATATTAGTACAACGCACCAGATATCCAAAGGAATACAAAAACAACTTTCTCACTTCTTTATTTAACATAAATTTCCTATTAATGTGAAAGCCAATACCATGCCTTATATGGGCAGAACATAAATGGAGAATCAATTTTAATTCTAGTTCCTGATTGACAGAATTTGTATCCACTCTATTCCAACATTTATCAAGATATGTATCGATGTCACATTTAAGAAAAGCATTACACACACTATGAATTAACGCCCAGCTGAAATCTATCTCAATTTTTCCTATGTCAATATTATAACATAATTTTTCTTTGCATCAAGATACCATTTGTGTAGAAAATAACTAATCTCAGCGCTAGTATGACCAGAACTGATCATCTCTGCCAGAGGTACGGGACTGGTAGAACAAGTTGGATGTTGTACTGTGAGAGCATAAAAAAATACTTTGTGCTGGGAAGGTTCAATCTTTCGAATGATTGAGTCAGTAGCATATAGGTGAAGAATTATGCTTTAATCTTTAAAACACTTTAATATTTTAATTTGGTCTTCAGTATATAAATGAATAATAAAGGGGTTATGTCCTAATGACTGAATGTACCCTCTAACATTACTACCCACTATAGAATTCTGATAATACTGTTGTGAACTAATCAATTCACTCCAATTATCATTAGAGAACCTCTGTAAACTTGGCAAATCAAATTTTTCCTTCCTTAATACAGCAGCGCTTTTAATTTTGTTTAGATTGCCGAAATTAAGCGCTAAATTTCTATTTCTGTAGACTCGAATTGGTTATAGAAATATTTACTTACAGATGTGTTTGCTATTTGTGTTGCTACTTTTAACCTAATAGAATTACACAAATTTCTTGCGTAAACAATATTATTATTTAAATGCTCATCAGATAAAATACCAGAAATTATGTAATTCACGATAATACAATCATTGGTGTGACTTTCAAGAGGATTCTTGTTAATAATGAATGTAAAATTAAAACACGATTGCGAAATTTACACTCTGCATTTGCTCTAAAAGAACAACTATTCAGTTTTCTACTTTTAGATTACTTTATTTTGTGGTATTTAAAACAAAGTACACAATGAAATATTCCTTCCTATTTGGAATTAAATAAGTTAGTCCAATCTTTTGAAAGTATAACACGATCACCCACGATTCTCGTAATATATTCCCATTCTATAAGGTTAAGTAAAAAGCTACCCGTACTTTGTTCCATAGTGCTGGACTCGTCAATGATTACCTCTTCCAGAATATCACCATGATCTAGGGTTGGGACAAGTGACACATAATTAACGTTATATTTATCGCTGATAACACTAGTTTCTGAGTGACCAATATCAAGTGCAAGTTCAGATAACATATTTGGATATGAATCAACTAACAACGAAATTTTTGAAGAGTTAACCGTGCCTAGTTTTTCTGATAGAGTTGAATGAAATGAAAATATTAGATCCATATTTTCTCGAATGGATAAAGCAAAGTTAAGAAATTCCTCGAGTTGTGCAACTGTGATAATGAGATAAGCACTTCCAAACAAATCCAAAATTCGACAGTTGATGTTGCCAACAAATATCCATGCTTCTAATAAGCAACTATCTCTCTTAACAAGCCTGAAGTTTCTTAGGTGCTCATATAGAAACTCATTAAATTTTTTGCACTCCTCATAGATTATCCCATTAATGAGCATGAATTCGCCACTAAACGAGGACATTCTGACCCTAAAAATTTCAGTGCGTCTAACCATAGAAGATTATCACAATCAATTTACGTCCAAAAGAGGGTATCGGTGACCTCAGTCTGAGGAGGAGAAGAAGACAGGGTACTCTTCAAACTATATAGTTCAGGTTGTTCGCAACCAGATGCAAATAAGCCTAAGAATTTGCTATTTGACACTTCCGCTCCAAGTTATCTACACTAAAGTCTGTGTCTAATTGACTACTACTAATATTACTAGGATCTAAACTATTAACATAAATACTATCTGAATCTAACCCGGTGCTAATGTGTACAGCCAACTGGAATATATCAGTACCGGAATCGCTATTCAACTTACGGCTGTTGCCTTCCATACTTTGTTTTATATAATCCTGAAAATGATTGCGATTTAGTTTCCATTTTAAGTAGAGAGGAGCACGAGTGTTTGGCTTATTCTTATTGAATATGAGAATGGATAACTTTCCCATACTGACTTCGCCCTTCGCCTGTCTCCGTTATCCAAGGCTACCTTAAGTTTATCAAAATCATTGTAGCCCAGTTGGGTAATTGCAGTTACAAATTGTTCCAGAGATGTCTTGGTTGGAAGTAAGAACACAATCTATGCCAAAAAGAACGACTAATTTTATGACACATTTGCATATAACTACAGTCAACTCCCCTTATATCGGAAGCAAGGAACCGCAATAATTACTTCTATATACGTGGATTTCGATATAACCGATGACATTTATGTTTCTTTAACGATTTGTGACTATATTTGTATAATCTCAGACTTCGATATAGCGAGGATTTCTAATTATCCATGTTTGATATAACGGGAGTTGACTATGTGTAACATTACAAAATTAATTAAGAAAGATACTCACATGATTGAATTGAAATGAAATTTAGTAGGACTGTTGTATGAAGAAAATTTGTGGAAGAAATGAAGTTGAAATAAAATGAAGTTGAAGAATATCAAAAGTATTAAGGTTGTGAGAAACGAAATAAATCAATTACAGTGTTACAAATGTTTGTTGATTGATATTAAATTCTTAAGTTACTACTAAGTTCAAAAATCTAAACAGACATAACTGGTCCTAATAATTGAGAAGGAATACATTTGACTACAAGAATTTAGTCATCATAAGTAAATTTACACTAAGAATATTCAAGTAATCAATACATAGCTACAAAGCATACAAATCATCAAGCAAAAACTGGTCGTCTATGTAAATTCCTACTTAAAGTTCGGGCGTTCATAACTTTTTCAAAAAATAATAATTTTAATTTCAAATTGGATATGCACAATATACCAAGTAAGATGTAAATATGATTAAAATGATAAGTTGCTATCATAATTATTTCAGGAGATATTAATAAAAAACCTCGACCAAAATGTAATGCAAAATTGCTTACTCATCATGTAAAATTTGGCGATTATGAGTGATGATATGAAATGTACCAACTTTCCTCTTGGCACTGGTATGGTCCTTTTCAAAATAGAACCCATACTTTTTGAGAAAAAGGTGTTTAGTGGGGATTTGAATCGGCTGCTGAATCGGTTGCTAAGATAACACTCGTAATAACTAATGAGATTTTGCTTTTAGTGAGTCGACGGAATTGCAGAGTTTATAGCATACTACACACTGCCACGGGGGACGAATTTAGCAGGAGGTGCAATTTCGAACTTACAAGTTTACCCAAAGAGGGATACAGACTTTTCTTGAATTGGACTTTCAATGACAGGACATTTCGTGATATATAGCAAATTGCGCATTCGACAAATTCACCTATCGAGTCCATCATCTTTTGAAACTCATAGATTATTTGATTATTAAGAATAACTGTAGTGTACATGCACTTTTCTAAATTAAGTCGATCATAGGTGTTAGGACCAATACTCAAGGGATTTTGGTCTGTCTCATAAGGTGTGACCAAAATAATCAACAATGGGTGTCTTGATCCCGCACAACAGGCCCGACTAACATAGACACAAATCCAAGGGAAATTTCCTAACTTCATTGTAATAGTGAATTGAAATGCATAAATACAACAATTAACGCATGTGATAACTAATTCGATAATAATCCTTCCGCCTCTCCCAAAATCGCTTCAAAATACGCCATGCAACAAGCAGGGGTGTCTAGCTCCGTTAAACTGTATAATAATGCTTATAAAGATCACCCACCAGGTATTACTGACTTCACCAGTCAGTGGCAATACCAAGTCAGTTATAACAAAGTGAAAAAAGAAGTCAATAGGCAAAGTGAATGTGCCGAATGCACAATTTACTATTTGTCACGAAAGGTCAGTATCGGGCGCCATTGACTTACGCATAGCATGTTATGGCTTGACCAATTTCTACAGCATTTCCTTGAATCGCCCCCCTCCCACAATGGTCAAAATAACTGCTTGAACCTTTCATTAAATATCTATATTTCACGTTTTACATTGTTTCAAAGATGGGCCATTTTGAGCAATTCAGCAAAATTATTGCTTCATTAGTTGAATAGACTGATGACATTTATTCTCACAATTATGTACTATATTAATTCGGCCAGAAGTACACTTTATAAGAAATATATATAGTAAGTATAATCATGCAGTACTTGTTTAACCAATACTTGTTCCTGAAAATGGTCCAGTGCCATTCCCTTAGTGAAGCTGAATGTTATGCATGTATATATTAACTATCGCTTTCTAATTGTTCTGCCACTCGTATATCCAAATTACTTTTCAAATACCTATCAATTTAAACTATATATTCAGGATTATCGATTGACCCGATTGATCTGACCCCAAATTGTTAACGGCGCTTGTCGCATCTGCGGCACTCGTGCCGCCATTGCCTCAATCATAGCCTACTATACATCAGGTCTCACAGCTGCTTATGGATTTTGGATCAGAGATGCACGTGCCGACAGAACTGAAATTCAACGAATATGACCGCCTGTCTGTTAAAATCTTCACTACTGGGTATAATTTCTTATTCTAGGGTATATATCCTACTCCACCAAGCATTTGTCTTATTCATACATTATCACCATTGAAATACGTTATAATAGAAGTAATATAGATCTTAATTCACATTATGATCAACAAATGCTACAAAAATTGACATTAACAGAAATACATAAATCAATCCACAGGAGGAAGAAGCAACTGTTTACCTAGATGCCGGAGAGGACTTTAAGTACAATCTAGCAGTGATCGAGTAACCAAAGTGCCAACTTTGATGTTCAACCTGATATTTAATTATTTAATATGTATTTTCTTTCAGAAAAAGGCTGACTCAGAGGAATCCCTGCTCATGAAAGTACCGATGTTGGGAAAAAATTCACATCACGTTCCTCCAGCTGACGGATTTTCCATTCTACTTCTCAACTAAATGAAAAAAAACGAGAGAAATAGTAAACAGTCTATACCTATTATTCTAAGTATAAGTGTAGTGGAACCTGGTTTATAAACACAGTTAGTACGAATTTCCATATAAGACAAACATATATTTAAGCAAATTCAGGTACACAATGGGTATCCAATTGGTATTACTCCAGTTAATATGAACTCCTGATAAAGCGAACATTTTTATCGTGTTGGTGTTCGTATTAACGAGTTAACTGAAAAATTGGAAGAATCATAGCGTACAAAAGATAAGGCCTGATCACTACCTTGGACCAGGAATAAGAGGAAGTGGATATATTTTGATTGGAAATTCTGTAATCGCCAATAATAAGAAACTGGTACATTTTCACCCGAATAAATGTGTTATTGATATGTAAGAATTCACAAAGACCACATTTGAGAAATGTTTTCAATTCGAAGTAACGTCATTTGTTAGCGTAATTGGCAAATATATATGAAAAACTGCTCCATCTTTGAAATCATGTGTAACGCGAATTATTAATCTATGTTCAGGATGTTGAAATACATAATTAACTAAAACAGTCTCTGTACAAAATGTAAGAATTATTTCATGGTAAAGTTCGCAAGTTTCTGAGTTATCGCACAGACCATGGATGCCACATGTATTGCTAATATCCACTTATAAGTCGATATTCGTGGAAATTATGGTCAAATCAGGATGGCTATTTATGGTATAAATTCAACTTCCCATACCTTTGTGATATATTTTGATATGATATCTCTCAAGATTATTGCGTAATGTCAAAAATGCCCATATATGAGTAATTTCATATTATTGCGATTAAAGAAGTTCACCTCAAAAATATATCCACTTCCTTTTAGTTCTGGCCAATAGTAGTGATCAGGCCTTATCTTTAGTAGGCTATGGGTCAGGATTATACGCAACCGGCTGGCGGAACCAGGCTATTTTGAAGCTGACAACTAATACATTGTAGTCTAAGATCTTCTGGATATTCGTGCAATTAGTTTTCTGAGTTATCATGGCTATTATCTAGAACGTGTTGGATGTGGCCGCCTGCTGACGCAATACCACAATACCATAATTATTTAACTTATCTTATCTAGCAACATTTGCCGAGTTTCCTAGGGAACTTTGAGTAAATTTTCACGACTATGGTATAGAGAATTCCATTGTGAATTCATCCAGTCATTTCACCAATGGCAACCGATTTGGCTATGAGTAGGTATGTGACAAGATAACAACTAGTAAAACATCTGTAAAAGTTTCATATGAATCGATGAAATATCTTTCGAGTTATGACGTAGCAATTATTTGATTTTTGCACTCCGAGATGGAATTTCCCAAAATCGAAAAGTCGCCATCTAACTTTAAATGCCTATAAAATGCAGAGTGTGGCATGATTAAGCAAAAATTGCCAATCATGTGAATCAGTGTACGAGAATTGATAAAAGTTTGTGAAATGTTTTTTAGAGTTGATCTAATATGCGAAAACTGAACAGAAACTGATACCACAAGTCAAATCGGGTCATAATTTTTTGTCGTTATACCTTTCTTTGTAAGCGGCTATTATTATAGAAATAATTTTAAGGACCCCAATTATTTTCTGTGAGTTATGCATAAATCCGTAAGTGACCCTATAATGGCTCAAATTGAAAATCGAGAAACTCAGTAACTTACAATCCAAATATACATATTAAAAGCTTCAGTGTAGAGTAAAAGCTCCAATTAGGGAACACTTTTGGGACTGCTGAAAAGTGTTCCTAATATGAGGTGTTCCTTGATAAGATGTTTGCCTTTTAGGGCATATCATAAACTTTATGAGGTGTATGAATGATTGTTTGTAAACATGTGCAAGATGTGCTACTGTAAGTAATCAACGTTGACCAAATAATCTAATGTACAGAGTGTCTCAAAAGTATTTTCGTCTTCTGAATCCCACAATAATTAAGAATTTCTTAGATAGATTCATCTAATTATTTACCTATATTCACCATTAAGTTTTATACATGAATTAATTCGACCTGGCATTCAATCAATCAAATTCTCAAGTATCGAGGGGTTAATCCCATTCCATCTGTTTTCTAAATATTTTCCGAGCTGTGTTAAATTTGTAGCGGGCTTTCTCTTGTCAAGCTCTGCTTGCATAATAGACCAAAGATTTTCGATGGGATTTAAATCTGGGGAGTTACTGGGCCAAACACCTTTCTTCCAAAAGCCAGGTAGATGCTCTGAAAGCCATTTCTGAGTCCTTATGGCTGTATGGGCAGGGGCGCCATCCTGCATGAAAATTGTCTCCGACATCTTTCGACACATTTCCTTTGGCTAAGTGCAGCTCTAGTCTTTCTGCGCTTAAAGATTGTGAGACATCACTGCTCCAGGATTTTACTAATATAGTATTCAGTATTCACTGAGAGTTTGGGGGGATGAAGTGTAGTTCTGATAGCCCTGACCGACTCATCATTCCCCAGACCATCATTTTCGGGGGGTTTTTTACTGATTTAACCGGGGTAATGCTGTGCGGATTAACGTCCCAAACACGATCATTCTGCCTATTAGTCGGATGGAAAGCTCAAAAGGGCTTTCATCACTAAAAAGAACTCTTTCCCAATCACGACCATTCCATGTTTTCCGTTTTTGACAGAATTCTAGCCTTTTTAGCTTCTGTTTTTCGGTCAATTTCGGGTATGAGGGTCTTTTATAGGCTCTCGCTCTGATTGTGTCGCGTAAATGACGTTGAATTGTTATAAATTTAGTGAGGGTTGAGAAAAAATTACGAATATATGAACAAATCATCGATTAAGTAAATGATGTATATATTTAGTATTGGACTATTATAGAATAATAATAATCTGAATTGTCGGTTAGTAAACAATACTGTTCGATTTATATCGACTTCTATTGAAGTACTGAGGAGGAAATAACTTTTGAGACACCCAGTAATGTATTTTATTAACCATTTTCAGTATAACACACGTCATTGAGTAGTACGTATGTAGGTATACGTTTAACTAATCTGTATTATTAAATGTAATAAGTAGTCCAATTGATTAAACTTTGAAAAGCCTCTGAGACATTTCTGAGGCATGTGGCAACTCTTTTCTATCATATGTCCATAAACAAGACTCTCGGTACTGATGATCGACCCTAGGACCACTAGGATTGTGAATCGCATATACCGTGACCACCTTTATAGCACTGTTAACATCCTTGTTAGAAGGAACTGAATTGTGAGGATTTGTTTTGAGATAGAAAGACCAAAGATTTGAACAAATGTCATCTTAATATAGACAGTGGTATATATGCTTACAGATCCAGGGTGCTAGACAAGCGGGATTCTAGATCCTCGAATTTGACTCGGATTTTGAGAGATCTTACATATCTATACGTTTAGTGAAAATTTCAAAGCTATTGGATAAGATATGAACGAGCCAAGTAAGTTTACATATTCGCCTATCCATGGTCTACAAGCACAAAAACGCTCAAATTTTCAAAATGGTCCCAAGGTCCTGCACTGTGGCATCACCATTTGTAGAGATATCAACGTGTTCTAAACGATTATATGTAGCTAAGATATGTTTACAAGTTGTGCTAGAGCTCAATTTTCGATTTCGCACCTGCTGGCCCAGAATTCGACCGACAATGTGCCATTTTGATAATTTTGGGCGACGGCGTAGACCATGGACAGACGAAAATGCAAACTCACGTGGCTCACTCAAATCTTATTCGATTGCTTTGAAATTTTGGTACAAGGTGTAAATAGGTAAGTTCTCTTAAACCTGAGTCTAAGAAGAAGATCGAATTTAGCACCCTGGGCTCTTAACAAATATGGGGAATGGGTTCCTTTTCAGAAAAACAATTATCATTTCAATAATAAGTCGTATAAAGAACAAAAACATTGCATCGATCATAGTGATCCTCATAAACTGTGAACAAAATACAGCCCATTGACTGTCATATTGATCCTCAAGAATTATGATAAACACTTAAGTTCTTTAATGGGAGGCCCATATGAATGGATAAGTAATATTTGGAGATAAATGAGAGTTCCCCGTTCACTATAGGGAGGTATGGTCTAATGGAGGTTTTACTGTATAGTAAACCGACCTTAAGAAACCTAATTTAAACTTATATCATTCTTATTGCTTCACATTTGTCATTATGACATCATCGCCTGAAATCGCACTTATCTAGTTCAATTAGATTCGAGATATACTCTTCTATTGTTTTAATACTCTGAGAATGCTGGATAAGTGTTGTATTTAGTTACAAAAAAGTTAACTAAAAAACTTTCACTTTATGTTACTCATGACGCTGCTACACTACAATCCCAGGTTGCAATTCGGATCAATGGCGATGACGTCACAGTGATAAAACATGAAGCAATATGAATGATATAAGTCACGTGCATAACTCACAGGGAAGTATTGGGGATTTTCCTATAATAAGAACTGCTTACAAGGAAAAGGTAAACAACAAAAATTAAGCCGCTAAAATATCCCCGAGTGCTACGTTATGGTTTTGATTTCACTTGTGATATCAATTTCAGTTCCAGTTTTCCCATATTAGACCAACTCTAAACAAAATTTCACCAACTTTCATGCATTTATCGTACACTAATTCACTTTATAAGGAAATCTTTAGCGCAATCATAGCCTGCCCAGCAGAGTCCTTGCAAGAAAAAGTGCTAAAACAGAAATTCGTAGATAAATCTCTGCTATTGCGCATAATTATCAGAGCATGGAGATTATGATATCAAATTGAACGTGTTTTAAATACGCACAAACAAATAATAACTTAACTGCAAACTTGGAATCTGGTAATAAGAAACTTCGTATTATCTTCAATATTTGATATCAGAATGAGATTCATAGTTTGGGAGGGAGGTTGATCATTCATTTTGAGAGGAGACACCACGCCGATTCGTGAAGACTGTGTGGAATAGTAAACATGGCCCAGGTAAAATAAACGGTACCGCACCTTCTTCAGCTTTCAATACTTGTGAGGGGCTTCTCAACAAGTATCTTCTCCGTGGGTACTCTATGCGTGTGTGCTTATACTCAAATTCTCCCAACCTGAAATGCTTGGAAGTTGGAACACACGTAAACAGTCTTGAGAACAACAGCATCTTTCTGGAGGGACCAAACCAAAGAGTAGTTGAGTGCATCTAGATTGTGTGGCATCTAAAATACCGGAAATTGTTGCTCATTTCATAGTGACCTTTACAAGCGGGGGAAGAACAGCGACGAGTCAATGGATGAGCAGAAGTAATTGCATATAGCTGGGAAACATAGGTATAAAATCTCACGCTCACAAAATTTTTAATACCAATATATATGGAAAAAAATTAGTAATTATGGGTTAATAACAATGTAAGTTCAAAAGTTAAAAACAAGCCAATGCATTCGTAAACATCGTTAAGAAAATAAATATTACTTCATACTACGTTAATTAAAATTTAAGTTACGTCGATTTCAGCATCCATGATCCAAAATCCATTATCTCTTGTGAGGCCTTGTGTATAGTAGGCTTGACTCAGTATACCAGAAATTTAAGATTTCAGCTATACTTAGATCATCAAACTTGACCAACTATCACAATATATCTACAAATTTTAACTCGCTTCTCAGCACTAAGCGTAGCTTTCCCAAAAAAAGATAATTTATATTGTACAGATTGTATAGGAAGAAAATTCGGTTAAGGAGTACAAATTTCTTTCCCCGAGGGATGCGTCTTTTCCGAGTTCTACTGTATAACTATGTATCATTAATACCTTTTTCGTTGTAAATATGCCAGTTTCTTATATCGGCGATTATAGAATTGTCTATGAAAATATATCCACTTCCTTTTATCCCTGGTACAGTGAAAGTTGATTCAGTGAACAGCATTTATCTTTAAAGAGTAGGCTATTATTTGTCCAATACATTTCTGAATACCATAATTTAACCAAAGCATAGATTAATCTGGGACTAGGAGAGAGATCGATTTTTATTGTAAGTTATATATATAAAGTAAACTCGCCCAATTAGGACACGGGCTAATCAGGAAAACCGCTTAATGAATTGGGACAAATCTACAAGAACGGATTTATCTCAATTCATACAAAAAATTTCGGTTGATCGTGAGAGGGAGTTATAGGGGTATCAGACTCAATCAAGACTAAATTTCTCTAGATTTTAGGAAATTCGAATAATCTAGTTAGGTGGACTAAATTCGTTAAATAGAGACAGCTTTAGTGGTAGATTTAGAGAAATTAAATTCAATTTACCTGTGATATTCTTCTGGTCATAGAAAAATCTTCCATAACCCCTTAATACTGCTCTATAGCCTTCTCTATATAAGGCCTACCATGGGCGCCGAAAGTTTCTAAGGTCAGGGGATATAGCTAATTGACTAGTATGGGCAAGATCTCCAGGAGTCCCTCACCCTCCAACTTTCGGCGTATATCCTGGTAATATTATCTTATTCTTACAAATCAGAGTCCTGGAATAAGGAAATATATATAGCACATATAGAATAAAACATAGGACCCGAATAGTTTAGGTACGAAAAATACTACATAATCACTACTAGTTGTGTATTCTATATCTATCAAAGCAACAATGCTCCTTACTTTACTGGCCACAAGGGGTATACACTCCCTGATTGTTTCCTCAGTCAGGGGCGTCAAACCTCCCTGACGCCCCCTTTCGGCGCTTATGAGGCATAGGATCAATCTAGAATTTTGGATTGAGATATAGTAATAAATATTTTATTAGTATAAGGAATGGTTTCAAATCTCACAAATAGATATTTAGCTCAGATACGTTTGTATTAGATACTCTAGAACACCGTTAAGACTTCTCACTTTGGAAACAATAAAAAATAACCGAGGTTGTGAGTATCAGTATGATTCTACGTACATAGTACACTAAAATTACCCAGAGATAATCAATAGAGGTTTGGTATTATCCAGATTGCAAACGATAAGACATATACTACTATATAACACAGATAGGAAAGTAGCCGAGCAACGAATAAAAAAGAATCTCACAAAAGTGAAATTAACCCACCAAAGTTTGTGAATTGAACTCTCTATACCATTTAGGCTTCGAATTATTAGCAACATATTCATTCAGTTTAAACGATGCCAAACACTTCTTCAGCTCCAGTATGTAAGAATAATGTCCATGAGAAAGAAGACAGAGTTCCCTTATTAAATTGCCAACTAATCCACCTGAACTAAACAAGCATGGATACTGGCTCTACGCCATGATAGCATTGAGAAAATAAAAGTTGTTGGAGTATGCATAAAACATTTCCGGAATGAAGTTATAAGAAGCTACTCATCAAGTACCCAACTGAAACGGAACATTCACTGAAGTACAGCGTGCTAGGCCTAAGCTGAAATAGGGTGCTGTTCCATGGTTGCTTCCTGGAAGTCCAGCCTATTAGTCATCTACAACAACAAGCAAGCCACTTATCTTTTGACTCAAAGGATGAAGAATTAATGAATTAAACTATACAGTGAGCCTGATATCTGAGAGATAGGAACACAAAAGTACAAAATCAAGACTCTCCAGGATTTTCCAAATAAGTCGATTCTAATTTCATTAACCAAGAATTTGATAGTATGGCACACGGGTCTCTCAGAAAATCATATTGATCGAAAAAACGAGGTCCTTGAGATTTTTCATGATTCTTGTGTAGAATTTTGCGTAGAATCCGATTCTGTTGCCAAAAAAATATTTCTCACACAAATTTTTGAGTTATTTTATATTTTTTTGTAAAAAAAAAATTTTTTTAGTTCCCATTTTTATATGTTGTCGGGTTGCTAATTTATCATATTAGAATCATCGTTATCACTCATACATTGAATATAATACATCCATCAGTCACATATAGAATAAATTAAGTACTTATAGAATTAACGAAATTAATTTCCTTGACAGCATTTAGTAGGTTTTCGCCGTAATTTTCTAGAGACTCGCTACATTGATAATTTCTCCAAACTTTGATGAATCGAGAATGAGCTGATTCAGCTGCCTGCTCTGAAACGGCGCCCAATCCCATACCAACTGGAAGGAATTTGGTGATAAATGGGATAACATGTCTGCACACTATATGGACTTTTGTTGAACAATTCAGCCCAGTTAATTTGAATGCTTCTTCAAATTGAAATATCGCCAGTTTGTAATCACCTTGTATCTTTTACCTTTGATCTCAAAGCCGCTGCTCTCTGTCTGGGTATTATGCTTGGACGTTACCCATGCATTTGGTGTGTATGGGATGCTAAAAGTGGATTGGATCATGTCGAATTCAAATCAAGATCATCAGCACATCATGCAGAGATGTACCAAAAATTGTGTGAAGAATATAACTCCGACTCAAAGAATCATGCGATTGACTGTGATGGTGTATAAGATATGGAGGCTCTTGGTGTATGGATGGTTGACTACATGCAGATGTTCAATATTCCCGAGTTACATCTTTTGTTAGGGGTTGGTCAGAAGTTGTACAATGCGATCGTGGCTACAATGTCTGAAGAAGAGTTAGTTACACATGAATTATTACTGAAGCACAATAACATATCTCGAAGTTCTTACCATGGAGGCGCATTTGAAGGTAATGCAATGCGGAAAATTACATTGATGGTTGAGCAGATTGGTTTTCCAATTAGCAACTCATCCAGCATTGCTTTAAAGCGATTTTCAGAGGTAGTGAGGACATGTTTTGGGCAAAAGATACAAGGTGATTACAAACTGGCGATATTTCAATTTGAAGAAGCATTCAAATTAACTGGGCTGAATTGTTCAACAAAAGTCCATATAGTGTGCAGACATGTTATCCCATTTATCACCAAATTCCTTCCAGTTGGTATGGGATTGGGCGCCGTTTCAGAGCAGGCAGCTGAATCAGCTCATTCTCGATTCATCAAAGTTTGGAGAAATTATCAATGTAGCGAGTCTCTAGAAAATTACGGCGAAAACCTACTAAATGCTGTCAAGGAAATTAATTTCGTTAATTCTATAAGTACTTAATTTATTCTATATGTGACTGATGGATGTATTATATTCAATGTATGAGTGATAACGATGATTCTAATATGATAAATTAGCAACCCGACAACATATAAAAATGGGAACTAAAAAAATTTTTTTTTTACAAAAAAATATAAAATAACTCAAAAATTTGTGTGAGAAATATTTTTTTGGCAACAGAATCGGATTCTATGCAAAATTCTACACAAGAATCATGAAAAATCTCAAGGACCTCGTTTTTTCGATCAATATGATTTTCTGAGAGACCCGTGGGCATTGTGATAACCTTTGTACAACATTTGTTCACCTTAATATGATGGAGCGAAATATTTCAGTAGACTTGTATCTTGAAATTATCTGTTTATATCTGCCATAGCTTTGTACAATGGAGGAAAATATTCTGCCAATTCAATTACTGGTATTCTACAAATTGAATCAATTTTATACGAAATATCTAATTCTACTTCTAACATCACATTAGTCCCGCCAATGAACATATTAAAGATGCCGTTTCTGAATTCTCTCAAAATGAAGGATTAGATTCTTCTGACTTAGAAAACTTATCATCTGCCAATTGGTTCATCTCGAAATATATTTGTGAACTCACGGAGTCTTTATGGCTGAAATTGGTGATATCTATGTTTGGAGATCTATCTGTGTTAATTGCAATACTAGTAGGTTGGGGAACTTGCAGAATCTTGTGTTTTACTGCGGCGAATTGTATTATTGGAAGAAAAACAGAATTACAATCCGGTATAACCCTTTAGTAAGTTCAAAAGCAATTAAAAAGCGTAATTTAAAGAATTTGTTTAATTTTATCTCAAACCGATGTGACGCAATCGTGATTTTGCCCATATTTGGTCATTATTAAGATTACACAATAGTTCTTCAAGATACCGTATTAAAATGAATTACAAGGGTATGGGAAGTTTGATATCTAGTAAATATTAGCTGGACTTATTTGATAATAACTCTAGTGACTACCGAGTTACCAAAGTTTTATCAAATAAGTGCTATCCATGGTATTTAATATAACACAGTTACGTAAAATATAAAATTATAAAAATTTTATATTTTATGTATAAACATCCTTCGATCACTTGATATTATTTCTGGAATCGAAGACGTAGTGATCGTTATCAGAGCCTTAAAAATGGTGCATTTTTAACAACACATTGCACTTCTGATCAAACAGATGACGTTATTTCAAACTGGTAACAGTTGGATAATATGGCATTCGTAAATTATTAACTATCAATTGTACATTTATTCGAGCCAAAATGCACCGATTTTGTTTTATCGATAAAAATATAATTGTAAGTCAAATTGAATAGACTTGGAGTAATCCATAGTTAAATATCGTGAATAGGCTTTAGTTACGTAGGTTGTGCATGTTATCGTTTGTTTTGTAAATAATTCGTAGAGAGAAATTGATCCATTTTCGTAAGGTTGAAATCTCGGTAACTGGGAAAACTATTTATGCTACAAATTCGAGAAACATTGTGAATTTTAATTGCCTATATTACTTCCATCTCATGATTATCCTAAAAGCTGACTCGTTAACATGGTGGTAAACGATATTGTATATAGTGGGAAGTCGATTGATTGCCTCAAACAATCACATGCATTAGTTCACCCGACGGGGTTAGGACACAATTGAGATTGAAATGTTGTCATATTACTGAGGCATTCTTGCGTTGCTAGGGAAAAATCTCCCCAAAATACTTAAAAGACGATGGGGAATTTGAGACTTATTAAGAATATCACAATAAAAAACTGGTTGGACATCATTTGAGAGAGTTATACAGTTTAGAAAAATTCCCTCTGGAAAATAAAAAGAATAAAAATAGAAAATCTTTAGCACCGGGGAAACTTGTGGAATTGTAGTATATTGATCAATAGTGCATTTGGCAACTATCCAGCAGATGTTAATTTGGTTATTATTGATTATAATTTTTTCTCAAGTGAATATTTTACACCATATTGGTGATTATTGAAACTATACTAGAGATTTTAACTGCTATTCAGGGTAATAGAGCATGTAGGTTTCAATTTTGACCTTTTCAAATCTATATCTAGATGATTTATCATATTTAAACACGGTTTGGTACATACTTCAAATAGATGCTAGAGATTTCGTTTCAAAAGTTAGACAGGGTGAAATTGCAGGATAATTATTTAGAATTTTATTCATAGGAGTAGAGAATAAAAGATGAAGTTCAGTAGGAGATGAAAAGTATTGAATATCCTGAAATATTGGGAGAACAATACATCTGTCGGCTAGATAGTTTATGTTCATTGCTTGGCTACTTCCCATCTGTTGATATAGTAGTCTATGGATAAGATAAAAAGTATATTGGGATTTGAATTAGATTTGATTATGTAGAGGATATTTACTGCATTTATCATTGAGTACGTCTTACGTCAGTATGATTCAATCAATTTTGTTCTTTTGGGAAGAATAATTTTCGTCTTATCCGAGTACGTATTAACCGAATCATTTATAATCGAATAGAAAGGAGAAATTTCAGTTAATTGAGACAGTACGGCTTATGTGGGAGTACATAGGAAGCGAGTTCTACTGCATGTAGAATATCATCTCTAAACCATAAAAGCAAATATACCAATTTCGTTGATTAGTGAGTAGTATTTGAAGAAAAATTGCTCAATAATTGATGACGCTTAGAACTTTTAAATATCGCATCTTTGAATTCAAAGTCAATGTATAAAAAATGAAACAAAATCTAAAGCTGTATAGAAAACGTATAAAAATTTGTCATAATAAAGTTCGCACGTTCTTGAGTGATAGTAGTGAATATGGATGGTCACTACTATCACACGTGCAAACTTTTAAACGGTGGCTTTGTCGTTTTTGTGTTAGCGTTCGGAAAAATAACATGACAAAATCATTGAAAAGCTCAGAAAAATCCCCTGCCAACTATATGTAAAAAATTTTGTAGACAATTTTCCGAGGTTGACCCATTTTTAGGAGAAATTCTACAGGAAAATGGGGAGCTGAAGTCTTCCAGTGGAGTCGAGACGTAGCCTCTGAACAACAAGCTATAATTGTTACAACATTAATTACCTTTCTACTGTCAAGTTGCTTTGGGTCTTGAAACATTTCTCATAACTGCGTAATAAACACTTGGATTGGATGATTTTTTTCAGTTTGACTTGTACTTTACGTACATGAATAAGAATAAACATTTGCTCAAGGTAATACTGAAAGAATAATTAATACTTAGGTCAGCAGATTATTACAAGATAATTTCTGATTTTTGGGTTGCGTTATAAAATAATGAGGGTACGATGCGAGCGAAGCGCGCAGAAATTGTTCAACTTACAATTGAGCCAACGGGCATGCATCGGGGCACGAGATTTTGCCAGGGGAGCATTGCCCTCAATGCTGCCCCCGTGGCGACGCCCCTGGTGTTGACGAAGTAACCTTTAGGTTAACGGATTAACGATTAACAAGGTTGTGTTTGGTTAACTGTGTCCACGTTTGTTCACTAGTTAACTATTGCTACTAATAGTGAAGGTTACAATAAGAAATCAAACTGGAAAGGAACATCAGAATATTCCAGTACTACAGCAGAAACCACATATTATACGCATTCTTTGAAAGAAAATTTTGTTAAATAAATCCATTATTGCAAAAATATCAGGTCCTACTTTACCACTCACTCGTAAAGGTTTTGCTATAAATAAAATAGGTATCCTTACCTTGGGGAGTTTGCCTCATCTCCCAGGAATCGGGAAGTGACCCTAAACCATCAGGGTCTGAAGATCCAGGAGAAATGTCAATTCCGGGAAGTTTCCTTGACATAAAGATACGTTGCGAATTTGGGTCCTGTTGTTGAGCCATTTGAGATTTGTAATTCTGTAAACGTCGAATATAATCTCGGGTTGGCCTTTGCCAAGTAGTTGATCTAGAGTTATGATCAACATAATACACACGACCATGGGGATCTCTTCTCTCTTCCCAACCTTTAGGAAGTGGTGGGTCCCATTGAGTTTTCCGTGAATTATGATTAACAAAATAAGCTCTACCATGTTTATCATATCTCATCTCCCAACCATCCGGAAGTTCATAACTTGTAGGACCTACAAGCATTGCACATAAAACAATAAATAGGAAAGAAAAGTGGAAAGTTAAAATTAGACAAGGAAATATTCAGTGAAAGGCGTCACTGATTCAATAATCGTATAAATGACTTCACTGGCCTGCTAAAGATGAGTAAATTGTATTACCCTGAATAAGCGAGAAAAGACCAACTAAAGGCAAATAAGTGACTTGAAATAAGTATAACTAGAAGTAAAGAAAGTAATAAATTTTGCAATAAAACGAATTTAGCATGAGGGTGCTTAAAATTTGCCCTTATGCTTCATCCCTGGTGCGAAATTTCGACTTTACTATCAGGCCTTATGTAAAGTAGGCTATGATTCATGTTGAACGATAGCTTGTTGGAAGAAAAATTTTAAAATTTATTCAATGGACATGAAAATAATAAAATTTATCAAAAGTAGATTCATGAATTTTGACGAAATGATAAAAGATATGTTAAGAAATCTATTCTAAAGAAAACGTGCTGAATATTAATACCGTATGAACAAGAAATTAGCTAGGTGCGCTAGACGCTACTCTAGGCATATGATTTTTACGATTTCATGTTTGGAGCATAAAATTGAGGATCTCTCCTATACGAGGGTCAGTCCAAAAGTTTTGTCGTGCAAAGGTTCTATTTTTTCTTCAATCAAATAAATACAACACTATATACTTAGATATATACGTATATAATGACTCTACTAATAATTTGAGCTATATTCAACATTCATTCTCTAAGTAGCGGTATTTTATCCATAAACCTATATACAGATGTTATTATTTCTGAATGGAACTGGAAAGAAGGGATTTTAGAGCCATGATGTTTTATGAGTTTATGCGTAAGATATCAGTGGAGTAGAATCATGAAAACTTGGTGGAAGTTTTCCAAGATCAAGTTCCATCTAAGCGTACAGTGGAGCGTTGGTATCTATATTTCAGGTGGGAGAGAACGTCACTACAAGATGAAGCTAGGTCTGGGCGACCTACAACCGCTGTCACTCCAGAGACTATTACTGCTGCCGAGATATTAATCAGAGAGGATAGCCGCATCAGCTATGAGCAGTTTGTTGAGACCCTAAAGATCGGGAAATCCGCCATCAATACTATTCTACATGATTATCTTGGTGTCAGAAGGCTTGCGGTCCGATGGATTCCTCATAATCCTCTGAAATGCAATTAGAGACAAGTGTAGAATGGTGCAAGTTCATGCTCAAGAAATTTAAAGGAGGAGAGTCTAAACTAGTTTACGACATACTAAGATGTGATGAGAGATGGATATATCAGTACGATCCGGAAACAAAGCGACAATCTTCAATCTAGGCGTTTCTTGGCTAGATCCCCCTGTTAAAGTTCGCCGGGCTCGCAGCGTTGGGAAGAAGAGGGTGGCTACTTTTTCTATAAGACTGGCCCAGTAGCAATAATTCCTCTCAAGGATCGTCGTACCGTCAATGCTGATTGGTACATTAACAATTGCATACCCAAGGCTTTCGAAGCTGGAGTTCTCGTCGCCCTAAGACCGGTATCAGAGGACTTCTCCTTCACCACGATAATGCATCTGCACACACAACAGCCAAACATTGGACTTCCTGGCCGAAAATTCGGTCCAGTTGGTATTGCATCCACCTTACAGTCCAGACTTTGCTCCATGCGACTTTTTCTTGTTCCCAACAATCAAGGAAAAGATCCGTGGAATAAGGTTTTAGAGTCATGAAGAGGCTCGTCTGGCATTTGAAGAGGCCCTTTGGAGCCTGTCAGAGGAAAAAATGGCATAATTGTTTCGACAGTTGGTTTCATCGTATGCAACTTTGCATAGATTGTTGTGGTCGTTATTCTGAGAAACTGTGGAAGTTAGATTAAATTTGTTATCATATTTCTTGTGCACGACAAAACCTTTGGACTGACCCTCGTACTGTAACACTAATTTTCTGATTTAGGCGTATCTAAATTTGAGAGGAGGACAGCTAGGAGCGTACTCCGGATAACCTGTATAACTCAATGCATATGAATGAATAAGTGACATTAATTCATCGAAATACAAGAATTTCAAATATTCAAAAAATTCAATTTTCGATGAGCATTTATATGAATTTTGATGTCATGATTTTAATGCGCCTTAGACAAGGATGAAGGATGGGCGTCTGAAGTTTCTAGGTAGTCTTAACTGATTCTTTCTGTTTTTCACCATAACAAGTATTGATTACATAGTCAAGGGTTGCTTTTAGCTCTGGAGGTAGTGTTTTAGATGTCAGAGCATTTCTGTGAATCATAGAGTGGATAAGCTTAGTATCAGGATTGACTGCTTTCACTCGTGCTCGGAATCCGGCGCGAATTCCAAGCATGGCAGGAGCACCATCAGTGGTACACACACTCAGATTGCTCCCTGAAAATCCTCTTCTCTCAAATATTCAGAAACTCCTGTGCAAATAATCTTGTTATGGATTCCAGACAATGACAAAACAGGAATTTCTTGAAGTCTCCATTTCTAATGTACCGTACAGAAACAAGGAGCTGAGCGGAATTTGATACATCGGTCGACTCGTCTTGCTGATTTGCAAATTTGTTTAAATATTTTTAGTTCTACCTGTCTCTCAATATCTTCTGCAATATCACATATTCGTCGCTAAACTGTGTCATTGGAGAGAGGCACACAGGCGATCTTGTTTTCTCCATAATCCCCAATTACTCAGCGAACGATACCCTTACAACATGGTAGTATAACATTCTCAGCGATTGTATGTGGCGCTTTCTCTTGAGCGATTCTCAGAGCAACCATGTGTGACGCATGAAAGCTTACTTGATTATTTTTGATGTACCTGACCACTCCTACCAAAACGAACTTTCTTCACTCCTTACATTCGTTTGAAGTATCCAACTTCTTTATCCGCTAGTTCTGGATGACATCCGTTGAGATGCACCTTGAGTAAGATAAAATGGTCAGAAAGTACTTTATAGCACACTACACACGTGGTAGTTCACGTCCAATTTTCAGGATCAGTGTGAAACCGTGTTGGTTATAATTATCACTATATTTTCGTTTTTTATCTGTGTCCATAAGTGAAGAATTTGTCATTTGAGTACCAGTTAAAGAATCAATAGATGTGAAATTATGTAGAAATTGAAATCCTAAAAGCGCAGCTATAATTTGTCCATTCAAAATTCGCTACAAAATGTATACAGGTAATTATACATCTTACATAATTTACCAACTATTACATACTGTCATAAGTACGGTTTACTTTGATAGGTCTCGAATCATAATTAAAACCAAACAGAATTACTAAGTACTTCTAGAAATTGAAAATTGGGTCAGCATACCATTCGAAAACTATCTGCCGTCCCCTGCCCTAGGGATAAAGCAGACGGCAAATTCCATTCGAAAATACTTGTAAAAACCAACAACTCGATTTACAATCATACCTGAATTAATTCCAACATGAATGTAATGCAAGCCTAGCAAATCAGCCGATTGTTTCAACAAGAGATACGAAGCTCGCGGTAACTGCTGGTGCCGCACCTGTCATTTAATTGACTATTTAAAAATCAAGACCATTTGGAATCTAGTCAACAGAACTATTCTTATCCATCTTAGACAAATAGGAGCGAATTTAACATAAGAATGGATTTGAGTTATTTAACTGCTCAAGGTCGAAGTGTTACGTTCGTAACGAAAGGATCCAATAATTTCAACACTTCGTTTTAACCGATTTCCATACACAAATCAAGATATCAGCACCCTTTTGGCGTCATAAAATGAGACATTTCCTGGCCGTATTCAGTTAACTGAGAGTTTCGAGTTAGTTCTACTCTGTGCACGATATTCAATCTTAACAATATACTATGTAACTCAGATAAAACCCATTTGGGATACAAAAATTAGTACGTACTATCCGAGTGCACGTCAATTACCGAGTTATAAGGTTAGGATGCTTTTTTAAAAATTAATGATCCGTTCACAAAGACGATCATACACCAGGGCCGTAGCCATGAAAATACAAGTGGTTCGGTTGAATACAGCACAAACAAGACAAATTAGTCAGGTTAACTTGTACAACTGGACCAGTTGGTGAATTATTGAAAAATATTGTAACAAAATCGGTCAGGTTGAAACCTGACCAACGACTAACCGGACCGATGGCTACGGCCCTGATAAATTATATAAAAGTGTGACTCTAGCCAGGGCCATAATTCTAAGTCAATGATATTTATAAATATTCTTCAAGAGTGGGTTATAAGTATACCAAGAACGCCAGAAGGATCTAAATCGATCTCAGATAGTAGTTACGTGTTGAAATCAGGGCAATAGTAGTTCGAACATAACCATACGTATGTGGCAAAGAAATATTAGAAAAAGCTTGATAACTAAGATCTTACAACATTCCTATGCTTGGGAATGGTTAAATACCTGTTAATTAACAATTGGAAGAAACCCGACCATAACCTGACCAACTTGACTGAGTGGTCATGCTAAGCCAACAAATCTGACCGTTTGGTGCCATATGGGGAAATTTAGTCGCCAAAAGTGGCCTGGTTGAAACCTAACCAACCTGACCAGTGGCTACGGCCTTGTTACACAAAAATACTATTAATCAGTATATATCTATCTATATATGTTTGCATGCTTGCATGTCCAGAATTAATTGAAGAAACTGGAAGTGCCAGGGTTATATTGGGTCTGGCTTGGAAATTTAGAGTTTTGGACGAAAATTCACACCTATGGTGAAATTATGACGTTATTGTCACCTTTTGATGTTAAAATCACATATTTGCCGCTGCTCTGCCAATAAAAATGACCGAAGATTGAAATTTGAGGTACTTCTTATTGGGGCAAATGTCCTGACATCATGATTTTGACCAAATGCAAACTCATTATGGAATGGTCACGTCACCATGAATATACAAAAGTATTTTTCCAAATACTTTTAGAATTTCGAACATTTGGAGTATTTTTCCAAATGTTAGATAGAATTTCTTAATACACGAGGCACTAAATGCCAAGATTCCTAACCAAAAGACACAGAAACTCTAGTATTAACACAGAAGGCAATTCAAGGAATTTGGATCGACCATGGATAATAAAAAATTAAATTTTCGCAGTTAATCTCAAGGCACGTAGTGGTATATCCAGTCGCGTGGCAACCAAAAGCATCAAGAAATTTAACTGTTTAATACTGAAGCTAACCTGAGGCACTAAGCTCTCGGACAGGGACTACCCAAGCGAAGTGCGCTAGAACTATAAAATTATACAGGTGATCCCTTCCGATGCTGAAAAAAAGGATCTCGATGCGGATTGTACATTCCCTAATCGAAATATACAAATGCCATAACCATGGCCGTGATGTAAATGAATTGCCCTATCTTTCACATAGATTAGGGAAACATGTTATTCTCCCATACAAATCTTTGTAAATTACCAGTTGTGTGAATTTCTGCAGCTGGTGCTGGCACCATTGTATTCTCATCATTTCCTGAAGTTGTAATAGACTGAGTATTGGCCGAAAATGATGAGGCTGGAGAAGGAGATGTGTCGAGTGAAGGAATAATAGGTTCATTCACATCTACTCTGTTAAATGATTGATTTCTCAAAAATTGAGATTGATCTAACTAGAAAATAGATACACTAATTAAAATTATAATAAATCAAGAAAGAGGCTTACGCAATGATATGATTGTTGGAACCTAACCCTACCAATTTGGCCCTTAATTCGAATTCTCTAGTACTAACCACAATACAACACAATTGTCAACCAATCCCAGAAAATGATGAACCATATTGTGTCTGATTTTAACAAGCAAGTACAATAACATCGTGGATATCACACTACCGTCTGATTTTAAATCGCTATGTATTGTTAGTATGCGCAAGGTCACAAATAGCTAAATACACGAACAGGAAACTTTCGATTACGGGCAAGATTAATAGGGAATAATTTCAAAAATAAGAAATTTTGTGATAAGATAAAATTTTGATATAAATTAGTGGCAAATTTATGGAATACATTGAAAAAAATGTATATATACAGGGATTCTACCATAAAAACTCACAGGTAGGTCAATTTCTCAAATAACCACGGATGACCTAGATCTCGCTACTATGGCTGTAGGATGTTATTGATTTGTCCCCAATTGAGCGAACTTATTTGAGCGAACTTATTTGAGCGAACCCACTTGAGGGAACCCGTTTGAGTGAAACTTATTAAGGAAAGTAGAATTGTATATATTTGGAGAATTTAAGATTCGAATACAGATAATGAAGTACATAAAGAGTCGAACAGATAATATTGAGTATAATACGTAGGAAGTACACTAAATATTTAAAAACTAATGAAATAATGAAGAGGAATATGTGCCTAATAGGGAATTACTGGTAAGCTGTGAAAAATTGTGAGCTATTCCGGTCAAATATTTGTCTAAATCCTTTGTCCTGACTTGAAATCTTGTGTAAGGTATTTGATTTTCAGGAATTTATTTATACTTTATAATTTACTATGAGTCCTGACATTCCCTGTGGCAATTTGAGCTAGTACAGTTTCTGTACTTCCATGCTCTTTGACTAACTTTGATATAAATTCATAAATATTCGTATGTATTTTCCCTATCGCCTGAATTATACCTTAAGATCATTATTGGTTCTTCTCTGTACCCCATACATATTCAAGAGCTTATGGCCCCAAATTATTTCCAATAATTTTCAAAATAATTAAAACTGCATGTAACTCAACCGGGCACACATACCTTAGCCCTTGTCTTGGAATGTTTCAGGGATGATTTCGATGGAGATGAAGGCCAGGGCAAGAAGCTTTCGTATATATATTTGATGATTTTCTTCAAGAATATAAATTGAGAAAAACCTAAATCTTGTAATTTTCGATAAACTGCTTGACAAAAATGGAAGAAGCAGCCACGGATAGAAGCAGTAGGAAATTCTAGTTAAATACTAGCTATCAGCCCACCCTCAAAATTACAAGTGGTTGGTGATAAACTACATATAGATCACTTTAATTTTCTTTCAGAGAT